>VZTA01020786.1:139496-236892 GCA_013398855.1 Mohoua ochrocephala
CTCGTCCTCGGTGAGCGGCGAGAGCAGGGGCTTCGCCGCCGCCGCCGACAGCAAGAAGGTGAGGCCGCCCCCGGAGACCACACGGGAAAGCGCCCTCCGGCCCGCGCCCCTGTCCCGGAGCTTCCCGCGGGGGGCACCGCGGCTCACCGCGGCCCCATCGGGCGCTCCGCCGCGCCATCTCCCTGGGTCCTGCACGCCGCTGTCGGAACCGGGGTCGGGGGAGCCGCTGTCGGAGCCGGGGCTGTCGGCGGGAAGGGCTCGTTCCCCGGGGAGCGGGGAGCGCGACGGTGCCCAGTGCGGCTGAGAGGCTTCTGCCGGGTGGGTAACCCGGGGACCTCCGGGGGGCTGCTGCACGCATGTCCCGGGAGCACAGGGGGGCTGCTGCCTGGATGCCCGGGGTAGGTAAGGAGCGCCGCTGCACAGCTGTCCCGGGGAGCTCGGGAAGGGTTCGCTGGGTGCTGTCGGTGGTCAGAGGGCTTTGCTGCATGGATTTCCCTGTGATCTCGCGCGGGGGGTGTTGCTACATGGATGTGCTGGAGCGATAAGGTGGTTTGCTGCATGCATTTCGTGGGGAAACCTAAAGGACGTTTTGCTGGGTGGATTTCTGAAGGTTTTGCTGGGTGGGTATCAGAGGGAGCTGGGGAGAGATTTCCAGAGTGATTATCCAGGGGATCGAAGAGGGATCTGCTGCATGTGTGCCTGGAGAGAGCGAGGGAAGGGTTTGCTAGAGATGAGGGTGTTCGGTGGCTGCTCTCGCACGTGCTTTGTGCAAGAGAAATATAAGAAGCTTCCTGGAGAAGCGCCTTGTGCAAAATGTATACAATCGATAGCAGAAGAGCCTCATCCCATCTTCGAAACTGGTTGTAAAATCTGTTTGATGTCTCAAATTGCTTTTCAGCATCTGACACAATCAAGTGCAAAATGCTCTTTTCTGCATACAGCCAGGCACTTGTTTCTGCCTTCTACTTAGCTGTAACAAGCGAGCTGTAATAACCAGATTCTTCCTGCTGTATGAAACAGGAATTCTTTTTTTTCTCTTTGGTTTAGCAAGTGCTGTAGTGTTTTCCTCTCCAAAGTAGAGCCGGTACCTTGCTGCCTTGCGGATTTTGCTTCACAATGACATTTAAATCTATTCACTGCCTTGTCTTTAGAGGTGCACTTTAGATGACTGCCAAATAGTCTGGCAGGATTAGAATGACTGGCCAGCTTACGGTGTCCTTTAGTAAATCTGTCCACCTGGTGACAATTTAGGATGGTAGTAAAGTCTGAGCTCGTGTCCGGTCCTGTGGCTAAGCGGCCACTGGGATTTTGCTGGCCATGGCACAGCAGTGCAGAGAGAAGTCCTGCTGTGTCTCTTTGGGCTGGGAAGCGATGCCGTGTGTTTCCAAGGGCTGTGTCCGTGTGTGCTGTGTCCCACCAAGCCACACAGTGCTTCAGCCTGACTGCGGCCCTGGGGACCGCTTCTTATGGCAGCTGCTGTCAATGGTGAAATGGTTGCCTAGAGAGAGTTTGGCCAAGATTTCTACTACACTTTGCTGTAGATAATACCTGATTGGTTTCTGAAGTGGGCATGTGACACACCTACACAAGGTGGTGGAGTACCTCCTGCTGCCCAGCTGGGTGCAATGATGGAGTAGAAGACACTCACCCTCTCCAAGTGCTGTGATGTAATTTGAGATGGCTAAATGCGCAGCTTTGATTTTTATCAAACATTTCTTTCATTTTTGCTGAAGACAGAACACCGTGTGCCTTCCAACCTGGCAGAGCCCTGATGCTAGGCACCCACCTGAAATGAGAAGTTATGTTCAGGTACTGCGAAGATGAACGTTTTTATCCTGCAAGTTCTACTTCATTATTCAGCATTCTGAGGACAAATATTAATGGTAGCACTTGTGTTTCCTATTCCTGCTCCAAAGAGCCCACAGTCAAAGGAATGCAGACCTTGTTTTTGCCAACGCTGACAAGAGAGCGGGGATATTACTTTTTACGGATCTTGGCAGCCCTTTTGGAATTCCTCAGCGTGGAGGCACATGCAGCGGGGGTACAGATGGAGATCCTCCTGTGGAGAAGCAGCTTGAGACCCTGGCTGGGCCGTGCAGCATATGGCAGCTTTGCACACCGTGCACAGCCAACACAGGCAGCCACCAACATCCAGCCAACAGCTCAGCTGCTTGTCCACGGTCGTGGTGCTTCCTTGAGACTACGAGCATGCCACCTCTTTATGCCTCTCTGGGGAAGAAGATTCTTACCTGTACCTATGGGCAGGAAAGGAGTATTCCTCATTTTGCCTGAAGCTGGATCTCAGTGACAGTTCAAATGTTTCTTTTACTACCTGGGTCCCATGGACTCTGTATGTACCTCTGTTTTGTCCTCCCCTCAGTGCCAAAGCATAATTTTTTTCACAATACAGAAAGTCTTTTTTTGGTACCAGGGAGCTTACATTGTTTGTATTGGTTACATACAGTGAAATGGAAGAATGTGTTGGCAAGAAATCAGTTTTGATACTGGTGACGCAGCATGTCAAGTTAAACAATTTTGTTGCAAATATGTATTTAACATCAACTGTTTTACTTTCTGGCAAAAACCACCCCTAAATATGTGATGCTAAACGACCACTGAACCTCTCTCCCTTTTTGTTATCGTGACTATACTTTCTCAAATTAGCTGAGATTTGCTGCATTGTTCTGTGGTTTTCTGAGCTCCTACTTCATCTTCCGCTTGGCTGTCAAAACGAAGCTGAAGGATCACGTGCTCGATCACACCGTAGAGCCAGAACAGAGACAGAAAATGTCTAAGGCTTTTTCCCATGTATTTTGTGTGGCCATTTAAACTAATATCCTGGAAACGTTTCTTTGCCTTTTCTTGGCATGCAGAATAATTTGCGCTGCTAACCTACCTCGCAGTCTGTGGGAGGTTCTCTCTGTTAAATGCTTGCAAGGCACTCAAGGCACCCTGCTAAAAGGTGACATTGAAGTGCAGTGTTT
Organism: Mohoua ochrocephala; assembly: GCA_013398855.1. Lineage (NCBI taxonomy): Eukaryota > Metazoa > Chordata > Aves > Passeriformes > Acanthizidae > Mohoua > Mohoua ochrocephala. The sequence goes on from VZTA01020786.1 coordinate 142,481, forward strand.
TAATTAATGCTTTTGGAAAATTCTGGCTTATTTTCCCTCCTTTACTGGACTTAACTGGAGTCACTGGACTATGTGTGATTGACCTACAGAGAAGGTTTTTATTGACTGCTCAGCTTAGTAACCAGTACCAGTAAATTGATGCAACTCTGAAGTGGATTGAAGTAGCATGAGTAAAAGTGATTATACTGATAGAGCTTATTTCTACAAATTTGTTAAAACAAACTATGCAGCACAGATGTCTTTTATGCCAATGTAACTGTGTCAGCAGTAGCAGCTGGGTCATTTAACCATATTTATAAGTTCTTGGTGTTTCACTTCTCTCTTCTTAGAGGAGCTAGATTCCAACCAACCCTGAATATTTTACGCAAAGCAGTATCTGGTAGCACAAGGAGTCACTCCTAGGATTTTTGCTGCCTCCTTGAAGATTACAAGTAACTGCCTAAAATGTTTTGGAGGCTCAGCAATTTTTAATATTTACACCTACAAAGTGTGCAAAAAATTAACCATTTTGCATACTAATCAAAGTAGCATTTATGGTTTGAGACTTGAAATATGGCAATTCCATCACCATAAAAATGTGTTTCTTTGTGATTCTGATCACAAATGCAGCTACAGTTTACTGGCAGGGAAAAGGGAGTTATGGTGTTCCCCAACAGTGCATTAAATGGATAAAATCCAAGCAAATTAACAGCGTTAGAAGAGTAAAGGCAATCATACATGATCTTCATGCCTTGTCTTACTCTGAAAAGATGAATCAAGTATGTATTTGCCATTGTATTTGATGATACGTTGATCTCGTGCCCCCTATATGTATGGCTTTTTAACATAAAGTTCCTTAAGCAGAGATTTCTTCTTCCTGCAAGACTTCATCCTGTTTACTGTGGTCCTGGCTGAGGATCTGGTGGGTTGTTTCTAAAATCACACCTGGTAGTGCTGGAAATCTCAGACATCCAGCAACACTTCTGGCACTGTTTAATGAAACGGTGAACAATTCCTATCATCCTGCAGGCATATCCTGTACCTATTTTGTCTCTGATGAGGACTGAAAAAGCCCCTGTTTTAATGAAATCACCTGTGAAGTGGATCCTTAGGTTAAAATCACCTTGATAGGCTGTGCTGGCTTACGGTAACTTGCTGTTGTGATGTGCCTCCTGATGCTGCTTTAATTACAAACTAGTGTTAGCAATCCTTCCTCTGCCTGCCCATGAGACAAACTGAAAACTATGCAGAAAACAATGTGTTCTAGTTCTCGAGCTTCCTAGTCCTGGGATTTTTGTTTGCCCCTCCTGGTGGCAGTAGGAGAGAGGGGCTTGATAGGTCATGTGGGATCTAATACCCAAGAACTGCAGATATCAAATTATTGCCTGTTTGCTTAATGTTGCTGGAAATATCGATGTGGAATGGGGGGAATCTCCTCTTTCTGTCACCTGTAAACTGCTCCTGAGAAAGTCTTTATGTACAGAAACTGGGCCAGAACTGTATCCATGTGTTAACCTTCCTGCTTTGTGGCAGGCTCGAAAGGAAACTTTGGGCTTCAACAAGACCACCGCAAACACAGTCACTGGTCTGAGCAGTGCCCTGACTCACCGTAGGACCCACAAGCAAATATTCACTGTTCCCCTCCTCTGTGATGTTTTTACTAATCTTTCACATCTTCACCTTGTGATGTAGATGGGTGGGATCTTTTGAAGACATCCATATCAGTGCTTCCAAAGATTTGTATCCTTCAGGAAGTAGTTGAGAAAACATGTTTTGCTCTTGGTTCCTTTTATCCATTTTTCTTTCTGCTCTGATGAGATGGCCTTTAGTCTTTGGTGTGCTCTCTAGCAGCTGCTGTTCCATGATGATGTGCTTTTGGTCCCACTGTGTTGATAGCTCTTTTCTCTTGTGCCCCTGCAATTGTTTTCTCCACAATTATCCATCCACAAATGGCTTTCTTTCTAGGAAAGTCCTTGTAAGTAAAAGTATTCTGCCAGCGTAAACAAAAGCACATAGTTTTGTCACCTGCTCTGCCTTCATGGTAAATGGTCTCTCTGTGGGACCTACATCTCTGCTGCTTGAGCCAGCAGTTCGAATGCAGTCATCTTCTCACCCTATTTATGAGGGCTCCAGAATGTTATAGGTCAGCATAGGTCCGTTTCTTTAACGAAGTATAAGAGATTCTTGTTATTTTTGGTACTTTTTGACACCCCTAGTCTGTAAGTCTAACAAATGCTAGATTTTAGTATGTAGGAAACAATAATCTATTGCCTCTCGTAAGTGGCCCGATGATACAGGGGTCCAGTTGTCTTGGAAAATTAACTGCTATCTGCTGAGGGTTGTCGTGATTTTTTGACTGTCAGGCAGTTAGCTGAACTTTGCCTCACAGATTTTGGTAAGGATTTGTTGTCTGTGCCTTGGTTCATATCTAGCTAAACCAGGCGTGTGTGCCACAGATATGTTTTGTTGCTCAGACAACAAGAGCAGAGTTTGCATGGGTGAAATCCCTCACAGTTATTAACTTAAATACATTTAGAGAGTAGGATTTGTTAAAATCAGACTTCCTTTCATTAAAAAAATAAGGCAGTGAAAAGGAGAGCTTAGCCACTTGAGTGCAATCCTCAGCTCGAGGCATTGGCACATCTGAGGGTTGTTCCTGTCACCCAGTTAAATGACCCAGGCAGATGTCCCAGCCCTGACCCATTTCTGGAGTGAGCCTGTAAATCAGGAGCCTGAAATCCTTCAGTGTCTGAGGAGGCTTTAACAAGGTTATCTGCACATTGCTGAGGAGGCATTTCTGCTGTGTTTACCTGTCACTCAGGAACTAAACAAATTTTTCAACTACTTTGTATGAGTCTCTTAAACAGACATCAAGTAACACTGTTTTCTCATCCTAAGCTCGAACCACTGCAGGAAGACAGTTTTTCGCTCTGTTACTGAACACACTTATTTTTCTGTTCCCTGTCCTTTGCTCAGATAGCGAGAAGAGAATCGATGATGATTAACTCTATTTTCTTGGTCACCTTAGATCTCTTTTACAGTCAGTGGAGGAAAACTTCTTCAGACAAGATGAACTGTGCCCTAAATTGTCCTTTTCTCTCTGATGGCTATAAAAGGAGCACAGGGCAAACATCTCAGGTGTGTGAGTCAGAGGCTGGGGGAGAGGAACCTTCCTGCATGTGTCTGACCATCGCATGGGTCAGGCAGCACGACCTGGCACCGTGGGCAGTGTGCTCCTGGGGAATCGCTGCACACAGTCCCTGTCTTAGCCCGCCTACTCTGACCTCCTACACATTTGCAGTAGCTGCAGCAGGGTATCCACTTACTGCATAGATATTAACTTCTCAAGATACTTGAAAATATTATAAACACTCTGTATGCATTACTTAAGTTACTTGTCATCACAAAATGAATAGTAAGTACCATTAATTTTTTTCATACATTCTTTATTTAATTCACGCTCTGCCATTCTCCTTATAAGTGTGATATAGTAAAGTGGTATATATAAAGTGCAGGAACAGTTCCAGTTTTTTTGATCTCATCATGTGTTACCTTTTCCACAGTGGAAATCAATATCGTAACTTGGCAATATATTAATTTGTATAAATTTAATGGAGTACCATCATCCACTTCAACTGCGAGGCAAAATTAGTTGAATACTGGCAGCCAGGAATAGCTTTTTCCTCCAGCTGATGACTTGTGAGATGCTTGTGCAAGGTTTACTGTAATCCATAGAGGTTCTGATTCCTGAGGAGAGAGAGCATGTTTTCAGTGATGGTTTGCAAGCTTTCTGTCCTCAGCATGGTGGGCTGATCTGCTCGTAAACCGCCTACCATCGCAGTTTACAAAACAGCGTGTCAGATTGTAGGTCTGATCGATATCTGGTGTAAATTCATTCTTTTCCAATCTACAGGCCTATGACTTTTTATACCAGACGAGAAACTGGCCACGTACTACCAGCAGTCCAACAACTGAAAATGCAAAGCCTTTTTTGTTTCTGTTAAAAAGCAGTCAAGACAACCACGACCAGAAATGCAGAAAGTATGAAGTAAAACCTGAATTGGTGGGGAGGGGGAAGGAACTCAAACTTTTGAATGTGAGGAAGACAGAAATAACTCTCGTTTGTCCTGACTGACACAAGATTATCATCTTTGCATCTGGCACACTGTAAACATTCATTGTAGATACTGATTTTATGATACATTTCACATGGGTGTGACTCAGCCAGCAAGTATGAAGATTTCTCTCTGTGTTGACCTTTTTAATATTTACATGAAAAAATGGGAGGTAATGATGTGGGACACATGTTGAGAAATGCTTCTCTGTGTCCCATGCTTAGATAATTGGTCAGTGCATCTCCTTTTCCTCCCAAACATCTGCTCTCACTACAGCTGTTTGGGATGTATCTCGTCTTCTCCACATTGCCATCCTTGCACATATAAAGGTAATAAAAATGAGGATAGCAGGCAACTGGATCCCACTTAACCGAAAGTGAATTTATCCTCGCCCTTCTCAAAATAAATCAATTCAAGTTGTCATGATGGTCACTTCTTTTCTCTTCCCAAACTCTGTATGTAGCAAAATGAAAATAAAACACCCCTTTCTGTCTGTAATCAATGTCCCTGTGTAATGTGTTTATTTGCATACAGCTGACCTGACTCAGTTCAGTATTGCTGTGAAAATTTTCCTGTTCTCATCAGTGATCTTTTCATGTTTTGAGGCTTTTTGGTTTTTTTAAGATTTGCTTAGTAGCTGTGCTAAGAGTTTGCCCATAGAGGCTGTGGAATCTCATCCTTGGAGGTAACACAGACCTGGACTGGAGGTGGCCCAGAGCAGCCTGCTTGAATGGGTCTTGCTCTCAGCAGGTTCAGAGAGGCTGGATCACAGACCTGCTGGGATGCCCTCTGACCAGGATTATCTCTGCCAGTTATTTGAGCTCTTACTAAACTTGCTGTAGTCTAGACTTTACTTTGGTCTTTAGACATTTTAGTCAAGACTAGAATCTTGCTGGCACAAGCACTATTCAGCCCTGCTAACCCAAGCATGAAAAAAAATGCTGTAATTGCCATAAATTTTAAAATGCTGCATTTTTTTTTCCAGTGGCTTTCTTTTCAGACCTGAAGATCTCTTTGAAAACATAACCAAACTTCCACTGCATTTGCAGGAGCTGAGATGCTCCAGTGTTTACCCCCCGCAAAAGCCACCTGCCCAGTAATGAGTAAATTGCAGTAAATTTCCCGCTGGGAGTTGATGCTTTATACAAACTCCTGAAATCTGCCTGTTGTGTGACATGTGTGGCTGGTCTTCTCTAGCAGTGTTACAGTGCATTGTTACACAGCTCTCTTTTTGTCTTCCTATTTGCAGGTACGCTACTTTTAAAACCTCTAACAGCTTTTCAGATTTGCTAGCAGTAAGACAAACAGATTTAATTCACTAGAACAATTTATCGTATTTATTTATTTATTTAAAAACTATTGAAAATGGGCATCTCTTTTATGAGTAATCTGTTATTATCCAGCTATAGTCCAATTGGAGGCAGCTAAATGCTCCCAGACTTAATTTATCAGTCTTGAGAAGGTTATTTTTTGATAAAATAGGGAGGAGGGGATAATTTTTAAAGGTGAATTGAAATTACACAGTTGAATTTATAACAATTGCTGCACAATGGCTGTAACTGAGTATCTGACAAAACAAACAAGCGTGCTCTACATCAATAAAGAGAGAACCAAAAAAATGACACAATAACAGATGGACGGCAGTGAGTAAAAGAAAGGCACTTGTCAAAAGCGAGTGAAATATGTAGAGTTCAGCTTCTCCGAGGGGAGCACACTGTGCACCTGCCCAAACAAAATGTGTGCCACATCCAGCACATACATTGGCAGAAGAATCAGTTGATCTGACTGTCTTGACATACTTGTCCTGGTAGTCAGTGGTTATTTTTAGTACGAAGGAAGAGAGCCGTGCTTTGTGATTAGCTGAGAACAGACTTCATGACTGTCAAAGGTTCACCTGTTCGTGGGCTCTCAGTGGTGGCCAGGGCGGTGTAAGGTACCGCTGCAGCACTGGGTATTGTCCTGTCAGGGTGTCAGGAGGAGTTTGACCCCGGTTCTTTTGTTCACCAGTTTGTTCAGAAAAGTATTTGAGCTAAATTAGGTAACAGCCACCCTTCTGGTGGAGGGTCAGTGAGAGGAGAGGTCACGCACCTTGGCAGCAGGCTGCACAACCGGTTCAAGACAGCCCTGCAGGGTTAGGGCCAGCACTACTCAGTCCTGCTTCTGGCTGCAGGAGGGAGAGTGACTGCATCGTGATGGATACGTTTGTGTTCAGAGAAATGTGTGTTTTTGCCTCCTGTGGGTGCTTTTGAAAATTTCTACCTCTAGGGAAAATGATGGTATTTATTTGCTCAGTATTTTTATTGTAGTGTTCAACTTCACTGAATGGAAATCCATGCTCCCTTGTTAGCTACTGACATTTTCATCTCTTCCTTGTGCTTTGTCTTTTTTTTTCCCTGCGGTGTTCTCTGTCTTGGAGTGTCTCCTTTTTCTCATTCTCTTCCTAGTTCTGTGCTAACAACTGTCCTGCCTCTCACTATCTTATTTTTCTCGGACATAATCAGGAATGAAAAAAACGTCATTACTGACTACTGAGGGGCAAGATATAATGCTCCAGATAGATTAGTAGGGAAGGAAAATGCTGTCATCTCTGAAGATTTGTTAAAAAAGGGTAGCCCAGTGTAGCATGTAAGGTCAGGTGGGTAGAATCCAAACCTTAATTTATGGTAGATGTCAGATCTGACACAGAAATGTATGAAGCGCTTGAAATTTAAACCACCGCCTGGATATTTGATAAATTTAAAGTACAATAAATTACTAAGGGACAAAAAGTGGTTGAGGGCCAGCTCTAGGTGTTTATTTCATGTGTGCAGTGTACCTCAATATCTGTGTAGAGACACTTATTTTCAGCTTTTCTTTATACTTTCTGGTCATGCTCCTGATTTTCTTACCATGTGATATTTTCTCCCTCCAGGGTTGCTGAGGGCAATAACTCCTCCTTTTTCCCAAGGTCTGAAATTGGAGTCTGGCTGTGACCAGTCTGTGTGCGTGCAGTTACTGTTCGGAATCTCACCTGCGATTTCATTTTGCTTCTCTTTCCAATCAGAAAATGAAGAGTTTGGCCCAAAGACGCCAGTCTGCACCATCTTTGATCTTTGTCAAAGCACTCAGCAGATCTAGATCGGCCTCCAGGTGAGTCAGTGAGTTTTGCTGGCTGTATTGTTTTGCAGTTTCTCAGCCCAAAACTTGAAATATTTTTGAACTATTGTCCACACCAGGTTGTTGAACACAATTCAGGCTCCTCGGTAGCTGCACGGCTACAAAGCCTGCTGAAAGATGTGACAGAACCAGCCCAGGTACCGGCTGATCTCCTGGAGGGGCTTTCCCCAGTGCTGCCACACTGAGCTGTTCGTACCTGACTGGGTGGGCAGGGCTGCTCTGCAATTTGCAAGCGGGCATGCGACATTTGGGCTGCTCAGTTGTGAGCAGTTTGTGGCTGGCTGTGGTTGCCTGCTGTGGAGATGGCATGGGCAGAAGAAGATGGATGAATGCTTGTTGCCTTGGACGCTTCACAGTGTCAGGCGTAACTCAGGATTGTTCATTGCAGAATTGCACAATTTAATTTGAGCTACGTTTTTTCTGTCGATGCCTGCTGCATGGTACAGGCTCTCCAGGGCTCCGGAAGCACCTGCTGGTTCAGGACAATGCTGTGGGCCAGGATCTGGTGATCGCAGCCTTCCCCTGTCCAGTATTAGCACTTGCGGGGCTGAATATGTGGGTGTTAAGCATTCAGCCTTTTTTGTCCTTGTCTTCTGCCAGAATCAGCCATCCTTCCTCCCTCCCTCCCTCCCTCCTCCAGTGTAACGCTGCCATAGAAATGGAAGTTTCTGTGGAGCTAGTCCCCTGTCCAGCCCCAGCCCTGACCTGCCATTTGAACCACTCTGCATACATAACTTTTTTCTCCCTGCACTACAGTTCATTAGACTTTAAACTTACAAAACGTGTTTATCGAGAAGTGAGCCACCTGGTAGGCTGTTAATGCTTCCAGCTGTGTATTGCTCTTTACGAAGAAATGTTATTGAGGGAAATAAAAGTATGGCTTTGTAAGGAATATTTTTTCCTTCTCTGTGGTGTGTTAAGCAATCAGTATAGGAGCTTTGTAAAGTTTTTTGTCTTTGATCTAATTAGTACCTGGTTTGACATCGTGCAGAATTTCACAGTATTTCAGAAACTTGTGAAAGTATTCTGTGAAAAAATCAGAGTTGCAAAATAGGAAAGTCAAAATTCATTTACCTGCTGGTATTCAGACATTAATATTTTTCTTCAATTCTACTTTTAAAATTTATTTTATTGCCTGCTCCATAAGTATCAGTAATCAGAAATAGCTGGAGAGACACCGAGTGCAATACACACTTCATTTTCACCTAAGAATTTTTTGCTGCCTTAAGTGTCTTGCTTGTATAGCCCATTTGAGAATTATTTCCAAATCTAGTGTGTGAAAGGATTCTTTTGTAAGGCCAGTTGGCAGAAACTGTGTGGTGGAGAGGGCCGAAGAGGGGAATGCGTTGCCTTGTTAATGCCTATCCTACGTGACAAACGACGCTGCTTTCACAACTGATGGATGCTGCCTCAGTCGTGTCTGTCCTCTGCCTGTGGCGTGCAACGATTTAGCTGCTTCTGTTGTTCTGAACTGAAGCCTGTGGCCTTTGTGAGAGATATTGGGTGAAGTCTAAGGACCCTGAAGTCAGAGCAGGTGATTTTGTAGCTTCGGAGTCTTTCACTTTAGAGGGTGATGGTGTTTATTATTGTTCACGGGAGCAGCAATTCTCACCTGTGCCTGACTTCCTTGTTTGGCTGTGCAAAGCACATTCCTCTTCATCACCAAACTGATGGATGAGTTTGATCTTTCCACTCGTTTTGTCGTGTAAATGCTTAACTCTGGTGAAGTGCTTTCTCTGAAGGAGAGCTGAAGAGCGGCAAAATGACTTCTCATGTTTTCTAATCTCCTCCAAGTGTTTTACCTCAGACCTGTCTCTGCTCTTAGTTCTTATAGACACAACCAGTCTGCAAAATCTATTATTCTTCTCTGGCAGTGAACCTTAATACTGGGACTCCATAACATTACTTGTTAATGGTTGATTAATGACTTGTAGATAATAAAGCTCCTATCTGAAGTTAACAAACATCTGTGAGGGATTTATTTGAATACTCTCACCTCAGCAGCTGGCTCACCTCAATATTTGTTGAAATTAATGAACAAGTGCAAAGTTTAAAAGGGCAGGAAATACTTAGAAGCCGAGTCAGTTTGTATTTTTATACCACTTTATATGTCAGGTGTCCCTGGTTTATATACAGGGCACTTTCATAAAACGTAGTGGCACTTTGGGCAGACTTACTCTGGGGCATTTTAAAGTTTATTAATGCTATTTATTCAAAGAAACCATTGTGACATCCGGAGATGGCTATTTAGGCATTCAGAGGACTAAGGTTTTTTGATGGTCAGTGTTGTCGTAGCTGTGATGACACAAGGATGTGAGCAAGGCAAGATGATCTAGCTGGAAAAACCAGATGCTTGTTTGTGCCATTGTCCTCTTATCCAGTCCTGAAAGAGAAGCCAGTCTGAAAGTCTTGTGTGCTTAAAAGCTCGTCGTCTTTTTCTCCAGCTCTATAATTTGGTTTAATGAACATTCAGCTCTCCTTACAAATCTTGCCTTGCCTTGTCAATCATACAGAAGGAGTTACGTCATATTCGGCCTATAGAGGAATTTGGGGATATCTGTATGGCACGGTGGTGCACAAAGGGGAAACAGCGCTGTAATCCACGCCTCGCTTGACTTGTACCTGCAGGCAGAAGAGAAGCGTAGTAAATAGTGTAGATATTATAGTGGAATTTGGGCCCTTACATCCAGGAGATGAAAATATGCAGACCACCATTGCCACGTGTTCTTGTTTCTCTTCCTTTTTTTCTGTGCAGCTTCTTTTTCATCACAAAATTGGGATGAATAGCCATGTAAAGACTCTTCCACATTATCAGATGTACTCATCAGAAGCACTTTGAGCGAGGTTATTGTAGAATACATTGGAAAAGTAATCTTTTGGTATTTTTCTTGGCTCATATTCAGGTGCAGAAAAAATAAGTTCGATTGTTAACTCCACTAATGTGTAATCAGCGAAGGATTTGGCTTACTTATATTTGTCCCCAGACTTGTTCCACAGTTGTAATTTTCCTCTTACTTTTTCTTGGTGTCTTTTAGTAAAACCTGCACAACTTAATGATATAGTTCAGTGCAATACAAATTACATGCTTGAAACAGAAATGTCTGAGGCCTGGATTTAAAGCATCAGGTATTGTCATCTCAAATAATTGATACAGAATAATAAAGACTTGTTGCAAGTCAGATTTTCAGCTTTTGTTCTGCTGTCCCTCAAAAGAATTTTTGCACGTGACAAAATCCGAGTTTTTGCTCTGCATTGGTGGTCTTCTGCTTGCATCTCTCATATTTCACAGGGACAGCTAAACTCTGTGCTGCAGTCGCCAGCAGCTTCCCCTTTCCTATTGCACACCTCAACAGATCTTTGAAAGTGATATTTTTACATGCTGAAACTAAGTAACATAATTTCACAATTTCTGAGTCTGGAAGACCATTTATAGATCTGTGTCTCTACACATTAAAGGTGTTAAAATGCTGAAAATGTAACAACTCTTTTTTTACAGTATGAAGTGTGTTTATGATGTTATTTTGGTGTAAGCTGGAAGCACAGGCGGTTTTAAAAAAAACCCCAAGGATATTTTTTAGAAAGTTTATGAATAAATCCTTAAAGAACCTGAAAAGGACGCTCCAAAAACGTTACCCTTACCCAATTTTGTTATGTGGCTTTTATGGTTGAAGAAGTGGAAGGTAAAAACGGAAGATTTCACAAGTTTCCAAGGTGTTTTCTCCCCTTGTTTACATAGAAGTAACGTTATGCCATTCACAGAGAGGCTGTTCTTCCTTCTTCCAGTGCACAGTAAGTGATTCTGGCATGTCATCTTCCAGGGGTCCTGTGCCAAAGGCTAAATATCCCAGATAACGAAGATCATATGTGTAATCTAGTAATACATTCCACTTGGCGCGAATCAAATACAGAGTGTTCCCAGAGTCTTGGACATTGCGTTTTCAGGGTTTTAGTCAGAAGATATGTGGATGATCCAAGCTATGTGACTAGAAGAAGACAAAAATAGAGACTTTTAATAAATGTAAATTGCCAGAAGGCCTTAACTGTCTCTTTTTCACAGGGAAGATGAGTAGTTGGTCTTTCAGGCAAAACTGATGGCGGGGAGGAAGGGGATAAAAGTTCATTGCAAGTAGCCAGCTTGTTAGATGGATCTCTCAGTTGCGATAATTTTGCTCATTCTTCAGTCATTTCCACGAGAGTGAATAATTTTGCCTCGCAGTGTGGGCTCTGCGAGGTGCGTTTGGCTGGTGAGGCGGCGGAGAGGGAGCGCGGGCCGCTGGGCCGCGTGCCGCGGCCGTTTTTACCTGCTGCCGCCGCAGGACGAGGCCCTCATGCCGAGGCTCCCCTGCCCGCTCTCCTGTCTGCCCATGCGCAGGTGGGTGCTGCTCCCGCACGGCCCCCAGGCACCCTGGCGGCATTTGCTGGAGCCTGGACCGTAGATGGCACCCCCCTGGCAGAGGCCGCCCGTGCCAGGCAGAGGAGTGGCACCCTGGGCCAAGGCCGCCATGGCCTGGCTGGCCGATGGTGCCGCCACTGGTGGCTCGTGGGGCACGGCTTAGGGTCACCCTGCCACGGGGCACAGTCCTGGGGTGGCGTGGCACAGGCTGTGCCTCGCCCGGGAGTTTGCAGGGCTACGAGGGGCAGAGGCCACGCTGTGTGTGCGTGTGTGTGCCAGTGTCCAGGCATGCCTGCCACTTGTGGGCAGTGGGAGTTTTCCTCTGGAGCAGCTGCACAGCGCCAGCGGGATGAGGGGGGCTCACAACCAGAGCGGGAGTTGGCATGGACAGGCACCATCCCGGCTGGCTCTAGCCAGTCATCAAGGAGGAGGGAAAATCCTATTCCTAGAGACTCAGTCACCAAAGCAAATGAAAGTTTCTTTGCTTCTGGGTCTAATTCTTAGATTTAATTCAGTCTCAAAACAGTTGATCAGGATTTTGTCTGAGATTTTTTATTTCATGAAAAGTTTTGATGTTTTAACATTTTATGCTTAATCAGAATGGGCAGAAATCTCTGTATGAGACTTCCCTGGATTTCTCCCCTCAGCATGTCATGTTTCCCTATGTAAGGTAAGCATATATGAATTTGTAGAAAAATAGTAATTTTTTTAAATGGCTATTTTGTGTTTTACGCTCTTCCTTTTCAATGGAATTACACATAATTAAAACAACTTGTGATGATGTTCTACAAGTTGTCAGTTTCTAGTATATCTAATTCATGCATGATTAAAGCTAATTATAACACTGGAGTATTGCTTCCTTAAACCATGTGTTTGAACAAAAAAGTTACTTTTACATAATAATAGCTGAGGATGAAATTTCATTAACTGTTAACAAGGTGAACTTTCTGAGGCCTCAGATGGCCTTTTAACTCGGAGATTGGCAATCCTGCCCCTCTGCTGTGTTTTTTCTGTTTTGTTTTGTGTATGTGTGCATATGTTTGTTTTTGATGAAACCCCTCAGTTCTTCATTTACGACATACAAACTGGCTCATAGCGATGTTTGTACATCTGGAGATCGAAATGAGCTGCGGCTTTTGGAGATATGCTGCTTTTTTATTAAAAGGAAAAGACTAGCGGTAACGAGAAGGAAGGCTTGGAAGCAGGGTTTTGGAGGGATTGGGGTTTAAATAAGGGATTAATTTTACAATAAAGGACTAATAGTTTAACACCAGTGCCTTAAGCCGATTCCCTTTTGGAGAGAGTTGTGGCAGTTTTAACATGAAGACGGTGAGGGGCAGTGCTCATCAGGATGAGTGCAGGTCTCTGCTTGTCCAGATGTCTCAGTGTCCACATGTGCTTTTGGCTGCAGCCCAGTTAAAGGACTTTTTGGATTAGGCCTTGAGGTCTGGCAGAATGCAGCTGTTGTCCAGCCATTGTGTATCGCTGATTTTAGACAATAAAATCTCTGCCAAGTGACAGTCTGGCCAAGCAGTTTGGGCAGCGGCATACCTGAGGAAATCACAGACCAACTCGCTCCGACTGCTTTGTGCTCATTTATCTTGTGTAAACGAGCACAAAGGCTCTAATGGTGTGCAGGCTGATGTGCAGCCTCTGGTGCCCTCACCTCTGACAAGGGCCAGCGTTAAACGCCTGCTGAACTCTCCTTCGGGCTGATACAGCATTACTTCTGCTGGTCCAGCTGCGTCCTCGTGGTGCACAAAGCTACTGGTGAGGGGTTTTAATCACATCATGGGAGTAACAGTCTGTATTTAGGTATCTTCTGTGCCTGTTCTTAAGTGTTTGAGTGCTGTGGGCTAGATCCAGTGAAGGATAATAAGCCTCAAGAGCAAGACTCTAAACCCATGACAGAAAGACATCTCAGAGGCTTCCTGACCTCTCAAGTACTTCTCTTCTTTAGATGCTGTTCTGCTGCCCAGAGAGCTTACCAAACCCCTGAGTTTTGCTTTTGCACTTCCCAGTACAGCATAACTGTTGGCAGCACGGAACAGGTAGTTATCATCATAAGGCGTAGAGGTGTGGGCGATCCTCCAACAGCTTCTTTCCTCAGCTCAGATCGCTGGCAGAGCAGGAGCCTCTGACTAACCTGACCGAGTAGCTCTGTGAAAAACTCATTGAATAAATAGGTGGGCAGTTAGTTACGAGAGGGCAAACAGGTGCATGTGGCTCCATGCATGTTCCTAAGGAATCTGGGTCACTACGCTTGCAATAGCTGGCAGCAGCAGGCATGTCGAGTAATCTCTTCACTGTAATAGGATAATTCCTGTGCTGTCCTGTACTAGTATCAAAATACAATTTAAAGCCCTGGAGGCAAAGCAAAGCCAGATTTGTTCCTGTTACAGCTGGACAGGTGAAGTGACAGTCCTGTATTCCATGTTGGCACCCATATTGTTCATCCCTCTTAGAGAAGTGCTCCTTACAAACCGAAGCCAATGTAGGGGCTGAGCAGATCCTCTCTTCATGTCTATGGTGAGGCTTTCTGTGGAGTTCACGCCACTGTGTCCCACAGTTCATAGAATAACAGGATGGCTTGTGTTGGAAGGGACCTTGAAGATCATCTAGTTCTAAGCTCCCTGCCATGGACAGGGACACCTTCCACTGGACCCGATTGCTCAGGGCCCCATCCAACCTAGCCTTTAACACTTCCAGGGACAGGGCATCTGCAGCTTCTGTGGACAACCTGTTCCAGTGCCTAACCACCATCGCAGTATAGAATTCTTCCTAACATCTAATCTAAACCTACCTTGCTGAATTGCTTCTTCAATAATGGGAAAATCAGAGCCTAAAAGAGACAGACTATTGAGCAATGAAACTTTGAGAAACCATGAGCAGCCCCACTGGTATTACCCAGTAAGTGAGTGAAGTGTCTGATAGGCAGTAAACCCAGGCAGTCAACTAGAAAATGGCATTTCCCTGTTGAAAGGACATGGTCACACAAGTGCCTTACTCTTGCCTGTCTACAGCCTGTGTGACATACAGCTGGAGATGTTAGGGTCGGCAGAAACATGTGGGCTCACTGACAGCCATTCATGGTGGTCCAGAAGGGATTTCTAAAGATGTCCACACCAGTCTTTTTACCTCGTGTGCACATCAGCTTTAAATTACCTGTTTCTGTAGAGATCTGCAGAATGTCCTAGCTATTTTTGTTCACCCAGAATTCCTGGCTGTTATATGACCTGTGCTGAACTCTTGTAATACATTTTACAAGAAGATATATGAAAACCCCTTTTGAATAAAAGGTTAGTTTCATCCATGAGGTAAGTCAAAGTCAGTGGAGTTGAGCCAAGCTTTTAAATGTTGCAGTTGTGATTAAGTGGGATTAATTCTCCTAATTGCAATTACTGCTTCTCAGAAAAGTTAGGACAAAAACCTTATCCCTTCAGCCTACTCAAATAATACTGGATCTCGTAGTGGGACATGGTGAACCTGAGATCCCAGAGTGCTCCTCCGTATGCCTCCCTCAGAACAGGTAGGAAGAAGCGTGGTTGGTAGTAACAAAGGGAGCCTGTGCATCCAGGTTTCTTGTAGGCCATGAGAAGCTCCAAAAAGCCCAGACAATGATGGTGCAGAACTGTAGAGCTGAGGTGTTAAGTTTTGGCCTTTTCTTTCCCCTCTGTCATCCTATTTTTTTTCCTCTTTTTTTCTTTATTATCTTTCTTTTTTTCCCCCCAAAGGTCACTTTTTTTGGTTACTTTTTTTTTTTTTTTAGTCTGAACAACAAAATCTGTTTGGGTAGGCAGTGCCTGGAATGGCATTTCCCTTGTGCAACTGGGATGAGAGAGTAACTCAAGGTGGTGCTGCTCTGTCAGTCAGTAAAAATGAGTGGGAGCTGCAGTGGTGAACAGAGGATTGATTCTTCCAAAGGCCAAAAAGCTTTTATTGACTTCTGCATGTGAATGTGTCCTCTCCCAAACCTCTCCCTTGCTCAGGGGGCCTTAGACCAAAATCCCTTGAACTTGTTGGCTGCTGGCAGAGCTGTGTAGCAGGGCTGGAGAACACCCACACTGCAAGAGCTTTTCAATAGGATTTAAATAACTTGCCCTAAAATCTTTTTTGATGAAAATAGGCAAAATATAACCAAAATGTTTGGTGCTAATTTATACCAATAGAGAATTTTGCCCTTGTGTTATAAATTTTCAGAGTAAACACCTTGCAGCTGTTTGTTAAAATAAAACAAAAAGCCTTGGAAACAAACCAAGCCACAAGCGTGTTTCCTGTCTCCAGCCTCCACGCTGTAGTGCATGCTTGCTCTGCAGAGAATATTGTCCTTTTGGCTATGTAAAAATTACTTAAGTGCAGCTTTGTTTTCAGTTAAGCTGCCAAGCTTCCATCCTGAAATGTGTGAGGATTTTGTTTTAATGATGCATTTTACCCTACAGCTATGTGATATTTTACTGCCAGACTACAGAAAAGTAATACAGTTACGTGCCTCAGCACCTGAAACATTTAGTGCAGACCGCATTATTCATCATAATAATTTTTATTGTGTTTCATAAGGTTTTGACATCACGCAGAGATGATACGAATCAATTTTTAGAATCCTATTATGATTTAAGTTGGAATATTTTTCTCAATATATGTTGCATTAGAATGTGCACATTGAGTTTTAGAAGCAGAGGAGTGATACCAAATTTCATAAATAAAAGTTTTAGTCTCGATTTCTGCCCTAAAATGTAATTTTTTCTATTTATCTGAGTAAAACTTGCTCCCAGTCTCAGTGAATATACATCTTCCTTCCGTTGTCCAGGCTTGTGCTTGCCCTGCCAGTGCTGGAGAGTGGGTTGCAGCACATTTTGGTCTGAAGTCTCTGTGACCCTGTTGGGACTCACCGCTTGTTCTTGAGTATAATTTTCCGAGGTCCAGCTGCTTGCCTGGGTAGAGTGAGGACAGCCCTGTGCTGGAGGCTGTGAACCGAGGCTGATACGTGCTCCAGGTCAGAGGACTCGCTGTGAGATCCACAGGCACAGTCCATAAGGGACAATGCAGGGGTGAAGGGTGGCTGCCCCATATTTGTTCAAATACATTACTTGTAAAAAAGAAGTTGCAACCAGAAAGAACTCTTGTAGAGTAGATTCAGGCATTGTAAAACTTAGTAACTAATGCTCTTTGAAAAACCAATCAGATCTCACTTGTTTCATGGTACAAAAGCTACTGTACCCGCAACGGTGATGGCCTGGGGGACTTTAAAGGAGTGCTGCAGAAAATAGACTTGCTATTTCTGGAATGCTGAACTGTTTTCACAAAGTGCTGCTTCAACTGCATAAGATTTACCAAAGATAACAGCATGCAAACATGCCCAGCATCCTCAGAACGAAGCTCCCTTGGCATAGCAGGGATCAATTGACAGCAGATTTTCAGAAATGGGTTGGCAGCCTATGTGATTAAGAGAGTTTTATGCTTGTTTATTAAAGTCCCTTCTATAAATAGTCAGTGTAAGTTTACAACTACATGCTAACTTTGTGCTGGCCCACATCTTACCTACCACCTTCCTGGAAAACACTCCTACCCTCCAAGCTCATAGTTTTTGTGCTTTCTTTCACCCTCAAATTATAATTATTACTTATTAGAATAAAGTGCTTTATAAACGTAGATGAAGTGCATATTCAGGATCACGAGGATTTGAAGTGGGCAGATCCTGAGCATGTGGGTGACTCGCCGAGGGCACCGGTTGTGGTTCGGAGGCAGTGACAGAAAGGAGCAGTTAGCACCTCTAAAAATGCAGAGGATTTTATAGCTCTATCTCTATATATATCTATAGCTATATATATCTGCTTGTCTAAACAGGGCTCTGAGCTGCAGATTGCTCCTTGTGGGTGAGCTTTGTCTGTGTGTTATCTTGTTCGTGGCAATGGGAGCTGTGAATGCTCATCCCTGAGGCCGGCAGGGCTTTGCATGGTTGTGCTGAACAGGCAGTGGGGATGGAGCAGGCTGGACTGAGCAAGTCATGGGAGATGGGCATGGCTGTTGGCATCCCTGTTTTCATCCCCTTACTCCATCTATAGATGGTTTGTAAGTTTGTGTCCAGCCAGAAGCCATCCCAAGGACATCTCCTGATCGATAGCGTTACTGTGGAGTACCGTGTTGCATCTCCCTGTTTCTTCCCTTCTCCATCTACAGCTGGTTTGAGGAAATGATAAGCACCAGGACTTTGCTTGTTCCTCAGCTGTTTTTCAAAGACAAAGCCCCTTGCTGACAAATTGTGGAGGTAGGTCTGCGAATGGGTGTAGAGCAGTTGTAGCCTCCTTTCTCTTCACGGCTGTTCTAGCCTAAGGAGTGACTCTTCAAGCCAAATGCTTGAATAAGCTGCCACCATGATAGAAACTAAATTAATCAGGAGCATGAACAGGACTATCTCCATTTTCCTGTGTTCAGGCCCAAGCATGGGCAGTTGTTTTCAATGTACAAGAAAAGCTCTTCTTTCTTTTAGTTTTTCGCTCTTCACTTTTAGTGTACAGAATGCACTGATCTATTTTGTGTGATTATTTTGGCAAAGTCCGGGATGATTTTGTCAAGTTGGCTAGAATACAGTTCAAGTCACATCCAGATTACCATTTATGATGAAATTCAATGTGTGTCCTGAAATCTTAACATTGCCCTTTGGTGCACTATAAGGAGTACTGCAAGGTGAGTCAGTACTCACTGCTGAATTACAGATTTGGTTGGGTTTTTTGTTCCACCTTACCTCATTTGGCGACCTCTTGCACACCAAATTGTGTGCAACATCTTTGCTTTTGGTTAGTTAGAGAATTGTTCTCATTACCTTATTAAGTATCTTGAGTGCAAAACACCCTCTAGCTGCACAATGTGGTTAATATGTCTGATGTGTTAAAGGATTTCCAGCAGTAAACCATCTTGGTTTCCAAGCTCCTGTTAGCAGGTCTTGCCTCATTAGCAAAAATACAAAGAAAGCATCTATTAAGCTGCTATTGAAGTTCCTTCTCGCAGGACTTTTTAGGAGCTTAAGGGTCTGATTAGGAGGCACAGAAAAAAAGTGCAAGTATTGTTACCTGATTTCCAATATAAGCTCTATTAAGAAAGTGGAGGAACATACCTTCTTGCTTTTGGGGTATCTCTGCTGGCCACAAATGACATGTTTTCCCTGACTGATAATCCATTTTGGCAAAAATCCGTAATGTGGGCTGAACTGTAGACATTTCTTATGGTGCAGATAGCTGCTGTTTTTGCTAGCCTTGAAAGGATGTGAGTAGCTCCTGCTTCTCTCAGTGGGCTGCTCTAGCCCAAAGCTATGACTCAGTGATGGTAAAGTAAATGCTTTACTGAGAGACACTGAAGTTGAAAGTTCATTGGCTTTATTATTCCTAAAAGATAAATTGCTTATTCTTTAGAGCCATCTAAAACTGGCCTTTGAGATATACAAAATAAGTCTGTTGTCTCTGAACACTGTGAGGAAGGTGAGCAGGTGCTCTGCTTGGTGGCCTCTCTGGCCTGTAGCCAAAACAAGGTTAGATTTATGCTGCAAGCTGCAAGCTCCATGCGAGGCAGATCCTCTTCAATGTCTTCATAAATGACTTGGACACAGGACTTGAAGGTACACTTACATTGGTTTGCTGATGACACCAAATTGGGAGGAGCTGTTGACTCCCTGGAAGGCAGAGATGCCCTGCAGAGAGACCTAGGCAAATTGGAGACGTGGTCAATCACCAGCTGTAGGAAGTTTAATAACAAGGGCAAGTGCTGGATTCTGCACCTGGGGTGGGGCAACCCTGGATGTATGGACCGATAGGGGAATGAGAGGCTGGAAAGCAGCCCAGGGGAAGTGGATCTGGGGGTCCTGATCAATGACAAGTTGAACATGAGTCAGCAGTGCCCTGGCAGCCAGGAGGGCCAAGCGTGTCCTGGGGGGCATCAAAAGCAACGTAGTCGAGGAAGGGGATTCTCCCCCTCTACTCCACTCTGGTGAGACCTCACCTGGAGTTCTGTGTCCAGTTCTGGGGTCTCCAGCCCAGAAAGGATATGAACCTATTGGAGCAGGGAGAAGAAAGCCTTGAAGATTACTAGAAGGATGGAACACCTCTCCTAAGAGAAAGGGCTGAGAGAATTGGAACTGTTCAGCCTGGAGAAGAGCTCTGGGGAGACCTTAGAACAGCCTTCCAGTACCTAAAGGTGGCCTATAAGAAAGCTTTCCTTGAGAGGTGTTAAGATACCCCATGCCTGGAAAGATTCAAGGTCAGGTTGGTCAGGGCTCTGAGCAACCTGATCTAGTTGAAGATGTCCCTGCTCATTGCAGGGGTGTTGGACTAGATGACTTTAAAAGGTCCCTTCCAACTCAAGCTATTCTGTGACTCTATGATTGAATGATTCTCATGGGTCCCTTCCACCTCGGGATATTCTATGTTTCTGTGCTTGATTGTATGAAAACTGGAAAGAGCCTCTGGTCCTTGCTTGAGCTTCAGCACCAGTGGAGGCATGCAGGATTTATGCCTACAGTACATATTTGTGAAAGGAGTGTAGGCCAAGTTGTTCGCTGTAAGAGGAATTTGGAAAGGTGTTACGTATGTGTTTGACAGACCAAGTGCAGCCTCACACGTGGCTGGGCTGGTTCAGGTTTCAGCCTTTTGAATGGCTGTCATTTCACTGCTCTGCTAAATGAAAAGGTGAATTTCTCACCTACCTCTTGAGGACTTCAGAGGTTAAAAAGAGAAATGGCATTTTATTTCAATAGGTATCAGTCATGCAGAGAGCACTGGTGCTGTGTCATTAGAGGAAGTTGACTTCTGTGGCTGCGGAGAGAGCATCAGTGGAGAGAAGTTCTGGCAGAGAACAATAACCAAAACAATGGAGCGAGGTTTAGGCTGGAGCACGAGCAGCGTGTGAGAGGGCTGTCGTATAGCTGAGATACCTGCAGCAGCTCATTCCAGCTTAGCTACCTTGGAACAGGTTGTTCCCCTGAGGCATCTTAGAGCTTAATCTAAATCAATGAAAGGCTGAAGTCATCATCAACTGGAATCCAGGAGAAAGCTTCCTATTGGCATAAATGTCATCTGGATCATGGATTTAGTAACCACTTAACATGGACTGTTAAGCTCCCCTTCAAAAAGTGTAATTTCTTTCATTGTTTTCACTACAAACAGAGAATAAAGCTGACATCTCCACTAACACCAAGAATAAACATTTTGTGGGTAATGCCATTCAGGTATCTGTTTTATTGGAAACCCCAAGGAAGCTCCTCAGGGGGAAGAAGTATTTTTTTATGTTTCTGTGGTTTCTGGTAAATACAGGATCGATGAAGTGAGCACTGGTGTTTGCTTTCACACCAAATGCAGCTGAGATGTGTTTTTCAGTATTTGGCTGACTACTGTAGATTTCACCCTCATATGTTTCACCTACAAAATTGGTCTTTTAAATCATAGTGTCTTTTGAGTAGGCACAAAGTGCCTATTTTGATGAATTCGAAAAATAAGAGGTATAAAAATTTATGTTCTGGAAATGCCTAGAGAGAAATCTTCAATTATCTTTCTAATAATTTCATCCAGCGCAGTGATTTTAGTCTTTTCCTGAATAGCTCAAGAATATCTCTGTAGATATCCTCCAATTACGAAATTTTCTCCTTAGTTAAAATCCCTCATGGAAATTTCAGACCCCCAAAATAGTACTTTTAGAAAAAAATGTCCACTTCAGACTAGAGTTTTATAATGGCTGTGTCATCAAAACATCAGTGTCAGCCTTGCTTCCTCACAAAGTGGAGCATGACTGATTGCTGGCTCTTCAGGATCCCCATCTAATCCCATCTTCCAGGAATCAGTTCACAGTTCCTCCTTAACAAACCTTGATGACAGCTTTTTTTTCTGCCAAAATGGAAAGATGTTACTGTGTGGGATTTTTACATGTGTTAATCATAAAGTGATTTTTAGGAAAACACAGGGAAGGCAGAGAGAGCCCTACATCACTGACTTTTATTTTTCATTTATATCAGAAATCATGTTGACCTGAGTTTTGCCTAATTTTATTGAAAGGAATTTTCAAAGAGTCAGTATTTATGTACTTAGCACTTTTTCAAAATTAGACTCATCTAATGGCCAGAAGAATCATTGAGCCATTAAAAAGGGAACTGCAGAAATACCTCTCTCCTATAAATCCCTATGCCTGAGGATATTGCTGATCTGCATTTTCTTCAATGTAACAACAGCACTTGGGTTTCATTCATGTCTTGTAACAATGGAAAAATTAATTGAGAGGATCAAACGCCTGCTTTCCAAGAGACATTTTTGTCACTGCTGACATGAATTTCTTCCATGTTCCTGGGGCATTAGAAGATTCTGGCTAAATTAATGGCTTTGATTTTTTTTCCACTTTGAAGAAAATATTGGCACTTTTTGTTTTATAAGGCTTATCAGGTAAGGTCTAATATTAGTGTGTGTAAGGGTGCTTACTAGAGTTCAGATGACAGATGTGCTTGAAAGGCACTGGCTCAAAAGGCAGTTCAGTTTGCTTGACCTTGCTGGCATTACTAAACCTACTCTACCTTCATTTGTGTGCTGACATGACAAAGATTTTGCTTAGTTTAATTTGAGAGGCTCCTGGGCTTATGAATCATGATGTAGAAAATGTACAAATAGGAATAATCAAACAGAATTGTCTATATGAAGGCATAAAAGCCAGACCCTATAATTGTAAGAATGCTTCTGCCGATTTGGTTACAGCAGTGTGACATGAAAAGGGTTTTCTTCACAGTTGCTGTTACTGGGTTCAAATACAGGTGAGCATATCTCTGATTTAATCTTTGAGCTAAAGGCCAGGCATGGCTTTCACACAGGTGGACTCATCAGCATTCCTGAATTCTGCTTAAGTTTCTGTGCCAAGTGCTGCTAGGGAGTTAATGAAATGGAGTCCCAGTTACCTAACACTCATTGATGAACTGGTGAGGTGGCAATTTCTAGTCCCGTGGGAGTGGCAGGGTAGGAGAGGTGCTCGTTGTTCCCCTGGCTCCTGTTGCTGGCCCCATAGTGTGTATCCCTGGTATGCTGGACCAAACTCCTCCCTCTGCTTTCACCTCCACACTCCTGGACACCCCTTCCACTTAGGAATGATCAAATAACTTAGGTTTGCATTATTCATTCTGTAAGTAATTCCTCTTCTTTCTGTCTTACCTGAAGGGGTAGGTAATGAAAGACGAGATTAAGACACAGTTTAAGGCAAAATGAGTTGAGGAATTCTTTTAAAAACTCAAGACTCTCAGCCAGAAAGGGGAATCCAAGGCCAAACAAGGCCCTCTCCAGCAGGTGGAGATCCTCGCCAGCTCCTTATACATCAGTGAAAGTGTGTCCTGCTAATGTAGGCCAATCGCAGAGCTTATCCTTTCTCTCCCAGCTGTCAGGATTTCCTAAATAATTTCCTGCATAATCCAGCCACAAGTATCAAGGAGAGGAGGGTCATGAGTCATCCAGGCTCTAAGAGAGGTACAAGAAGGTGTATGACCTTCTTTGAAGGTTTCTTCTGCTTGCTCTTGTTTTCTTTTTCATTTCCCTCCTGTTTATTTTGTGACTTTCACTGTATAAGCTCCATTTCTTCTCCCAAAAAAGTCATTAGGTGTTTGTCATCCATTCCAGTGGGACCAGGAATAAACTGGAATTGCAAAGCTGTTCACTTCAGCCTGCCCTTGCCAAGCCGATCCTGCCAAGTGCCAGCTTAATTTTTTTTTTAACAAGAAAAAAATAAGTGAATACATTTGAATAAAAATTGAACTGATTTGTTTGGCCAGAGGGAAATGGTTCATTTGGAGGCATCTCTTGGGAAAGCCAATAATTGAAAAGCTGGATTTTAAAATCATGAGTAAAGATACTGATGGTTCCTGGGTTTAATCTAGAAATTCATTGTTTAAGGTACACCAGGGTATAGGAGACCTAGGTTCAGTTCTCTCAGCTTTGTGTGAGAACTTGAGGCCGTGCCTCTGGCTTTCCAAGGGAGAGCCTGACCTGCTACAAGCTTCTAGGGAATCCTAAAGAAGGAGTGTCCTCCTCTCAGACTCTCACATTCATTTGGTTTGGCTTCATATAAATGGTCATTTGTTAGAGCAAGGCTCAGAAAGTAGGGATATCCTGTCTGGGTGAGTAAGCTGACCATCATGCTAGAGAAAATCTATTTCTGCTTCAATAACTATTCAGCTACTTTATGTAGAACAGTTAGATCAGGAGAGTTTGAGAGAACCGTGTCTCCACCTTGGGCTGCAACTCATTCAGTACCTCCGCAGAAAAGATCAGTGTGTTCCAGGAGAGAGCCTGGTATTTCCCCCACAGACTTGGGTTTGGATTACCCAGCAGCATCAGATGAGCACAGCTGTGCTTCAGCCACACAACCAAACCCTGCAGCAGGAGCTTACTTCAATGCTTGTGGGTTGTGTGCTGGGAGAGAGAAAGGCTGAGCAGCCTTCTCATGTTGCCTCTAGTACATGGTATGTCTCTAGCAAGGTTCAATTACACCTTATATTTGTCCTTGGTTCGGAATAATTTCTATAAATGGCTTTTAACCCTGAGTGTGAGTCCTCTTCTGATCAAGGTGGGTGTGCAGTTATCTATTCATCATGCATATGTGTCCTCTCTTTTTTTGGAGAGCCTACAGGAGATGAAATATTTTCTCTAAGACTTCAATACAAAGGGAAGCAAATACAAATAGCTAAAATGGGGAGGGCTGTGTCTACATTATTGTCCTTTGCTAAATGCTACCCATGCCAAATGCTACAGCTTGGGCTGTAAAAGATTCAGTGAGGATAGTCCCTAACAGATTTTGTGTCAGAATCTGACTGCTGAATTATCCTGTAAGTCCATCTCACCTTTCACTGAAATGTGGTGAAATAAATTACTTTTTTTTAGCAGCAGGTATGGGAAGTCACTGCCTGGTTCTCACTCACAGGCAAGTAGCTGATTTACTTTCCTTTATTCCGTTTGTTTTATGTCCTTTTGCAGGGAAGGCTGCCTGTCCCCCATCAGCCCAGAGGCATGGCCCCTTGTGCAGTCTTTCATCTGCCACAACCGAACGTTCATCCTGGACGGCCACGTGCAGCTGAAGACGAGTCTGCAAACCCAGGAGCGACACCTTTTCCTCTTCACAGACCTTCTGGTTGTTGCCAAGTCCAAGTGAGTATGGCCCCTCAGGCACTGCTCCTGCAGAGCAGCCCTTTTCTTCAGTGAACATAGCATGGATTTCCAGAATTCTATTTTAGTAGCAAATCGTCCCTAAATCATAAGGAAACATTTTATTTTGACCTCTCCAGGCATCTTTGAAAACCTTATAGCCACAGAGGAATTTCAGGATGCAGCATTTTACGGGTATCATATGGGTATCAGAAGTTCTTTGATATATTTCATGTTTTGTGTCACCTTCTGCACTTTGGGAGTGCAGTGTCACAAAAGATTCATTGGTGCTCAGCTGTGTCCAACGTGCTACCTTCAACTTCTTGTTTTAGACAGGTCCTCTTCAGTCCCGCGGGGTTTGGATAACACCGGTGGTTGTGTTGTAGAGGGTGAGAGGTCTTAATCCTTACCTGGAAGCTGCTTTGATACACACCAGGGATGAGCAACTGTATAAAAATAGAGATTGCAGGCGGCACTGCGGTGTCTGTCTCTGTAGGTTGTCCTGTGCCAGAAGGAAGGAGCACGGGGAAGGGGAAGCGATGCTGAGCAGTCTGGGTAGCGTTCATGTGTAATCGGGCTTGCTGTTGAGCTCTGATTATTCACTCTACCATTCACAATTAAATCACATTTATGAGCTGTGTCTAGCATGCCAGCTTCATGCGGCATTTGTGGTTTAAGGCAATTTTAGAGGGTGCTTTCACTTGTTGTTATGGGTTATGGAGAAATAATAATAAAAAATCCTGATGTAGCTTCACTCTCTGTTAGGCACCGTGTTGTGGTTTCACAGGGTGGGCAATCTCAACATGAATCCTGGGCTTTTGCAATGTGTCGTTTCGCTTAAGCAATTGTTTCGGGGGCTTCTGGGAAAAGCCAGAAGAAATCTGTGTTTTCTGTAGAAATCTGAGCTGTGTCTGTTTGAATCACACATAGTAAACATAACCCCCCCAGCTGAACTCCCTCACTTGATGTGGTGTGACAACACAGAGGATATTTTACACAAAACATGTTCCGCTATGGGTGGGTGGTGAACATAAGGATATTTAGGGGAAAATCTTGGTATTCTACCAGCAGTAGCAGTAACAGCATTGTTACTGTATTGATTTTTGTTTGTCGCTTGTTTAGGGTGGAATTCACCTCACCTAATTTCAGCTGTAAAGCGAAATATTTGCAACTTACCTAGGTTTCTGTGTTCCTCTTACAGTCACTGAGGCAAAACCAGCTCCTTACTGTGGCGAACTCACCTGTGCTGGAAGAGCACTGATAGTGGGTGAGGGGAGTCATGCTCTTGGGGGTCTCTCACTCTGTCCACTGGCTTTTCAGTGGGCATGGTCCACTAGCTTAGCTCCTAAATTGTAGAAGAGTAGAGTCAGGAGGGATAAAGCCCCCCCTTCCCTGGTCAGCCTGCTGAGCAGAAGCTGTGTTACAGCCCCAGGCTGAGCTGCACATTACTGCAGGTTTGGCTGGGTCCCAGTGGGACTATTTGCATAGGAAAGCACTAGCTGGTGTAACCGCACAAAAATCTGGTCCCCAGAGAGTAATAACAGCTCTTACAGCATGTGATTTAATGTGGTGAAGAGATACAATGTTTAAAAAAGGTGGAGGAGAACAATTTGTGCTTTTGCATGTGAAAAAGGGGGGGGGAGGGAAGCAAGTCTTTGCTAGAAATGGTAAAAATAGTATTTTGAGTGATTTTACTTCATGTATTTTGAAGAACTAATTGGGATGTTCTCTCTACAGCTGCCCTGTCAGCAATTAAAGCATCAGAGCTGTCACTAATGAATACTACTTAAAAATCAGCATTTTTGAAGCTGTCTCACAGTAAAATGCCAATGCCGATTCCTAGAAGGAAAACCTGAGTGTGTGTATTGCTATGTGGCCGTGACTGTCGATTGCTACTGGCTTTTTAATAGCTGGTACAGAGTCAAAGCAGTAAGACTAGGACAGAATTAATGATACAGTTGAATCTGACTTCAGAATTATTCCTTGTGAATAATTCTGTCTTCAAGTGGTTTTTCAGCTTGGGGCATATGAACCCCCAAGGTATCTTCGGTACAGCTGGGCCCCGCGCGGGTGTGAGCTCAGCTGCAGGTGACCAGTCACTGTACAGATGGAGCTCATGTACAATCAGGCTTTGTATGATCAGCAAACGGGTACAGGTTTTTCCTAAAGAGAACAAGTATCTTGTGTCCTCTGAGCTTGCTGAGTAAACTGCTTGTACAGCACCGAGCTCCCGCTTAAAGGCAAAAAATTGGCATTGCTCCCCTTGAAATTTGTGAGGGTGAGTTGTCTCCACAACTGGTCCATCTATGACTTTGGATGAGGGGCCTGTAGGTTCATTTTTTTGCTACTTTCTAATAATTTCTGAAATATAAACTCTTATGGTTTCCTATGATGCATTATACCAGGTTATAAAAAATGAGAATGATACTCACATGCTGTGCTCCTCTGCTGCCCTGTCCTTTGCTACCTTTATGTGAGGATTAAGTCACAAATGAATTGATTGACAGAGTTTTTCTCACTAAACCAAAGCTAAGTATGTAAAATGTTATACTCTTTTTTGTATACTGGTTAGATTTCTTACAGAGAGTGTATGTTTTTATTTGGCAGAGGAAATATTTCAAGGATCTGTCAGTTCATTGATGAAGGTGTCTCTCGTAAGTTTTTGTGTGGGAGACACAGAGAAATGGTTTCCTTTTTCTCCTTTGTGATGTGCACCTGTGTACGTACACATGCCTTTTAAGGGTATTTTCCCGAAATGGCTGGATATAGAAATTAAGGGCTGAGTGCATACATGGAATTACGGTAGCAGTCTCACAGTAAATCCATAAATGCTTTTGTCAGAGGGTTCAGTTAAGGAGATTAGCAAATCTAGAGAGAAATTAATCTTCCATCTGTTATTGGCTGCAAGGTATCCAATTGTAAGCAAAAGGAACTGTGTGTACTCTGCAGCAGTGGCATAACTTGGGGTGTGTCAATATCTACAGCATCGGTGTTCGTGATTTTTCTGTTCATTTCAGTGGATTTGGGGTCTGTCTGATATTTACAGTGACATTTGCTAGGGGACTTCCTTAAAAAATATATATAATAATCATTAGATTGTTACTGTACCCATTTTTTAAATGTTCTGTCATGCTGCTTCCTTAGTCAGCAATGATATATTCATTTCTAAAGGTAATGCTTTGGCACTTAAATAGAAGACCCGCGTTTCACAAATGCTGAGAAGCCATGGATTGCATAAAGGACATGGCAGATAGGGATAAAATTATACTTCAGGCTCTCTAGATGTTAATGGAGGCTACTGTTTCAGTGCCTCTGGAAACCAGGCCACTTGAATACTGATCATAGCTGAAAGCTGTGACTCGGCATGGCAAGCAGGGTAAGAATATACATCAAGCATGATTGGAGAACATCCTCGTGTTTCTGCCAACACCCTGCTGACACCCGCTACTGGCACTGCAGGGGTCTGGCTTTATGGACTGTAAATGTTTAAAAAATGAAACAGCATGTAGAGTGTTCGTTCATTGTACTGGGTAATGAATAAAAGGTGAGGAGAAAGGGAGGGTCAACGGATTGGTTGGGTGGAGTCAGACCAGACATCCACTTGTTAACATCTACATTAGAATTCACAGCTGTAAATCTACATTTTCACAATTCATTCCATGGTCAGTCAGAATACAGTTCTTTTTGTATTCTTGACAGACCTTACTTGTTGCATCATAAACTGATTTGCTAACAAACATGTTGAAATGGGCTCCTGTACTTCAAGTTTCTCTTCGATTGGGTAGCAAAACGTAATAAAGAGAGGTGAAATGTTCAGCTGATCAGGAGACACCCTAGTCTTAGGTTTGATATGCACTGATGGTTCTTTCTTGACCTTCCTCTGAATTTGCTGCACTATCCCACCACACCTGTTAGCACAATGTCAGCTGGAAACCTCAGACCAGCCAGGTTCATCTATGTCCTCTTTAAAGCCACAAGGTTCAAGTGCTTTCATGTTTCAGGCTGTATTAGTTCAGTCTGTCCTAAATCAAATATCTTTTAAATGAGACTAATCCCAGAGAAGGTAGCCCATGTGTACCAAAGCTCTAAGAAACAGCTTACCTGGCGTGTTTATTCATAGAGCACTAATCACTATGGTGCCCAGCACTGTCCCCATCTACATTTCCAACACAGTGGTGAGCCGACATGGTCTTGGTTTCAGGGAGGGGACACTCTTCCTCCAGCCTTTCCCTGCTGCCCAGGAAAACCACAGCTCAGGTAATTCAGTCTGCAAGGCTTGAAGCGAGTGGCTGTCGCAATCTCATGTCTTCGGATTGACTTGGGGAGTTTTTACGTGTTTCTCACGTAGTACAAGTGCTCACTAGTCCTACAAAGGAAGGAGACTTATAATGAGAAATCTATTGGGAGGAAAGAGTTGAAGTTAAAATGTGAAATTCTGTAAATTTGACCTTTACTCCATTGCTTAGTAGGATAAAACACAAGAAGGGCCAAATTTTTTAAAATTGGGAAAATTATGTATCTTCCTTGTAGATGAACAAATATTTTGAGAATGTACAAGGTCCTGGCTCATTCTCCAAATGATGTGGTCCTAAAGCTACCATGTAGAAAGTTTGTGAAGGCTGTGTGGTGACCTGTGCTGTAGTTAACACAAACAACAATTTTCTGCTTGTTCTTTGTTCAGGTTTGCTTCATTTGCCCTGGCCTAGTTGTCGCTACTTAAACTCATCATAATTTTTGGCCCTGGGGCTAAGAAATAGAACTGTATTGTGAACTCCTCTATGGCATTAAAGCCACTGAAAGGAGAGTCAAATACAAGTGGCAATCTTTGCCTCATAGCAGGATTTGGAGGCCAACTCTAGACATGGACAGATTTCCCCTGAGAAGGGGGATGTCCAGGGATGCCACAAGCGATCTGTTTATCCCACAAATAAGAGATTTGTTGATCCCATTTAGATGAAAAATTGGTATGTTCTTATATGCAACCCAATAAAACATTTTTTTAACTGAAGCAGAAGTGCTTCTTCTATCAGCTCCAGTGCAAGCCTCACGTGTGCCTGAAGGGAAAAAAACTCTAGTTGTTTAATCTGCCTTCTGTGTTTTCATGTGTGTGACACACCTGTGAATTTCTGCCTGCAGGTCACACTCTCATTTCAAACTAAAGTGCCAAGCACGTCTCTGTGAGATGTGGACAGCATTTTGTACAGAAGAAGTCTGTGAAGGCAGCACAGACCCAGACCGGTCCTTTGTTTTGGGCTGGCCCACCACAAACTGTGTGGCAAATTTCAGGTAAGAATTGAGCTATGTTTTATTTAACAAGTTACAGAAATGTTTTTAGGCTGACAGGTAATGAGACTATCACAGATTCATTTCAGCACCAGTGAATGTGGGGAGCAGGAACTTGCTGATTCTTAAACCAATTCCTTCTACTGCTCTGAGCAAGTTGCCCTCCATATCTCATCTTCCATCTCGCTTATCATTTTAAAAATTGAGAAAATATGTGTTTTGGCAAAGCACTTCCTGTGCTGCAGACTTGCTCAGTGGAAATTACCTTTTTTTTGCATAACTTGGCAAACACCTTGGCTAATTAATAAGATGAACTACAAATATTAAACAGCAAAGCTAATGAAAGGATCAAAGACAGTCTCATAAGACAATTTTAAACAGAAGGCCATGTATTGGAAGTAGCAGGAAACATACAGTGAAATACTGACCTTATCCTATTTCTCTTTTCAATTTAATTGTGCCAGAGAAAATGTCAAAATTCCTCTTAAAGCAGAATCTCTGAATTTCAATAGAGAGAAAAATTTTTGGTCTGTCTTTGCAGCATTGACTGTAAGACACATAAGGGCTGTAGAGGTAATTTCAGTGATTAGGATAATTTTAGTCACAGCAGGAGGGCTCTTTCGTCACTTTGGATGAGGGAGGGCACCATCCCCCTGAAATCCCAGCTGCTTAGCCACAGTAATTTGCCTGGGTCTTGGAAAATGCATTTTCTTCTTTATCAACAGAGAGCAAAAGCTGAAGTATCCGGCTTAATTTCTATGTCACATTGTCCATACCTAAGGACAATGTTGTCTACAAACTGCACTCTGTTGAGCTGGTTGTGCTGTTTATGGTTTTTTACACTTAATAGTCCTGAAACAAAGATGGAATTTTCTATTGATTTTCAATTGAAATCTTGCCAATAAATGGGAGCTTTGATCTAAAGACAGTATGTGATCCTTTATAGATATGTGAAAGTAGTTGAATAGGAAACCAATAGCTTCAGTCAAAAAAAGAGTCAGAGATTTTACAGAAGTGAGATTATTTTATGTCTGGAGGTACACAGAAAAATCTGAAGTGCCATGTGTGAGTCCATAGATGTCTGTCCAGCAGAACTGAAACAATCAAATCAGAATCCTGTTTGTAACATTTATAAAGTGCATTTCCCTCGCAGTGTCATTGAGTAGGTTTGTAGTTCCCTGAATGCCTGCTCTGGAAATTTGAAGAACTTGATTTGCAAAAGCGGCAGTGGGAATAGCAGTTACATCTGGGACAGGATTTAAATCAAGAAAGTTGAAGCAAAATCAGGTTAGATTCCTTGAACTGTCATATTATTAGCTACATTTAACTGGACAGCTTTGTATCCTTCCCAGTATACACATGAGATAGAGATGAATGAGATAAGCCTTAAAATGTCCAAAGTTAAACCCTACTAAGTACAATGGTCTTATATGTACTTCGTGATGTGCTGATAAAGCAAGTAATAAATAAGAAGATAATTAGAATAGTGAAAGTGGAAAGAAGTCTGTGTACCTGAGTAAATACCTTTAAACTTTTGAATTAAGTTCTTTTTTTGAAGTGCCCTCCTCTTCTAATTGGACATTACTTTAAGAACTCAACACATTTCCTACCGAATGAACTGGTAAAGCTTTACCTTCTGTGGCAAAAACTGATAACTGGGGCTTTTGATCTCCATGGCAGGCTTTTCAGTTGACTTTACAGGGAAGCAGACTTTTCATTCCAGTCTGGATAAACCTTTTAGTTTTTGTAGGTATTTATGAAATTGCAACCAAGAAGCAGTCCATTCCATTGTGGTTTGTGGTTTGTACAAGGACTATTTTGGTATTAGAATGATGACTGATTTTTCCCGATTTTCTTTAATTCTTTCAGGTCTGCAGAACAAAAGGAAACATGGCTGTCTTTTTTGCAAAGGTACTTTGTTATGTGGTCTTTAAAGACACTGGGAAGAGTCCTGCTCTAGGTCAGTGATTCCCAAGCTGTGGTGCCTATGCCATCATGATAGATAAACTCTTTCAAAGTGATATTAAGAAAAAAAAAATCTCATGTCTTCTCCCTCAGAAGACGATGTGTGCTTTCATGCAACAATCACTGTGCAAGGATGGAATTGCTTCCCTGTGCTCAGCAGAAAACTGGGGCAATTCTTATCACACATTGTTCCTTCCCAACACAGCAGCAGGAGCTCTGCCACCATGGCTCTAGTTGAGCCTGGAGCTCTTTCCATTGTGATGGCATTTAAGCAAGCCCAGCTCAGGAACCTCTGCTCTAACCTGTCTGCTGCTCAAGGCCGGCTGTATTTTGTTCTTAAAAAACATGCCCCAAGCTGGAGGGTAAGGTGGGAGGGTTCACCTAAGCAGAGCTGTCTTATTTCATTCAGTGTTTGGACGGAAAACTACTAGTGATGGTTCTGTTTTCTGGTCTCCCAGTTCTTCTGGTTGAGACTTGTGTCTTTGTCAGAGTACCTGGGTTGTGTAAATCATCCTTGCTGGCATGGTTTCCAATGCACTGTTCTCCTGTTCAGTCCTTTGAACTAGTCTGTACTGATGGAACTGGTTCCAGCAGGAGTCTTCAGCGCAGACTGGGGCGTCACAATGATGGGTAGTTTGAGCTTGATTTTTTCTATTCACTTTCTCTGCTGCTTACTCTGGTTTCTGCAATGAACTTCAGTACAACATGGCATCACTGGGGGCCCCAGTCAGCATCCCTTCCAAATACTGCTGGATACTTTCTTGTCCTCTGAGATCTTTCTACTGCAGTACATCTGCAAACAATCTCCTCCTTACCAAGTTACTGCTTGATTGCCGTATAAATCTACGTCTTGCTATTTATGTTTGCAATATTAAAAATTTACTTGTTTTGTACTTGCTTTGTCAGTCGAATAAGAGAAGAGAAGGAAAAGGACAATCCTAAAAGCATTCCTCTGACGATAATTGCAAAGGACGTGGGAACTTGTGCATATGTAAGTGTTCTTGGGCTAAACAGAGGTCTAAATCCACATCACCTATGAGTACTATTCACCTGCAAGTCCTTTGGATATTGAGAAGGTTCCTTTGGTTTGCAGTCTCCTTTGAGGATTCAACCCCTTGAAAAGGCTTGGTATAGACAGCCCTGAAATGTTTTTTTCCCTGTGTTTAATACATGATTTCCATTTTAAAGACAGTGTGCTTGGTAAGAAATACTGGTTCTGGCACATGAATTAATGACTGTACAGTGTGAAGTCCCAAGAAACACCTCTAGCAGAGTTTATGCATAAGCATCTCCAGAAATGTCAGTACAATGTTTCAATTTTTTTTTTTGCTTGTAAAACTTATCTAAACCCACACCTGCCTTCATTAAATTCTGCAAAGTTGCAGTTGTTTTATTGTTTATAATGATCTTAAGTCAGTAAAGCAGTGTATAAAAACACCCTGAAACTGCCTTAAGCATGTCATTCATCAAATAATCGATGTTGGTAAATTTGTAGGCAAAGAGTAGATGGTAAAGGAAGGTCATCCATAGGGTCATTTGTACCTTTCTAACTACATAATTTTTAACCAATTTAAGCTAAATTCCTGTATGTAGCCAGTTCCATAGAGATACTGTGGCATTCAGTGATAATCCATCCATTCTTCCTCTGCTTTTTGTCTTTTCTTTCTAACTGTGCTTGTGACATCTATATTTCAAGCTCAGAATCCTAAGGAGAATGGGCAAGGGCATAAGAAATTTTCACAGAAGTTAGATTTCACTGTAAGTCTTTGCCCAACAATGAATCTCCACTTAGAATTCTGTATTTGCATAAATGTAAGCATAAAGGAGTCTGCCTTTTTTTTTCTCCCGGAAAACCATTATTAAGGCAAACAATGATAGAATTGCCAGGTTGCTAAGACAAAAGTTAATGAACAATACTAATAATTGTGACAATTCAGATGCTGAACTGCAGATCAAGATCTGCTCAGGTGTAAAAGTCTATAAATCATACATGCACTCAGGTGTTGCAGTCTTGTACCAGGGTTTGTTGGGGTTTTTTTCAATGTCTTTTCTCCTTAGCTAGAATTAGCTCTTGTGCCATACATGGTCTCTTGATACTGGCAGTCCTAGGGACACTGTAGTCTAGATATTATCAGTAATAAAACAGGGGAGGAACAGATGGAAATTTTGTGGTGCATATAGTTCTCATGGTGCTGTGGTTCCTGTGCTACAACAGCTGGAGATGCCCAGGAATTATTTCGTTTTTGGACAGTAGGGAAGGCTGAACACGAGGCACAAACTATATTCTAGCCAAGAGCAAAACTTATGCAAATGTGCTGACCTACTCCTGAGAGCCAGATGTCACTGCTTCAGGCAAATGTTAAATTTTTTATGGTATGAGCATTCAGATCTGTCCTGAAGCAAGATATACGGTATTCTCACTACTTTCCTTTCATTGTCATGGCAGCTTGTTACTGTCAGGGACTTACACAAATGTACAGCTCAGATCTTCTTTAAATGCAAAATGTCAGGGTTTTGTTTCACCTGAACATCTTATGGCCATCATAAAATCGACATGCTACACAAGGTGTCAGGGTATTGCAAACTGTCTTGAGACTGGCAGTAAACATCTTCATCCCAGCTCTGCTTCCTTCCCTTCTTTGGGCCATCAGGTATGCCTGGGTGGTTTGTGGCAGTGGGCTGGCCTTTGTTCTGCCAAGGCTTTAGTCTGGCCACGAACCAGCTGCAATCCACAAGCTGTGTAGTCCTGCTGGCAGAGCCAAGCCAGCCTCTAACGAGGGCTTAGTGACTTGTGCTTGGTGTGCGGAATTGGCTGGGAAGTGAGGCCAGCGTGGGTGTGATGCTGCAAGCACTGGAGCAACCCATGGAGCTGAGGTACAGAGCACTGCCCAGCAGTCCAGGAGCAGCACTGGTGCCAGGCAGCTGGTGCTGAAATCTCACTCTGGAAAGACTGCCTGTGGAAAGTGGCACTCTGGGTGACACAAAGCCTGGCGCTTCATGCTGGTCGCCGTAGCTGGTTAGGAAGTGGTGTCTCTGCTGCTCCACGCTTTTCCAAACTGCCTATCAGCAGCTTCTGGAGGATGCTGGAGGGGTAGTATTTAAACTGGATGGAACATTCCCAAGAGGAAGTGCTTCTGGGACTAAGCCAAATCTAGCTTTGGGAAATCTATATAGAATGTGGGAAAGGTTATAGAGATGAACAGCCTGTGTACAGCACTTTCTTACCACAGAGATCTTGAGTTGAAAAGGGCAGAAATTAACAATTGATACTTCACTGAAAAAAACTCCCTGAAATGTTTTATTTTTTCAAAGGAAACTTGCATGCTTTTAAATTAATCAAACCATTATGTTTCTCTTATGCAATGTCTAAAAGTGCAGTTAATGGTTCTGACTTCTTGCATATTTTAATGTGGAAGTCATGTCCCCAGTAATTATAACACTCTCTCTTCTGACTGAGCTGTTGGGGAAGCAGAAGCAAATACAGAAAGTATGTGACAAAGCAGAGGAATCGAACCTTGGTCTCAGACAGCTGGACCTTTATCTATGTAGTATAATTTATTTATCAGGTAAAATTTTAACAGGATAATCTCATTTTTTCTAACAATGAATTATGCAGAGCTACTGCACTTCAGATACTCTTTGCAAATCCAAACTTTTAATGCCACTTTCCCCTTCTCCTTTTTTCTGTTCACAGTCAAAAACCCTAAATGTAACCAATGTTGATACAGCAAATGATGTGATTCTGATGGCCCTGCAGCAGCTGGGAATTAACGTAAGTCCTTGCACCAGTTTTAATGAGTCTTTTTTTGTAGTTACTTTTAACAATCAGATCTTCCCTTGCGCTTTTTTCCAAGTCTTAGGATATGAACATTAATTAAATCCTTTAACATAGCAGTTCAGAGTTGTTGAAATGCAGCAGAAGTGCCTTGTTAACGTGTAGACCTCCAGAGATTATCAAGTGCCTTAAAAGTTTTGAGTGAGCCTCTCATGCCTGTAAGGGATCAGTCATGTATCAAGTTGCTTTTAAATCTCTTTTGCTGATGCCTAAGAAGAGATATCTTGACACAAGAAGTGAGAGTTTGATAGAGCTCCTTTTGCATGCTTCAATGTGAACAAGAAACCTACCGGTCTGCGTGTTATTTGGTTTCAAAATGTGCAAACGTGCATGAGCAGCTGTGTCCCCAGATTGCACTGCTCTCAAGTGTCCCAGTCAGGTACTCTATATATCCATGGACCTTTGGAGTTGTGTGATACACAAATGTAACTAAGTGATTGCATGGAATCTGAATGCACCCAGTTTAAACAGTGTCCTGAAACTGTTTTGGAAAAAGGCTTTTACAGAACTTATGGTAATGCAGGGTAGCGTACCAGATAGATGCAGTGATCCCTACTCGATCAAGTACTGCCTCAGCTGTCTTCCTTTGCTCTAAACTAGACAAAGTAGTGCCTCAGGTGGAGTAGAGAATCAGTGCTAGGGACGAGAATCCTGGCTCTCTCACTGTGTTTCGCAACGTGGCTCCAACCAACATTTGATGATCATATAGAAGCTCCTGGGTGACAGCTTTTTAACTGGTCTATCACCCTGCTGTTCGGGTGACAGGATTTTTGGAAATGTTTTACTCTTGATGCATGTGTTGATCTCATTGCATGGAATCTGCCAAGCCTTTCCTTACCACAGCCCTGAGTGTGAAGAGTCAAATACGATGAACGAAATGCCACTGTTTATGCTTCCCTTGGGCTTCTGGAGACTCACAGCAAAAGCTGGAGTAACCTCAGAATTTGCCTTCCCCGGCATCCATTATCCCTAATTTATACAGGCTTTTAATGCAGGGGTCTATTCTGCTAGCTTGGCATTTCCCAGGCACAGCAGTTTGTGTCTGCCCATCTTGTTATGGCTCAGACATCCCATTTACACCAGGGCTGGGGCTCTGGCTCAGAATCCAGTAGTCCATTTAATTAAGGAATCTCTGGAGTTGATGGAGGGATTGCAAGGTGAAAAGGATAAAAGGTGAATTAAAATTAGGATTTTAATTGCAGATTGTCTCCGCTGGTCTGCAGCAAAAATCAGGAGACTGAGCACTGTTACCACTGCAAGTCCTTATTGTGGTGTGCTTCATTTTATCCACTTTATGGGTGTCATTTGCACTTCCTCACTTTGTGTACAGAAAAAAGCAGGAGAATGGTAGTATTTAAAGAGAATACTTTGTTTGAGATTAGCAGGAGGAGGAGCTGGTTGGGTTTCAGCATTGTGTTCGTTTGTATGTGTCGCAATCAACCTTTTCCTCCTCTTTACATTTTTATTTCGAGTGGAAAAAGAATGAAAGCCATCTGAAAGATGTAAAATCTTGCCTGCAGAATTATTTGCCCAAGTAATATACTACATTTTTTCACTGCTTCTTTATAGCAGAAAGCCTTTTTTTCATTAGAGGCATATCATAAGATTAGCAATAAAATCAAACAAGCTAAATAAATTAAGCTGTAGCCTGCATATCAATCAAACACCCACCCCCCGGTAGGATTGTTCTGACTGCAAGGAAGCTCTGCCTTACACGCCCTATCAAGGTTTTTTATTTCTGTCCACAGAGAACCACTTGAAAGAGCTCCATGACTTTTCAATGGCAATTATAAAAACTACATTTCACATATTGTGTGATTAATGGGGCTATTACTTTGGCTGAGTTCACTCTGGTTTAACACATCAGGGTTTTTTCCTCTGTGGTTTCTCTGGTAAAATGACAGCTAGCTCGTGCAAAATGGCATTGATCATCTGTTCCAAATTATCCAGTGGGGCAGAAGGAAGGACCTTGGGTTTCCCAGCTCTGTAAGTACACTTGCTGACTTTTCTGGGACAGTCACATTTATCCTGACAAATGGCCTCATAAAGCCATAAAGGACAGCATTTGCAGTCAGAGATGAACAGTCTGCCTCCTGGAACCACGCTTACTGGCTCTTCCCTTCCCCTGCTTCCCCTTCATGGCAACGAACCCTTTCATATATGTATGTGAAAGGAAAAGCAAATACCCTTTCTTGTGCTCTTCAGCTGTATTTATTTGCTCCTGGCTGCTTGCCCTGAGGCATCAGAGATGTCTCTAAAGCCTATTTATTTTCCTTCTGCCCCCTGCTAGCTGACTTAACAGCAGTGCTAATACGGGCCAGAAAGCTCTGTCAGTCAGAGAGCAAACTGCAAAGGCTTCATTGGGTGTATCAGCATTACATCAGGTGCCTGCAGCAAGTAGGAAGAGTCTCAAAAGCCTTAGGAACACTGAGTGAAGGTCCAGATAATGCAGGATAGTTGGCAAGTCTGTTTAAAAGGAGGTAGGATTTCACTTTAGATCTAAATAAATGCTGTCGTGAGGTATTTATCACTTTTTGTAGCCAGAAAACTTCTAGATTTTAATTATCCTGATTTAGTAGTGTCACTGAAAAGGGACTTAAGGTAAAATAGATCACTTTTAATGCAGCGCATTTATCCACTTTCTATTTTCTTTTGTCCTGAGAGTGGTTTATATTAAATGTCATTCTTTTTATTTCTGTTGTCTCACCATCATATCTGAAATCAGTACTCCTCTCTTTCTTTAATTAAACTGCAACACTGTACATTTCTGCTAAAGGCAATATTTAGAATTTGCTTTAATTTGATTTGATTTAAATCAGAGGTTTTCACAGCTTTTCCCAACATTCCTCAGTCTTTTGAAAATTGTCTCTTTTGATGTAAATTTATCCTCTCTGCTGTACATTTTAAAGAGGGCTCAGTAGTCTTAAAACACCATCCATCACTCCCAAACCCTTCCACACATAGCGGCTGCACAAAAAGGCTGTCAGCAGCCCTGCAGTGAGATTTTGGGGCAGCATTGAGTGCCAGGAACCTGAGGCTGCCATCCTTGCCTTGGCATCCTTAGAGTGGGCTCAGGTCTCAGGTGAAGGTGCTCCTGCCCTGCACTCCAGTGTCAGTCATAGGATGCTGTTGGCTCGTGAGCCTGAGCTCCTCCTGCCTACTTGGAGATGTAGAAAAGCTGGGGAGAGGGTGGAGCAGAGTTCTCAGATGTGAGGCCCGGGGTGTCTGTGTGCCAGAGCACATCCCAGGGTTTGTGATGACCCCGGTACTCAGGAGGGAGCTGAAGGGTTACCTCAGTTCACACATCCTGCCCTGTCTGCCACAGGCTCTGCAGCAGGTTCTTCTCCTTGTGCCGTCCTCCCTCTGGGGGCTCAGACCTGCCTCTCCTCTGTGCTGAGTGCTGCTCAGTGCTGCCAGGGTGAGGTGGGTTCTGACATCCATCCCTCTGCTGCCAGGAGGCACTCCAGTCTGAGGGAAAGAATTGGGGCAAATCTCCCCCTTTTCCTTCAGAAATGATGAGCTCCAGCACCTCTCATTGCTCAGAGCTGAACCCAGGTCACATAAACCACATTGCATGTGACAGACACACTGCAGGAATTTTGCTGGTGGCAGACTTGGGCACTGCAAAAGTAAAGGGGATTCCTTTGACCCTGCTGGCAAGGTGCAGATTATCCTTATATTGTGAGAAACCTTATGTGAACCTGTCCTTAATGGCTGACAAACTTATTCTTAATTTTGGTTTTAAAGGGCTCTGAAAAAGACTACAAGCTATGGGTGATTTCAGGAAGAGAACATGCTCCTTACCCTCTTATTGGTAAGTTGTTGACATTGTTTTGTTTTTCAATATTCACTCAGTTACTACTGCTGTAGGAAGCAAGAAATAGAGAGAAGACTGAAATTCAGTTTCCTCTTTTGTTTTGTTTTTCCTGTTTTTTCTCTTACTTCCCTGTCACACAACTTTGCCTGTTTGGGGAGCCAGTGAAATGCTGACCCTTTGTTTTGAAAAGAAATTGTCTACTTGTGTCACTGAGAGGTTGAAGAAGTTCATTTACTTCTGCCCCAGTTTTGCTGCGTGAGCCTCAGTCTTTCAACAGAGTTGGTCTCTCCAGTCACCTCCTCTTCTGGAGGTTGTCCAGCTTTACCATGTTTCTTCCTACAACCTCCATAGCATTGTTTACTCCCCTCCTCAGCAAAACTCAGCACAGTTTTGAGACATGTTCTTTCCTTCCACAGCTCAAATTAACTGATTCAAGAGGTCCTTTCCAATCCTGTATTTCTCATTCTGGCTGACAGCTCCCCTCTGATTAGGAGCAAATTAGTGCTTATTCACTTTCTAAAATGCTTTTCAAAACATTTCAGGACCAGGAATCAACACAAATCTCAGAAGTGATTGGATGGAGTGATTGTGGCCCATGATTCACTGAGAACAAACGCCTTCCCATTAGTAAGAACATTTCCCTGTAGAAGCCCAGCATTACTTGTGCCATATGAGTTTGCAGATAATTAGAACAAGAAAAACTTGTGGATTTTCTGGTTTTTTCTCCTGCAAATCTAATCCCAGTAAATCTTAGCATTCCTTCTCAAAGCAGCCTTAGCTACAAATGCTTCACTGGAGTCAGACAACATTAATATTTATAAAATGTCTAACTTGTGCACCTTATAGAGAGTGCAAGCTGTTTTGCCTTTGAAACATACCAGACTTTGGGTTTCTGACCATTACTGTGTATCTTCTTCAGATCAAATCACATCCATGGCTTTAAACATAGAACCAGAGAATTCAGAAATAGGAAAGGCCTTTCTAATTGACTGACTCTCACTGCAAATTCAAGCTGCAATCCTTGGAAAGGAAGAATCTGACATGAAAGTGGTGCTGTTCTTGATACTTATGCAAAGGTTTATTAGATAAGGCCAACTTTTATCATAGGTGCACATCAGAAGCAAGAGTTTGACTGTGCCATAGCTTCATACTACCTATAATCTCAAATAACATCTCTTCCACTCTCTTAGTGTTCAAGTCTAACTGCAAGCTGACTGAAACATCTTACCATTGCATCCACATTTAATCTATTTCATCTGCCAGGTCTTTAGACAAGTCTGAAAAGCATCTTTCCGGTGGCATTTCTGAAAGCTCCTCCAGAAATGAATTGCCTCTGTGTAGTCCCCAAAGATGCTGGTTAAAGCCAAGCATGGCTCATTTGCATCAGCCCTGTGATTAACGTTTCCTTCCTGTTTCAGCCTCAGACAGGAACCATAATTGTGTTGCATTTGACTGAGTTGATGGCTGTTGTGCTTAACATGTTAAGGGAGGGAAGATCACTTCCACACTGGACTTCTTTGTTTTTGCATGCTCAGCAAAAGTTTGACATGACTGATCCCAAAATCTCATTTCTCTCATAATGATACGAGCAATCGGTACCTGAACTTTCAGTGCCACAATAAAAGCAGTAGAAAGAGTAAACACTGCATTCAGAAATAGTCGCTTGTGTTTTTTTCTGGCGGGCTTTTATATGATACAGCTGTAATAGATCTGATTTTACTTTTACATCTGTTTAACTACACCAAACACAGTAACTCCCTGTCTCTGCCAGTGTATGATTTATGCCCGTGCAAATATGGAGAAAAGCAACAATTCTTAGATTGCTGAGAAAGTGCTGCGGGCCAGCAAGCAAAATCTGCTTTTCCTCCAGGGCAGATGGAGTTTTGCAAGTCTCCAGTCAATCCAACGGAGATTATTATGATTTCTCTTTGAACAGGACATGAATATCCCTTTGGAATTAAAATGAGCCACATTCGTGACGCTATGCCCCACGGATCAAAGCACTGTGCCTGCCCCAGGCAGCTCCAGGGCCCTTTCTTGACGGAGCAGCTGCCCCAGGAGCTGCAGTGCCAGTTTGTGCTGAAGCCCAGCCAGGTGGCCGCGTGCCAGCAGCTGAACGGTACGTCCTCTCGCCCCGGCATCTCTCCCCACAGCCGGGCCACCTCCCTGGCTCTGCTACAGAAGGCGAACGTGCGGGGCTGGGGGCGCGCTGGGAGGCGCGGAGGAGCGTGCAGGTGTATCTTCCAGCTGCCCGGGGGAGTTGGCAGTGTAGCTCCTCCTGGTGTGAGCGTGCTGTTGTATATCTGTCATCTCCGTGAGTTACATTTTGACAAGCTGCCTGTCAAGCGATTGTTCTAAAATCAGCAAAAGAAAGACAAAATCTCTCCCCTGCAATTTTTGTGAGTCTATTAGCTGAGCTTCTCTCTGCAGCCCTCGCTGTGCTCTGTAACAAGGCAGGGTGGTTTTACGGTTCAAGAGTCAAGACTTGCCTTTGGCACAGAATTCCCATGCAACATTTGGCAGCATCCTTTATCTCAGTGAGGTGCTTAGGACTACACACCCACCTCACTGGGACCCTCAAGTGGCAAAGTCTAGGCAGGTACTTGACTACCTAGATGAGATGAGCGAATAGAACTTCATTTCAGTACTCTTTGAGTAAAATAAAGAAAATAATATTTTCTTCTGCCTTTGGCCTTGATGCTGCAAAAATACGAGCACCTGCTCTCTGTTTTTCACTCTGTTGTCAATGACACAATGACTGCTCTCTGCTCATGATAAAACAAATAAGGAGATCGTAACAGGATTGGGGCATTAGACTTAGGGCAAGGACACATCCCATGGTGTGTTTTTGTTGTTCTTAACATGCTAGCATACTCAGCTCAATTAGGAACCCTGCCTTACTTCAACATTAATGACTGTATCATAAAAAAAATAATGTCCACACTGTTGTCTTGGGCACTCCCCAATACCTAAGATCTCCCACAATATATGAATAGGAATAGAATCCATTTGTAATGTTTTCAGAAATAAAGTACAGTGAAGCTATACCAGAGTCCATTACAAATTATTCTGGAAATTGATTACGTTTTATATAAATTAATTTCCTTTCCACATGCATTCATCCACCCCCTTCCCAGTAATTTGTATCATATATTACTTCATGGCATATTTTAAGAATGAGGCAATCTAGCAAAGGGGTGTAATTAGGTTTACAGGCCCTGCTTTGGCAGCTGATGTTGACTGGCAAAAGAAAATAGAAATGCAAATCAGGCCTGTAGAGTTCTAATGCAGATGTGTTATCAGTGGTGCTGTGCAGGCTGCAGGAGTGGAGGGAGCCTGGCTTGGGGCAGCAGAAGCCTGGGGCAGCCTGCAGGTCATGCACAGGGACTGTGCTAAATGGGAGAAAGAGGCTTTTAGTCCATTCACCTTTCCTTCTTTCATCAGACAAAACCTGTTAAAGTGGTCTACAGGTCTGACTGCTTGCAAAGCAGGTTGTCTCACATACAGCACTGTTAGTTGTGCTTTTCCTAACTGTTTTGGGTTTGGAAAATGGCAAAAATTACCTTCATGCAAGCCAAGGCTGTGGTCTGGCTTGGGGCTCATCTTCAGAGCAGCCAGCCAAAATGTGTGTTGCTGTTGTTGGGTACCCACTGGGCACAGTGCCACATACAGGGTGAATTTACAGAGAGCAGTATCTGTAACCCCACACTTCACTGCCACATGCTGTGCTGTCCTCCCTCCCGTCACTTCCCTGCATCAG
Source organism: Mohoua ochrocephala (assembly GCA_013398855.1). Taxonomy (NCBI): domain Eukaryota; kingdom Metazoa; phylum Chordata; class Aves; order Passeriformes; family Acanthizidae; genus Mohoua; species Mohoua ochrocephala. The sequence continues at coordinate 185,932 of VZTA01020786.1, forward strand.
GGATCCCTCTGTGCTGGACGTGCTGTCCCTTCTGGAGGCAGCAAGGAGCAGCTGCCCAGCTCTGCCAGGGTGCACCAGGGTTAGACAGCAGTGTCGGTGTTGACAGGCAGGCAGGACTGACAGCTGGCCCTCATGGCAAGTAAGTAGCTGTGTGGACACCAAATGTGGTGGTGGTGTAATCTCATCAACTGTCCTGGCAGGATGGTTTAAAAAAGTACAGGAGAATTTTCTACGTGGAAGAAGTGGAGTGTGTCTGTTGCCTCTGCTGTAGCCTTTCAGCATGTAACAGGAATGGCCACCTACCAGTTAAGCATAGCCATTAAATAATGCTCATGAGCACAGTGTTAAATAGAGCTGAAGATTTATTTAGAAGTTTCTGATTAGTTTCAAGGAGAGGAAATGCCATTTCCATGGCTAGGACACTAACTATGAATAGACATTCCCTTCATGTAAAATATGAATAGAAGAGGTGGCTGCTGTGAGCTCTGACCAAAATTTTCCAACAACCTGGTATTACTTTTTTTCTGATTGTGGCTTAGAATAATGCACCCGAGCAAGGCCATGGGGTTTTTGTATGGAAGTACTTCTGAAGAGCAATAATTGGCATCTGTCTTGGCTGAGAGGAGCCTGGGCTTCTCCTAGGATTAAAACTTTGCACAGGTTCAAGGAAAGAAAGAAAGTGTGCATCCATCCCTTCTCATCTCCTCTTTAGCTTACGACTTCTCAACCCCCTTGAAAAGGATGAGTTTTCCTGTTTTTCGGTGAATGTTAGGTTTTAAGTGACAGGGAATTTCGTTGCCATACATCAGTTGTTGGTTTCTGCCCTGGTCTGCTGAAGAACACTGATTAAGATTTCCTTCCTGTCCCAGGAGAGAGCTGCAGTTAGTTACAATGACCCCTTGCTCACATTCTCAGTTTGAGACATGGCTGTTAAGAAGGGAACAATCAGTAAGAGACTAAGAAGAGTTCCTAATTTTAAGACAATTTTTTTTTAATTCACTTCTGCTATTCCTTGTTCTCCAAAATGGTATCTTAATTTTTGCTTCCACTGAGATCTACAGAGTTTACAGAAAAAAACACCAAGTATGTATTTGCCATTGTGTCACTAGAACGCTGGCAAGCCTTAGTTTGTGAAGCAAACCTTATTCAGGTGCTAATATCCAGCTCATCTGAAGGAAAAAAAATGTCATTTTGAAAGTTACAGGTCAGTTATGTTGTCCCAAGACATGATGTGTCAAGTAAAGCCTTAGACACTGCCAGACTTACATTTCTTTAAGTTTTGGACTGCTTAAAATGTAAATCCTCATTATTTTTTATGAAAAGAATTTTTCTTCAGGCTTTCACATTCATATGTTCACATTTTGAGTTAAACTGTAACTTTTCATCCTGTAAGTATCTAATGAAAAGACTTCCACCCATTCCCAAAGGGAGCATGATCTGGAATGGAATGACGTATAATGAAAATCACTCTTTGAGCTAAAAACCCAATTCTAATAAAGTATAGGAGAGAATAAAGTATTGGAGAGAAAAATCTGGTATTGTACCACAATCCTTTATTCTGCAAGCCGTGCTTCTGGCCTCCACAACAGCAGAAAGTAAAATGTTTGGAAGAACCAGCTAATTAAAATGTGTACGGGGTAGGGAAGTGACTAAATCAATGCTGATTGGCTTTGAAAACACCTCAAAAAGAAAAAAATAGCTCAGAATAAGTTTTACCCAGTTAGCGCTTCTGTCATAAACAGTCTGCCCTCCTTTTCCCCTTAGCAGTAGCCCATGCTGGTGAGAAGACTTCACACTGGCTGATGTTGAGAAAGGTCATATAAAAAAACCCCTTTTTGTGTCCCAATACCAGTACTTCCTTCTCTCTACACCGCAGACAAGAGCTTCGGTTAGTACAGCTCCATCGGTACCTCGTGAAATATGTTCAAATGAAGGCAAACAGAGCCCATCAGCGTGCTGGCAGCGTGCTGAAATGCCATCTGGAAGGCATTGATTAAAGGGCAGGCACCGTCCCTGGGCCATGGTCAGCAAATGCTTGGCGTGAGGACACTGATGGTACTCCTGCATTGCAGAGAAGAGAGCAAAGGCAGTGGCTTTTCCTGGTCAGACAACCTCACCCCTTTAGTTGGTTCTCTGGTGTTAACTGTGGGGAGGGTCTCCCCCATTGCCAGGAGAACTAGGAAGCCTCTGGACAGCACGCCGAGGTGAGGGCAGTGGTTTTGCACCTGTGGGTGGAAAAGGAGTTATTTAACAGAGTCCAGCTCTGTGTGAAGTCAGCAGGCTGAGGTTTGCCATCCTGCACTTGGTGGTGAGTGCTGACGCTGTGCTCCAGCAGTGCAGTGCAGATCCTGGTGATCCTCTTCAGGGCATGAGTAAGGCAACACATTCTACACACACACACACAGAGGTATGTGCATGGTGGATTAGGCTTAGCTGGATGCGAGGAGTTGGTTGAGTTCATGACATTTTTTCCTTTGAAACCATAGCAACCACCAAAACCCAAATACTGGAACTAGAATTGAAATGCATTTCTCGTAATAAACACCTTTCTCTTTTCCCAGACTTAAGCCAAAAGTCATTTAAAAGGAAAAGGTCTATCATAAATTGGGCTTTTTGGCGTGGCCCAGGCACTCACTTGGACAATGCACCCCTCTCCTCAACATCTGCTGCTCCTGGGAAGCTCTTTGGCCTCTTACTAACAACCATCTGTGAGGATGACAACCTGCCCAAACCCCTCTTGGTGAGTCCCAGGCTCGGGGTTGGGTCTTACAGCGGTGGAATTTCTCTGTGTAGTAAATGAGGATATGTTTGTAAATGGGGCATTGAAATTACCCAAGAGAAGAAACCAGAAAGGTTTCCAAAGGGAAACCTCATTTGTGGTTCTCAGCAAGAGCTTTGGTTTTTGACATATGCTGTGGTCAGGCCCAGTTAATAACAGCTTGAGAAGTGTATGTGATCAGTCTGCTGCTCTGGGCCATTTCTCCTTTATAGCCCATGCTGTAAGGCTGGTTTCCTAATCCTCACTTACACAGTGTAAATAAATGCCACATTCACACGTACCTTTTAAACCACTCCCAAGATCTCTGTAAAATCCCCACATCCATAAATGTCTCATCTACTGTCCCATATAGGCAGCCCACGCGTGCATAAAAATGCCACCTGCCCATAACTAGGCAATTTCAGAGCCTTTCTTGAAGTCATTCCAGGGCAGGCAAGCGCTCTGAGTCCTCATTTTTGGTCTGACAGCACCACTGCAAAAAATAGGTGGGAATGTGGAGGCTGCAGTAGCGTCTTTTCATCCTGTCTTGAGGGAGCTCTGGTGCTGTGGGTGCTCTCAAAACCAGCCTAGGAACATGAAAAAAGTTGTCCTAGAGCCCATCCTAGGCATAATTAAGGCATATATGTGGCTTTTTTGGTGACTGGAGGGCTGCCCTGTTGTCAATGCAGCAGATGAAGTATTTACAGAGTGGGAATGAGCCCTGCAGAATTGGGCCCTTTGTCCTAACAGCCTGACTTCTGGCTGGGAGAAGTTGCCAGAACCCCAGTGAAGTCAGTGGGGTCACACCAGTTTATAGGAAGAAATGTTTTGTCTCCTAAGCTGGTGCTTGATGTGCAGCTTTATCACTGCCTGGATAGCGAATCATACCAGGACTTTCCAGGTCTTTCAATAGTGTGGGGTTGTTATTTTCTTTTGAAGGAGAAGTGTGCATTTTCATCATTTAGGTTATTTAAGTAAGCCCTCCAGAGATGGACTCTGTATGACTATGAGCACCGATCCCTCATTCTCTCTGTTTAAAAGATGAGCCAATGCTGCAGTTCAGAAATTTCTCCAAAACATAAATATTAGTAAATTTTTATCTGAAAAAATCCCCAGAGTTACTAAGCATAGAATCACAGCTTGCTAGAGGTCATGCTTTGAATTTTAAACATTGTGTTTATGCCACAAAATATAACTTACTTCTGAATTCATGCAGCATCTCTGGAGAATAGAATACCGGGGGACTGAATGGGATTTACCTGTAAGAGAAAGAAAATATTGGGGATGAATGCTGCAGGCATGGCTGGATAACTGCTTCAGAGCTTCCAGCTTGCTTTCACAGCTGAAGGGCTCTCTTTTAGCCATTGCCACACTGAATTGTCTTGCACCATAGCTTCATTCATGTAATTTCGTCTGGGTTTGTTAGTTTGACAGGGGCTTCCCATTTTTATCTTGTGAATATTTTGTTCGAAATATGTTTTCAAAGTGTTTGTTCATGTGCTAACATCCTGTGCTGTGGGACTCAGCCTGTTTTGATGGCAGAGCTCTAAATTCCTGCAAAGAAAATGAAAATGCTGATATGAGTCCTGCTGCCATGAAGGTGCTCCTCCAAAGCATCTGCACCTACATGAATTCTTGATCTTGGACTTCTGCAAGAGTGAGAAAGAAACATTAAAGAAGAGAAGTAAAAGTAATAGCTTCCATTAGGCTTATATGCAGTGCTGCGTGGCAGGAAGACCTACCTTACAGCCCAGACTAGGAAAGTCCTCAAACTCCATTCCTTAGCCATTACTGTTCACTGATTCAGTTTAATGATGATGGACCAGTGTCCCAGGACCCTCCCAGTGTCCCTTTTCTTGCCATCATTTTTGATAACTTAGTCCTCAGGCCACTGTGTGCATACACATTATCCCAGAGACTGTCTGCACGTGTTTCCCCTTTCGAAGAGATAAACACGACAAATTCTACCTTGCTTGGAGTGGGCCTACAAGAGGTGAGCTGCATGTCTGAGAGATGGCCCACAGGAGGCTGCAGAGAACTAAGAGTCTGGCAAATATCATGAACCTATTATCTCAGGAGAAGTTTCAGCATTTCCTTTTCTGCTTGTTTTCCTCTCTTACTTAACAGAAGAAATCAGTCCCTCCCGTTATTGTAAAAGCTAGGCAGGAATCTGCCTGTTTTCCCTTTCCTGTAGTAAGCTGCCTACTTGTTTAATCCTGTGCAGCCTCATTGGCTTCAGGGGAGCCACAAGCTGAGCTTTATCCCCCTTGGAGTGACCTCCCAGGTGGGAGCACCTTACTCCGGAGGTGGTCCTGCTGACAGCCCTGAGGTGCTTGCAGAGTCTGATACCACTCACAAGCAGCAAAGGGGATAAAAACCTGACTCTGATCTGCTGTAGAAGTGCAGATAGGTATTAACAAACAGAGCACTTTCTAGCTTAGATAAAAATCTAATTTTTTTCAGACATCAGCAATGGAACAGAAGTCTGTCTCTGGTTGGTGATAATATTGACCACAATGATGAGCAGCGAGGGTCTCGTATCTTCCTGCAAAGTAGTGTCTGGCTGAGGTCAAATGCAAGGCTTTGAATTAGATAGGCCACTCTCCTTTTCCCATACATAGCACAGTGTTTATGTATTTAAATGACTTGGCTGAAACTTGCAGGGGTCCTGGAAGGTCAGGCAGAAAGTTAGTGCTTAGCAATGGCAGCACGATATTTCTGAGGGGATATTTTCCAAAATGAGAGCCCCAGATCACAGCTTTGCTGTGCAGTTTGGCATGATTTGGGAGGTGAGCCTTGGCTTGTGTTTGATTTCTGATAGTTTTTAGGACTAAAAGGTTTTTAGCTGTGGCAAAAATGGCAAAACTACGTTTTAATGGCACTGGACAATAAAAGATACTTATGAGAAATCCTCTTCACCTTTTTAATTTTTTTTAGGACATGCTTTCCCTCCTTTACCAAGAGGGGCCTTCCACCAAGGGTATTTTCAGACGCTCTGGAAGTGCAAAAACATTCAAAGAGCTGAAGGAGAAGCTTGATTCAGGTGCTGAAGTGGACCTGGCCCGTGAATCCATATTTGTGACAGCATCTTTGTTTAAGGTATGTGAAGAATGTTCCTGTCTCCCTTTTTGGGTGAGAGCAGCACAGATCCTGTGCGCAAAGCCTGGAGGGCTTTTCTCCAGGGATGGGCCCAAAGGGGAATTGGTGGACTGAATTAACAAGAATCCTTGTGAGGATCTCCAAAGGAGGCTGAATTAGGATGAGGAAGAGGAGTAGCCAGCTTGTTTTGCTGACAGCTTTCCTGAGGTCTCTGCTACAGCCTGGTCCTGTTACTCTCCTTATCTCTGCATGTGAAATACTGAAAGGCATGTTTGCAGACCTGTCTCCTTACACATCAGTATTGCCCTACGCTGCAGAGCCTAGTGAGTTTATAGTGTTGCCACAAATATTTGGATCATTTTTTTCATGCATTATCTTTTGTTACAGTCTTGCATGTCAAAACCAATGCTCCTTGTGCAAAAAAAGCATCATAGCTTCCCTCATCCTAGCTTTTTTGGGAAGCTAGGATTTAGTCTTCTTCCTAAACTGCAACAGTTTCCCTGCCAATGGTTGAGGTGTTAGGAAAGAGGAATAACAAGACTGTCAATGACTAGTTTAGGTACTCCATTGATTAGGGGAAGGAAGGTAGGGATGCCTTGGAGTGCTTATGGTCTGGAGGTGTTTGAGCTTGTCAGCTGAGCAGAAGAAACAGGGACTACAGATGAAGTTAAGTGATAAGTAAAGACAGATGTTATGCAACATCAAAATAACTGGTCTCACTGCAGATTTTTTAGTTCAGCAATATCATATGAAACATAAAAATACCTCGATTTTGACAAAAAAAAAGGTAAGGAAAGGCAGGAAAATATTCACTTTATGCATAAAGTGCCTCTATCTCAGATGATATTCTTCTGGTTTTGGTTGCTGTATGTAATGCTATGGTTGCCAGCGAGTGCCGTCCCATGGACACGTCCTCTTGTGTCTGTGTGTCTTATTCCTCCTCCTTCCCATGCCCCAGAACAGCTGCTCATGTGTTTTGTTCTTCTTTTCTCCTGATAAGGATTTTCTCCGCAACATCCCAGGCAGTATTTTATCATCCCAGCTGTGTGATAAGTGGGTCTCTGTGCTGGATCAAGGAAATAATGAAGAGAAGATAAAAAGCATCCAAAGGTAGTTACTTATATTCTTTACATTCTTTTCCTATAAATGTGTATCCCAGAATGCAGAATCACAAATATTCAACTTACGATTAATTTTTTTTAAATGGATACTAAAAATATCTTTGTGTATGGCAGAACATTGAAGCTTACATATGTACTTAAGTGATTGTCTGTATGAGACAGTTTTCTGACTCTCTTTTGTCCTGCTTTTCTGCCTTTTGTGGGCACCAGTAAATACATTAAATATCCTTTCATGAAAAGAAGAAAAGCAACTTGCATTATTTGTAAATATGATGTCCAAAAACCTGAATTTCTGTCTGATACAAAATCCAAAACCACCTGTGGGAACTTTGGAGTCCTGGGTGAAAGGGAAGCTGAAATCAGTTCTTCATGTATTTCCCCTCATTCATCTCAAATTTCAGTGAGCATTTTGAAGCCAAGATGGAATTGTGAATGAAATGTGGAATGTGTCACTGTGCTGGAGCATAGTGACAAGGGGAGCCTCCAACCTTGCAGGTGATACAAAACAGAAAGCAGGCAAAGTTTGTGTCACGGGAAATGGAGCTTTGTGCAGTAGCTGACCTCAGGAGTATTTACACACATACTTAAGGCAACTAGATGGCATGGACAGACTGAACTGCTCGGGGAAGTGAGTGGTGAATTGTCAGGCAGCTTAGGTGAAGTAGTTTCATGTCATACGTTGTACTGGGCAGGGCATAATTTTGTGTTACGGTGTTTTCTGCTGTTCCAGAAAACTGTTCAGAGACACAGTGAGGGGAAACAGCTGAACAAGAACACCTCCTTGACACCCTCCCTGGTTTAATTAGTGGACCATGTTACCCTGTTTCTGCATTTCCATTATCTTGACTTGTGTATATCTATGGAAAGTGGTCACTAATGTGAGGAATTCTGGTTTTATACATTTTCAGGTTAATAGAGCATCTCCCCAGAGCTAATGTTTTTCTGTTACGTTACATCTTTGGAGTGCTGCATGTGATAGAAATGCGATCTGAAGAGAACCAGATGAATGCCTTTAATCTGGCTGTGTGCATTGCACCTAGCCTGCTCTGGCCTCCTGTATCCTCCACTCCTGATATAGAAAGTGAATTTATTAAAAAGGTAAGAAACACTTTGGTGTAGTAGAAAACCAAACCAGTTTTCATCCCGTTCAACCAGGCTGTTGGTTACAAACATGAGAACAGTCAGTACCTCTTCAGATCAGGACTTGTCCTCTTATCAGAGCTCCAGCAACATTCATCAATCCATTCTCATAGTCTGTCTGGAAGAAGGGGAGAGAGGTCATAAAGCAATGCCCAGTGTATCAGCAGAATGCTTCTCTCATCAAGAAGATCTCTGGTTGTGGCGACCTCGGAACAGGACAGAGTAGAATGGAAAAGATGTATACAAGGATGTGTACCAGGACAGTTTATCTGGGCCCAGGAGACTGAGAGAGTAGTTCCTGGCTGCCTTCGTGGATGACAGTGTGCTCCTGTTCCTCATCTGTATGGTGAGCTCGCCCTGAGTTGAGTAATAGAAGATCTGACATCTCTCTCCCATTGCTTTGTTGCAGATTTCCAGTCTGGTACAGTTCCTCATTGAGAATTGCTGCAGGATTTTTGGAGATGAAATTACCTCCCTCTTTGGAGAAATACTGATGACATGCAAGAGAGAGAACAGCTCAGGTAATACAGATTGATGTTTTGATCCCTTTAAGACAGCTAAACTCAGCCAGGCAAAAGATTGGTATATTCCATGGAAGAATGCTGTTCCTTCTTCATTGTGGCATTCCCAGATACTGCTGTTCTCTTTTGTCTGCCCAAAGAATTGGTCATAATCACTGATTCAACTTAACACAGACCTGGATCATATCACAAAATGCTTTCACAAAGACTCTTGCTCCTATGCCAGTCCTGTGAACCACTATGGTTAAAAAAGGAGGGAGGGGAAACAAAGAAAATAAAAAAAGAAAAAATCTAGAGAAGGTTTCCTCTCAAATCTAGAATTTTAGCATTAGCCTGTGTTGTCCCAAAATATCAGGAAGTCAGTGATCAACAATGGTCATAATACAGCTGTCATACCATTATCTTTGGGCTGAAAGTGTCTATTGTTCACTATCAAAAGAGAGAGGTCTCCAGAGTTTCAATGGGACATCCAGATTTTGCTGCTAGCACAGAAAAATCATGGAGCTGGTGACTGAAAGTGTTTGGCAGACTAGTTGACAGAGCTTTCCAGATTATCATTAATGCTTTTTTTCTCTCCAACCCTCTGATTTTGACTGGAGTTTTGTGTCTCTCCTAAAAGTATTTCTAAAGCAGCATTTTTGTAAGATAAATTTTGTCACAGGTGGCCTGTACTGGAAGTGGTGATGGCCCTTGTGTTGGCATGTCTGACTGACTCAGTGTGGCTGTTTCAAACTCCTCGTGCTCTGCCTCCTGTGAGATTGGGTGAAATCCAGTGAAATTTGGCCTGCCCCCTCCCCTGCAGTGAAGCACATGGGGTCTGCTGTGCTGGGATGTGCTGGCAGTGAGAGCTCAGGCCCACGATAGGTTACAGCAGCTGAATGAGTTTCCAGGCAGGCACTGAGGCGTGGTGGCTGCCCGTGCATGAACTGTGTCTGCTGCAAATGTGAGATAAGGCAGCTTAGCCTAACCCAGGGCAAAAGAGATTTAATGTAATTCCAATTAATGCAGATACAGGATAGGGCCCAGGTGTGCACTGCTCAGTGCAAATGAGCTGTCTGTTTAAACTGAGAGTAAAACTTCACAGCGTTGCTCTTAAAAATATTGTATTTTCTGGAAGAGGTAAGAAGTATCCTCTGTTTTCTTCATTTGTCTAAAAGAAGGAAAGAAAGGTTAAATGTTGCTTTCAAAATCCAATAATGAAAAGAAAAAATAAATAAATTACCAATTCAATATATGTATGTATGTAAATTATTGGTTACAGCTGGATTATCTACTATCCACTTAAAAAAACCAAACCAAAACCACAACAAAAACCCCTCCAACCCTTATTTGTGCCATTATCCTGTATTCCTTGACTGAACTGTAGCTTAGTACTCACTTCAGCTTCTCCAGTTCAAAATTAAGACAGTAATTTTTAATGAAATTATTTATAATTTTGCTTGAAGAATCTTTAAAGGGCAAATGTTCCTGAAAGTAAAAGATACTTGCCAGAAAAAAGAAAAAAGAAGCTGCTTATCAAGAGGGTGGTTCAGTCACTGATGTGTTAACACTTGGTTTGTCCTTGCAGATGTTGCCTCTCTCCATCAGAACGACTCTTCCTATGACAGCCTGGAAAATGAGGCGAATGATGAAGCTGACTCTTCCTCCAGTGACTGGATTAAAACCCGTGATCAGGATAACAGGAGCAGGGAGTCTGTCTTCACCCTGAGCGACGGCGATTCGGAGCAGACGGAGGTGGATGAAATCCAAAGCCAAGCCAAACTGAGGCAGTTGGCGATTTCTGCTGACGTGCATCTGAAGTTTTCTTCGCAAGAACGCTCAGACGAGTCTCCCTACTCCAGCGGTTTCCCCTCAGCAGCTACCTCGGGCGCTCCCAAGACTGCGAGGAGGCACCGGCGCTCCTCCGAGCCTGCGGTTGGCCTCCAGAGCTCCAGTTCTGCCCGCACCGATGCCGGGCTCGAGAAGGCACCGCGCAAAGCCAGCTGTGACGTCGTCCTGTCTCAGGAAGATGAAGAGTGTCTCTGCCAGCGCCGCTCGTTGCAGGTGGAAAGGCAAAAGCTCAGCAATCAGAGCTTGGTTATAGGGATTAATGTTGGCAAAAGTGACAACACAAACCAAAATGTTGAGAGGAAAGACCTGTCCCATTGTCTCCTGCCTCCAACGCCAGAGGGATTAAATTTTTGCTCAGGATTTAGCTCTTTTAGCCAATCTTCTTCTGGGACATCTCCATCTGTGTCGTCGATTTGCTCCCTGGACAGTGCTTTCTCCCTGTTTTCAGACCAGGCTCTGTTTACCCTAAGTGAAACCTCCTGCCCTTTCGATAGCACTTTTCAGTCGCTAAAGAAACACGAAGACGCTGCTGCTCCCGTGGCTGGTGACTGTTTGCTTATACCCACCAAGGTGCCACTGTCTCCACAACCTACTGACTCTGGGGCTGAGGGGGGCTTGGTGGGGCCCAACACCAGGTCGGCACCCCTGAAACCTACTGATGGAGTCGATGGCTGTTTCATTAAGCCTGACCTTCAGCCACTGCCTCTGAAAGTCACTGGAAGAGAGAGACTTCATGATCAAAGAGGAGGTCTAGAAAAGCATTACAGCAGTCCAAAGTTTGAAGAGACCGACCAAAGCTTTTTGCAGAGGAATCTTAATGCTTAAAATAAACACCATAAAGAAAATGCCTTTGGTGTTGATGTGTGTTCATTTTAAGTTTAATATCCAGGTTGTTCAAATTTAATTGAGCAGTCCCTGGACTCACAGGTTTTCTTTTTTTAGGAAACTGCCTGAGTAATGTTCCAATATAAAGCTTTGCAAGAACATTGTAAGAATAACAAAAATTGCTGAAAAGCAAGCAAACAGAAATCTCCTGAAAATCTGGAAGGGACCCAGGAGGTAACTAAGGCCAGTGTTCTGTTCCCTGACCCTGCCAGGGCAGCGGGCTGCCTGCTGGGCCTCTCTCCTTGACCACTCGAGTGTTGAGCCTTGCAGATGTGAGTCCCAGTCCTTTGTGCTTTTGATGTAGCGTGCAAAGTCAGCATAGCTTCCATAACTGTGGTATTATACTACTGTTCTGAAACTGATAAATATTACCTTCATTGTCCTCCAAGGAGTAAGTGTGTTGTTTTCTGTATGTTTATACAGTGTGTTCGATAGGTGTAGTTATTTCTTTCACACTGCAAAAGAAAGAAAAAGTAAGGCCCAGACTATGTAAAGGGAAACGCTGAATCTTGTAACTAACACCTTGCAACTCTGTGTTTCATTTATTGTGCTTTGTTGGCTGTTCTGTTCATGTTTAAGTTGTGAATAGTTTCTTAACATTGCTGTAAATGGCATTATGTATTATTGCAAGCAGAACACAAGTAATTTTATTATGCAATGTCTAAAACATAGAATCACAGAACGGGTTGGGTTGGAAAGGACCTTAAAGATCATCCAATTCCAATCCCCCTACCATGGGCAGGGACACCTTCCACTAGACCAGGTTGCTCAGGGCCCCATCCAACCTGGCCTTGAACACTTCCAGGGATGGGGCATCCATAACTTCTTGGGGCAACCTGTGCTTCGCCACTCTCTGAGTAAAGAATTTCTTCCTAATATCTAATCTAATCCTGCTCTCTGTTAGTTTAAAACCTTGCCCCTTGTCCTGCCGCTATCTGCCCATATAAAAAGTCATCTCCCTTCTTTTTATAAGCCCCCTTAAGGTACAGGAAGGCCAAAGTGAGGTCCTCCTGAAGCCTCCTCTTCTCCAGACTGAACAATCCCGACTCTCTCAGCATTTCCTCACAGAACAGTTTTTCCATTCCTCTAATGTTCTTTATGGTCCTTCTCTGTGCTCACTCCAACAGCTCCATGTCCTCCCTGTGCTGGGCCCCCAGAGCTGGATGCAGCACTGCAGGTGGGGTCTCAGCAGAGCAGAGCAGAGGGGCAGAATCCCCTCCCTGGCCCTGCTGCCCTCGCTGCTTTGGATGCAGCCCAGGACACCATTGGCTTTCTGTGTGAGTGCACAATGACAGCTCATGTCCAGCCTCTCACCCACCAGCACCCCCAAGTCCTTCTCAGCAGGGCTGCTCTCAAAGAGTTCTTCTCCCAGTCTGTACCTGTATCTGGATTGTCCCAGCCCAGGGCAAGGTGCAGCACCTTGCACTTAGACTTGCTGAACCTCCTGAGGTTCTCATGGGCCCACTCTGCACGTTTGTCCAGGTCCCTCTGGGTGGCATCCCGTCCTTCTGTTCTGTCAGCTGCACCTCTCAGCATCCTGTCATCCACAGACCTGCTGAGGGTGCACTCGGTCTCGCTGTCTGTGTCATACATCACATAATATATTAGAATAATGCATTATCTAAATGCTTTGAGTTTGTATAATATATCCTGTTAAATTTTGCTATTATATATGTTCTGAAAAAAATGTGTATTTTTGTACTTGCAAAAACCTGCTGCTAATTTTACAAGTTTTGTTTTGTTGTTACGGCACTGGTATTGATGTGTATGCATTCAATGCTATATATTAAATATTATTTGTTATGTCATAAATTCAGTTTATATTCTGTGTATTTTTTTTATGTGTCAGTTCTACAAGCTATTGCTGAAGCAAAAGTCCCAATGATGCCACTGCAAATCCTTTGTGAGAAAGAACTGAAGCACTTTTCCTCCACTTTGGGTGGCATCATTCCTACTCATGCCATCATCCTGTTGACTTTTGTCATTCTCAAGCAAGAATTCGTACCCTTTTTCTCTTCATCTAGCGGTAGGAAGATGCTTTCAGCTGATGGGATTCAGTCAACAGCATGGAGGTGAAGAGAGACCTTGTGGGATAATACATATTAGGATTGGGAGCAAGGAAAGGAGGGGAGTAAACCAATGAATGAGAGCAAGATTTATTCTTTGTTATTAGCAGGGTTATAGAGAAAGCAAGAGCGACAGGGCTAAACTAAACATGAGTGTGTGTGTGCATGCATGCAGCGCTTCTGAAATGTCGTTGATTCATTCCTTAGCTTTCTGCTTCCGAGAGCCCTGCCCCACTGCAGCTAATAGTGGCCAGAGCTGGAGTTTCAGGTCCTGTTCTGCCTAACTCTGCTCTCCTAAAGGTGCTGCTGCTTCCCAAGTCCCTCTCATTTCTGAAACACGTGAACAGTGTCCAGCGCACTCAGCTGTTTCCAAGTGTTATCAGCACAACAGGCTTTTAGCTCTTTATGAAACAGAATATCCATTCCGTTTCATAAAGCAGATTTGGAGGAGGGGGGAAAGTCTGTTAACAAAGCTATAAATAACCTTGCTTGAAAATACAGAATCAGAGAGTTATTTTGGGCTCTAATCCTGCAAATGTTGTATCTGTAAGCAGAGCTGCATTTGTGGAGACCCGTGTAATGCAGCAAACCATCATGCACGTAGAACATGCTCAGATGTATAAAGTGTGCAGGCTCTAATTTGACTGCAATTTTTTCTTCTTTTTTTGTATTCAGCTATTTTAGTGAAAACAGTAGTATGCAGAATCTGATCTGCAAGAGTCACCCTCCAAAGGTAAAATACTTTGTATGCATTTTGAGACCTGTCATCTAACAGCCCTACACATACACCCCCTTCAAAACAAACAAACAAAAAGACTGATTGACATGATGCTATTTTGAAATAAACCAGCTACTCTGCATTTCCATTTCTTTTCAAAACAGTAAAAGGCGTATTGCCATGCTGCCAAGATTGCATTGAGTAGCAAATTCTGATTCATTGCATCAATAATAAAGCTTTAGAAAATCTCTAGTCTCTGCAATATAAATTTTCTGTCCTGCACATGGTATCTTCCAACAAGTCATTTATCTCTGCTGTCTGAAGAAGGAGTGTATCAAAGTGTGCTTCGATGTGAAGTGAGTTATGTGTCTGCTTTTGAGCTGTAGCTAATGCTAGGGTGCTTTCAGCTTTAAATGTATGGCAAACAAGCTGGATGTAGACCCAGCACAATTTGAAATGCACTTCTGTCTTGCAAGACAGACACCCTGCTGCTGCACGAGGCATGTTCTGTTACAGTCACAAAAAAGAGTGCTAATGGGGAGGATCACTGTCTGCAATGCCTCAGTGAAGGAATCAAACGCTGCTGAGATCCAAAGTGGATTGTACTGAACCTTTTCAGAGTGTCAGATGCGACTCTGAACAGCGCAGTAAGCATTCCCCTGCTCTGGCATGGGGCCCTTCGTGGGCTGCAGGTGGATCTCTGCGTCCCTGTGATCCTCCTGGGGCTGCAGGTGGATCTCTGCATCCCTGTGATCCTCCATGGGCTGCAGGTGGATCTCTGCATCCCTGTGATCCTCCTGGGGCTGCAGGGGCACAGCTGCCTCACCACGGGCTGCACCAGGGGCTGCAGGGGAATCTCAGCTCCGGCACCTGGAGCACCTCCTGCCCCTCCTCTGCACCCACCTGGGTGTCTGCAGGGCTGCTCCTCTCACATGGTCTCACTCCTCTCTCTGGCTGCCATTGTGCACTTTTTTCACCCTTCTTAACTCTGTTATCCCAGCTGCTGGGCTCAGCTGTGACCAGCACTGGGACCATCTTGGAGCAGGCTGGCATTGGCTCTGTCGGACACAGGGAAGCTTCTGGCAGCATTTCACACCCACCCACCCACCCACAATTCTGTAGCCCCCCGCTACCAAAATGCTGCCACGCAAACCCAATACATTCTGTGAGAAGGGGGTGGAGTAGGGGTGGCCCCAAGCGCTGAGCCCCCTCTTCTGTCCTGGCTCCAGCTGAGTGTCCCCCACACGTCCTGCTCACTGTGGGTCACCACCTGCCTGTGGGTGGCTGCTTTGGAGGAGCTGCTCAAGTTTTTGGGACAAACGGTAGGTGAGATGTTTCCCAAATGCTTACTTCTTTCGTGAAGTACCAAAACCTCCCAGAAAAAAAATCATAAAATAAAAAGATGACTGAGTTAGGGAAGAAACAGTGGCTGTGACTTCTCATCCACGGCTGCCAAGGACACAAAGTGAAGCAAACTGACAAATTACCTCACTACTTGGACTTTCTGTCCCACAGGGGTTCACGTTCTCATTGTTAATGAGCATCCTGCCTCTGTTTCACAAGTGCTAGCCATCATTCCTTTCAGGTAATTTCAGAGATTAATATAATGTAAATTTAGAGCAATTTGTTCTCAGCCTGCATGGAAAGATTTTGTATTTTTCAAGCCCTAGTAAAGGACCCCTGTGCCTGAAATGTCATTATCTGGTTTTTTTGAGTTTGTTGGGTTGGTTTGGGTTTTTTTTGGCTTTTCCATTCTTTTTCATCAATCTCATAAATGCTATTGCTTCATCCCTGCAAGTTTTATCTCTCCAGCACAGCCCAATTCAGGAAGCGGGAAGACATGTACCATCTAATCCTTGTTTAAACAAGTTTGCAGAGTTCAAGCAAAATAGATTAAAGGTCCAGGAAATGAAGCATGACCTTTAAACTGAAGGTGTCTCTGTATCCAGAACTCCAAATCACTGGATTTCTGTTAATAGCTGCTATTTCAGACCCTTTTTTGTCCTGGGGCATATGTGGTCCCAGGACCTGGTGGTCGACATCTCATTTCCAGCTCTGCTCCTGATCTGCTCTGGGACATTTGGCAAATTTGTTTGCCTCCTCTGCTGCCTGTTTTGCACCACTCGTCTTTTCTCTAGGTATTGTGGTTTGCTGGGTCAGGGTGGTGGTTGGTGTTTCCTCCCATTCTAAACACAACTGCTCACCCACGCACAACCAGACATGGGGGACTGGGAGGTGGCCGCTGGTTTTGGGGCCCACATGCAGAAGTGCAATCACACACGTACACACAGTGAGGCTGCCATAACCCGTGCAGACAGACTTGCTTCACGTCTTGCAGATCAGCCTGTGCTTCTACAAAACATCCAGAACAATCTCACTGAGTCAGGCCTATCAACTTCCTCTCATTTTTATCCATAAAAACACTGGGGCATGGGATAATTCAGGCTGGAAGAGGCGGCAGATGGTCTCTGGTCCAACCTCTTGCCATGGGCTCGCACATCCATGTAGAATCATAGAATCATAGAATTGTTTAGGTTGGAAAAGACCTCTAAGATCATCAAGTCCACCACTAAACCATGTCCCTAAGCACCACATCTACACGTCTTTTACATACTTCCAGGGATGGTGACTCCAACACTTCTCTGAACAGCTTGTTTCTATGCTTGACAACCCTTTATGTTTTCCTATATCCAGTCTAAAACTCTCCTGGTACAACTTGATGCCATTTTCTCTTGTCCTATTTTTATTTGAGGGAAGAGACCGACCCCCACCTGGCTACAGCCTCCTTTCAGGCAGCTCTAGAGAGGGATAAGGTCCCCCCTGAGCCTCCTTTTCTCCAGGATAAACACCCCCAGCTCCCTCAGCTGCTCCTCACAGCACTTGTGCTCCAGACCCTTCCCCAGCTCCGTTGCCCTTCTCTGGACACGCTCCAGCCCCTCAATGCCTTTCTTGCAGTGAGGGGCCCAGAACTGAACACAGGATTCGAGGTGTGGCCTCAGCAGTGCCGAGTACAGGGGGACGGTCACTGCCCTGGTCCTGCTGGCCACACCATTGCTGATCCAGGCCAGGATGCCATTGGCCTTCTTGGCCACCTGGGCACAGCTGGATCATGTTTAGCAGCTGTTGACCAGCATCCCCAGGTCCTTTGCCACCAGGCAGCTTTCCAGCCACTCTGCCCTCAGCCTGTGGAGCTGCCTGGGGTTGTTGTGACCCAAGGGCAGGACCCAGCACTTGGCCTTGTTGAGCCTCATACAATTGGCCTTGGCCTTTTGATCCAGCCTGTCCAGATCCCTCTGCAGAGCCTGCCTGCCCTCCAGCAGATCAACACTCCTGCCCAATTTGCAGGTGTCACCTGCAAACTGACTGAGGGGGCTCTCAATCCCCTCACCCAGATCATTGATAAAGACATTAAACAGAGCTGGCTGCAAAACTGACCCCTTGGGAACACCACTTGTGACTGGCCACCAGTTGGATTTATCTCTATTCCCCTCCACTCTCTGGGCCCACGCATCCAGCCAGTTTCTCACTCAGCAAAGAGTTCACCTGTCCAAGCCATGAGCAGACTGTTTGCTCCAGGAGAATGCTTCAGGACACAGCGTTGAAGGCTTGTGTCAAAGACATGCAGCTCATGTCCAAATGAGGGACAGCAATGTTCATCACAGCCGGAGATACTTAGTTAAAAGCAGCCGACTCAGACAAATAAAGAAATACAATGTTTTGGAACAGATTATGATAACAGAACGTACTGAGTTGGAAGGGACCCACAAGAATCAAGAGTCCAACTCTTGGCCCTGCACAGCACCATCCCCAAGAGTCACACCATGTGCCCAAGAGTATTGATGATGATTTCTTAAATAACCCGGAGGAGGTCTAAGAACCCAGCAAAAGGTGTAGTCTTTCACCCAATCTTCACGTTATCCCAATAAACTTATATTCTAGGAGCAGAGACTATGATACCTTTTCCCTCAGTATTTAGCATCTCCCCATATCCTGTGTTCGGAATACCTGAACATGCCTTAGGAGATCGCCTTGGTCCAGACACCACTGGACATCCTCAAGCACTCACATCTGGAGGGAAACCCAAGGCACCAGCCACACTTGGGGCTTTTCCCTCTCCAGGGTCTGATGAGAGAAGCAGCTGAGCAAGGGGCTGCGGCTGCACCGAGCCTCATCTTTGGCATTTGTGCAAGGCCACTTCCCCGTGGAAGAGTCCCTCACTCCTGCCAAGTGTAAGAGGCGCTGGAGCATGATGTCTGCCGGCTGAGCAGAGCCCCACATCAGCATCAGGGGAAGGGAGCCAGCTCTCTCTTTCACAGACGTGCTTGCATGATTTCACTTGCTCCCAAGATTAGTTACCCACGTCTCTGTATTGAGGCCACTGTCAAGCTAAACTAATTGACCCACTGGTGTCCAAAGGGGAAGATTCTTTGGTTAAAGGTGTTGAATATTTCTGTTAGGGCATGGTTGCCACACAAGGCCTAAAGGTTTTGGACATCATTTGTGTTTTATAAATATGTACAATGCAGTCTGTAATGATTTTTTCCTTGATAGTACGTTTGCTCCAGGCCCTATTTTGTCGGTTTCGTTGCGGCTTCGCTGGAAATGTCAGCAGTTCCTCAAGGACAAGTACTCGGTAGCTGCTGCCAGTTGCATTAAGTTAAATATTTCAGAATTTGGCCATTCTGTGACCCTGCATGGGAGAGGTGTTTTCAGTACAGAAATTATTTCTCTGCACTTGATTCTCATGTCACAAACTATTTCTGTCAATGCGCTACAAATCTGCTCTCAGGCTCAGCAGTAATTCCAATATTGAAGGCGAGGCTCTCCTCGTTCTCCTTCTCCTCCTCCTGGCTTGGAAGAGTTTCCACAGGGTTCCCTGCTTCCCTGGAGACTGGGATGGGTGGGGGGGCTGGATGGTCTGCCAGCCAGGGAGGGAGGGGACAGGAATGGGCTGCCAGTGTGCACAGCTGAGGCTACACCATCCCAGCCGAGAGTTTAGGAGTGAGCCCTGAGAGTAAGGGCTGATGAAGACAGAGTGACCTGTGCAGAGTGACCTGCTGGTGACTGAAGCCTGGACTGAAGGGGATCCCTACAGGAATCGAAGGGCAATGCTGGTTGTAGGATCCCCGTCACCCCCACCCGCACCAAGGGAGCCCCATCCCATTCACTTGGACTGTCAGAGGAGAGTGGTCAGTTCAGTGGGGTGAACCCCACCAAGGCTTTAGTGGGACCCTGCAGGAACATGAGACCCACAGGGGGCTGTGGGGGAAAAGTGTTTGAGGGTGTTGGATGGACAAGCTCTTAGGAGGTGTTCCAAGGGGGCTACAGCACTGTGCAAGGCTTGTTGTGGGATGTTTAGGGTAAGGATCAAAGGCAAGGACAGGGAGGGATTAAGATGGACTGGGGAGGAACCAGCATGAGAAAACAGAGGGAAATGGGGATTAAAGGTGGGTGGCAGCTGGCTGGTCAGAACGCAACCCCCTGACCAAGCCCTGTACCTCATTGCCACAGCCTGCTGTAGCCTTGCTAAATATTTAGATGTAATGATGTAATTAATTATATATTACTACTAATAATTACCCTTTCATTCGCTCAGCTGACTTTCTGTGTGGGCACACCCTCTACTCTGAGTCCATGTGAGAGACCAGCACCGACCTTCAAGCCAGATGAGTGGGCAGCTGGAATTGAACCGAGTGCCAGCAGCTGGAATGGAACAACGAACCTCAAAGACTGGAGGGTGCCGGTGCCAGCACCTGGGGGAACTGGCACCTGCTCTGGGGCATGCTGCATAGCCAGTTCCCAATACTGGAGAGACTGATTTTCCATGTGTGTGTGCATATTTCCCGAGTGGTCAGTCCTGATGAGCTGGAAGGAGCAGAACCTGTCCCGTGTGCTATTCACGTGTGTGCCAGCGCTGTGTGCAAGTGGCTGCCTCACAACAGAGAGAGCAGTTGTGAACAAGAAGGGGGGTTTTAAATGCCAAGCGCCTCATGGACAGCTTGCACAGAAGATGTAGGGTAAAATGCTTTGAAAGGACTTAGTGAAGGAGAGGGATGATCTCCCCAGATCCAGTCAAAGCCACCAAGGGCTCAGGTGCCATTTGGTCATGTGGAACCTGACCTCACAGCAGGCAACAGCAGCTTTGTTAATGCTACAACTTAAATGTTTTACCTGAAGAAAAGGGTTTTACCTGAAACACCACTGCAAGCAGCATTGGAAGCTCCCTTAGCAGAGATGAGGGCCTGACTGGGTGCAGGTGGCAGGAAGGAGGCAGGGCTGAGCTTAAGTGCTTTATTGGCACAACTGCTCGGGAATGGGACACCTGACACCAAGCCCACAGGTGCCTGTGACTTGAGGAACCTGAGGTGACCAGCGGACAAGGAAGTTCATGCCCCAAAGTCATCTTTCCGAGGAGGACTTGGTCTCCACAGATGGACGTCATCGAAAGATGCTCTTCTTTGCTCAGGCCCATCTGAATGCTTCCGTACCACTGCTGTCCCTCTACTGATTATCCAGGTACTTGCATCTAAATGATGTCATACTTTTCATACAGAGATAGATTAGGAGTCTGGAGGGTCACCCTCAGCAGAGTTCCTGGGCTTGGGCTTAGCTGCTATGTGTAAATAGTCCCAGAGAAGTCCAATAAGATTGCTTATGCACTTAAATTCCTTACTGAGCTGGAGCCGTGCCTATTTTCTAAATAAATTAGAAACCATACCAGATGTTCCTGCTTTATTGAAAAAAAATGATTCCTATGAAGCTTCCATTTACAATTTTAATTTATATTACAGAGATCTATCTATTTTTTGAGAAAGCAGAGACTTCCAAAATTTTCTTTTATTGCATAAGAAATAATAAAACTTATTCAATACTTATGCATCCTGTCTAGATATAATTTAAAAAAAAAAAGAGAAAGAAGGATTTGTCCAATAAAATGTTTGGCAAAGCCAAAGTCTGAATTTTTTCCATTTTTTTACCTTGGGATATGAATTTACAGTCGACTTGTCTGAAGTGTGTAAATTCAACAGCATGCTAATTGGTTTACTACACAGAAACTGGAGGCTCTGACTTTGCCAAGAATTTTTACTGTGTAAATTCTTTGCTCTTCTCACATTCAAAAAAGCCATAAAAGCCATAATTCTGGAAACAGGTCTCTGTGAACAAAATCTCAGCCCTGCCTCAGGGTGAGGGACCCACACGATGGGGGTGCAGAGCAAGTCCCACCGTAAAATGGGTTGTTAGTCCAGGCTCATCACTCCAAGGTATTTATGGCCTTAATACAGTCCCCATACTTCCCTTTCTGTTAGGAATGCTTAGACTCCCATCTCGTAAAAGGATGAGTGCTCTAAAATCTGGTTTTCTTCTGTGGCTGATGCAGAATCAAGCCCTGAAACCTATTTATTTTATAACAAATTTATTTTATTGGGGTTTATTGCAATGAATGGGAGAAGATGGGATAGGCTGCCAAACTTCCAAGCACAGGGTGTAACACCTCTCTGCTCTTCAGGTCTGTGTCACCAGGTGGGCTGTGAAATACCTTCTGAGGAGGGACAGGGAAAGGACAGTCCTCCAGAGCAGGACAGGGACAGAGGTGGCCGGGAGCACTTGGAATCTGGATTCAGGTCCAGAACAAACATTGATCTGCTTCTTTGTCCTTGAAGCATCCCAGGAGACCTTTTGCTGCTTGTTTGCAAGAGAAGCAGTTCAGAAACATCTTCTGAATTGTTTTCTGAAAAAAACCCAAAAAAAGGTGCATTGGGTTTGCATAGCCAGGCTTGTTTCCTGACTGCACTTTAGGTGTATGGTCTCTGCAGGACATAAGAGGGAACTATCTACTCTGCCCCAGACTGGTAAGCTGACAACAATGGACAAGGAGAAGGCTGAGGCACTCAACAACTTTTTTGCCTCATTCTTCAATGGCAGCCTCTCTTCCCACACCTCTCACATGGATGGACTGCAAGACAGGGGCCAGAGGAGCAAAGAGATTCCCACTGGAAGAGAAGATCAGGTTCATGACCACCTGAGGAACCTGAATGTACATAAATCTACGGAACCTTAGGAGGTGCATCCCTGAGGGAATTGGCTGATGTAGTTGCCAAGCCACTCTCCATGATGTTCAAAAAGTCAGTCAGGTGAAGTCCCAGGTGACTGGAAAAAGGAAAATATTATACCTGTCTTTAAAAATGGCAGAAAGGAGGACTCTGGGAGTTGTCAACTTGTGGGAGAGACCAGATCCCATCCTTGAAGCAAAAACCTGTCTCTTGACATGTGGATCATTTAGCTCATAGGAGAGAGAGTCCCCCACACCAGCAGTCAACAGTTAACAGCAGTGTAAACCACCAGTCCCTGATGTGTCTTGTATGGCCAGTGACAAAGTGGCTCCAATAACACACTTGTCACCTCCACTGGAAGAACTCACCATCCTTTTGTTGCTGCAAGCCCGCTGATCCTCTGTTTCTGCCTATCTTTTGTCCTTTGATCTCCTGTCCAGGTGAAACTGGAACAACTGAACTCCCCAACATGGAACGTGCCAGACCCAGCAGGTCAGGGTTCAGTTCCAGCAGGTGAGCCCGTGGGGAGGAGGACAGCTCTTTTACCATGAATTTCCATACATCTGGAAGTCAAAATGAAAACATCCTACAGGGATCAACTGAAAAAGGAATTCAGGAATGGAGCACATTTGGGAAGCCCATTCCTGGCATGGAGAGTCCTTGCTCTTTTCATCCCTTGAGCATCACATCCCCACTGAGCCCAGCCCAGGTGTCTGAGCACTTTCCTTGCTCAGTGCTTGGAGGGGCTTTGGGCGACCACCCAACAAAGCAAAGATAACCCATCAGGTTTGAGGCAGGAGGCTGGATTACTTTAATTTATTTTCCTCTCAGTAAATGTGATAACAAAATATCAGCCCAACAGTTATGGGTTCAGCCTGTTCCCTTGCTGATTTCAGCTTTTTTTTCCATGGGTGTTTTTGATTACAAGGAGCTGACAAAAGCATGCACCTAAGATTTCTTTTTTTGTCAGCTTAGCTATTTCCAAAGGGAAAAAATTTGCATAGTATGATCTTTTTAAAGAAAAACCCAAACAGTTCTTACAAGGGTGAGCTTATTTTTTAAAAGAAATATACAAAACAACAAAAACCAGCAAGCAGATGTTTTATGTTAAAAGCTTGGAAATTATAATTATACATTCATTTACCACAAGACTTAACCCAGAGATTTAGTGACACTTTGCCACGTGCCCAGTGTTTGAGCTGTTGATTGGGGAATATCCATGTCCAGCCCAGCTCCTAACATCCGCCACGGGGAGCTGTCCTGGAGACGCTCCCCAGTGGCCACCAGATCTGGGTGGTTCATTGCTCAAGAACACACAGACACACATCATACCCTAAAGTAACCCATGCTCTTGACAAAATTGCCCAGAGCAGCAACTCTTTCTGGAGGTGGGAAGATGGGGACAGGGCTGCCCCATGTATCTGCCCCACGATGGGATGCTCATGCGGGAAGAGCCTCCCTGCAACACTGGGAGGCTCCTTAGGGGCACACAGTGAAGACATGGGAGAGGAGGACCAGCTGTGGTGGTGGCCTTTGCCTCCTTGCACAGGTGATGCCTGCATGTTTCCATGTAGGGGAATTTTGCAAAAAGTTTTTGGGTCCACATCAGCTTTTGGCATCTCGAACTTGCCGACAGCAGCGAGTTCAAGGCTGAGCTCTGCCCACATGTGAAAGGCTTTGTTTCAAACCTGCCACCTGCAACAAAGTGCTGATGAAGGGTTGGCTAAAACCACAACCAAAGTTCCAAAGCCGCCCCCTCCCTGGGCACAGGGCATCCAGAAGGTCTTGGGATCCAGATGTGGACAGGCCTGAACCTGTGTGCTGCCGGACCTTGCAGGACCTCAGGCAGTCAGGCCACCTACGGCCTGTTGCTGTCCTGGAGCAATGGCCTTCACACTCTCTTTGAGTGATCAGATCTCACCAGTTTTAAACACATCGCTTTTTACAGGTCGAGGGTGTGGGGAAGGGGTTTTTATTTGCCTGAATATCAGGGAGTGGATGTGTTCTGTGTGTAACATTGAGCAGTTATACCAGAAATCAGTCCAGAAGGATGTCGCCTGAATCCCTTATTTGCGGATTTACCATACGCCATTGCTCTTAATTGGAGTCTGGGCACTCTGCGAGCGCCAGCAAGTGCATATGAAAAGCTCCATATACATATGCATGTGCGTGCATTCATCTGTGTGGGCAGAGGAGGAACATGCTCAGCATCGCTTATGGCTCCCTTCCCCATTCAGAGGCTGGCTCCGACCGGGAGCAGGACCTGGATTCTGCCGCCTGGTCCCACGGCCGCCCCGGCACGTGCACACGCGCTCCCACAATTAGCGGGCAGCACAATGAGCTGTGCACCGCGGGGTGGTTGCCCAAATGGTTGCAAAGACACTGCTGGCTGTGGAAAAGGGCATCAAAGGAAGCGGGGCTGGGCTCACAGGCAGCGAAAAACAGGACTGTATTCTTCAGATAATTTATTTGCAATGAATAATTCAGCTAGCTTTTGCTGGGAAGCTAGATTAAATACAGAGCATTAGGCACACTGAGAGCCCCCAGTAAAGGGCGCTATTCACTCCTAGCACAAAGGAATATTATTTACTATCATTAATTAACTTCCACACAAAGCCACAGCCATTTCTTTAGGTTCTGAGAAAGAATAAGAGGAGAACGTGAGCACAGAGCTGCTGTAATTTCCCTTCGGTTTCCTCTCTCTCTGCAGACACACACTGGCTGCAGGCTGAGCTTTGCTCCCGCAACATTTTTGGCAATACTGTCCCCGTGCTGAAGCCCAGGCGGTTCGCTTGCTGCGGCGGGGATGGATGAGCCGAACCCGCCGCCCCCGGCCCCGGTGCCGGGCTGTGCTGGGGTGCGCTTGGGGCAGCGCCCGGGCTGCCCGGCAAGGATGCAGAAGCCGGGCGGATGATGTACACCGGCATTCCCCACGCTCCTGCAGCTTAAGGGATTCAGAGTGCTCCGAGTAAAGCCTAAGGAGGCAGAGAGGCGTTTGCCTTTGGGAAATGGGTTAAGGGTCTGGATGCTCCATCTACCTAGCGAGAGCATTTTTTAGATTTAATGAACCTCTGTGCTAATTAGTTCTCTGAAGTGTCTGCTTTGAAATACCAAGCTTTAGGATAAGCAGAAATGCAAATTCTTGGCAGTTATTATTACTGCTGCAGCAGGGACTAGAGAGCAGCTCTTTGCAAGCAAAAAGGGAGACAGGGGGCTTGTGCCGGGTGCTTACAGGACCTGTTTTCATCTGTCACATTGTGCTCTTGGCAGGTGATGTTGTCGATCACACAAAAGGCTGGGTGGAGATTCTTGGTCAAAATATTTTTCTGTTGGAAGACAAGGGTTTAAGTTATATTGGAATATTTCATGAACACACATAAATTTTTAAATTATTTTTCTGTTTAAACAGTGCTGAAGCCCTGTTCTCTTTATCCATGAAAGTCCACATTTTCTTCTGACATTTTAGATGAAAAAGGCAAAATGAAATTCTACATTAGATCTTGCTTCAATGAATGACATACTTTTACAAACGTCAAGAAAAGAAGTCAGAAAATTAATGTCTCAAGTGGAATTAGAGGTTCCATTTGATTCCATGTGATTTCCCTCTACTTTTTTGTTTGCTGAGAAACCTTCAGGGTGTTGCAGCCCAAGCGATCTGTTGAGAGAAGGATGTGGGATGGCTGAGCGAGGAACAGAGCTGTCAGCAATCCCACAGAGCTGCACCAACCATCTCAGTCTGAACCTGGAGAAGGACCCCTGGCAGAGGGCAGGATGTGGGGTAGAATTAATTGTCTTCACAGTGGCTGGTGTGGGGCTGTGTTTTGGATTTGTGCTGAACAGAGTGCTCATAATATTGAGATGTTTTTGTTATTGCTGAGCAGGGCTTGCACAGAGCCAAAGCCTTTTCTGCTTCTGTACTGCCAGGCTGGGGAGGGGGCTGGGGGTGCTTGGGAGGCTGGGAGGAGACACAGCCAGGACAGGTGACCCCAGCTGACCAAAGGGATATTCCAGACCATCTGACATCATGCTCTGTGTATAAACTGGGGGAAAAAGGAGGAAGGGGAGATGTTTGCAGTGATGGTGTTTGTCTTCCCAAGTCACCATTACACATGGTGGGTCCCTGCTCTCCTGGGGGTGACTGAACACCTGCCTGCCCATGGGAAGCAGTGAATGTATTCCTTGATTTGCTTTGCTTGTGTGCATGGCTTCTGCTTTCCCTGTTAAATCGTCTTTATCTCAACCCACGAGATTTTCCATCTTTTACCCCTCCGATTCTCTCCCCGATCCCGCTGTTGGGGCAGTGATTGAGTGGCTGCGTGGGGCTTGGCAGCTGGCTGGGGTTACACCACGACAGAGACATGGCACAGCTGTCATGCCACGTAGGTCTAGGCAGGAGCCTAAGTGGTTCTCTAGGATTTAGGTGCCTTTAGGTGGAATTTAGGTTAAATCCCATTTTAGGTGGGATTTAGAGGGACCAGCTCTAGCCATGGCTACCTCTATTTTACTGTCTGAAGTGCACTGACAGGCAGTCACAAACCTGCTAGACGTGACCTCAGTGTAGTGGGGTGATGTGGGAGGGGGTTTGTGCATTGCGCATCCCAGAGGCTGCCTGAAGCCAGAGGTGCCTTTGGCAGAAGCCTTGAATCCCACCCTCTGGCTGCAGCAGCCAGCACCCACCATGTGACCCCGAGGGGGCTGCTGAGGGGGCTGCTGTGTGTGCACGGGCCCTTTGAACCCCTCAAGCTGCCCTTCTCTTGGTCTTGCAGAGGTAAGAGCAAGGTGTGGTGGGGAGAGGGGATTTTCACCCGGAGAAACCTGGCACAAAGCAAGAGTCGAGTTTTCTCCTATTGGTCCTTTCTGTTCCCATACAGGAGCTCCATCATCCCACCAAGCTTCTGAGACAGGGAACAAGCTGTGATTTTTAAAAGTAATTGCCTGTGGGAGATATTAGTTCTATTTTTATCCTTCCCTGTAACAAAAGCTTTTCAGCGATGTCCTCACCACTCATCAGCATTACCCACTAAATGCATTTAAATAACACAGTTTCTGTACTACCCTTTTAACTCCCTGCTTGCCTCTTGATGTTTGGCCCAAGAAATGAATGCCACATTTCTGCTTCCAACACTATTGTATTTACACACTCTCAGGACACCTTCCAAAGATCATTTCCTAAGACAGAAAGACACTCTGCTGTGAAGGGGACTGTCCTAACCTGAAAAGCGAGAAAGCAGCACACACACATTCAACTCAGAGATCAACTGAACATGCACATGGTAAAAAAGAAGAGATTTTGAGTCAATCTGAGCTTCAAATTCCATGTGAACAACAAAGATTAGGTAGAGAGGATGCATGAAGGCACTTGCTTGCAGAGTCCCCGATAAAACTCGGATTAGCAAATATTCTGAGCATAGATCTCCATCAAATTTAAGATGTAGACCCACCTTAAACCACACACAGGCACAGGAAACACCCAGTGAGCAGAAAGATCTGTCATGAAGCACTGGGCCAGCCCTAAGATGACTGCCAACCTTCTTCAAAACTCCCCAAACAATTAAAAAAAACAAAACCCCAAAAACCTGTCTGCAGGGATTGAGGGGAAAGAAATGAACCATAAAGGCTCCTCAGATCACCCCTTATCCTGTGCTGCTATCACAGGCTTTGCCAGACAGGAGCACCCTGGTGGTCATAGGGCTGTGAGCGTGCCCTGGCACTGTCCCTGAGCCACGGGCTCCCACAAGGGGCCAGCGAGGCAGGGCAGTGCAGGCAGGGAGTGGGCACACAGCCCTGGGAGCAGAGGTGCACCATATCAAACTCCCTTCACACTAAAACAGCCCAAGATCTACACATGGAGAGATTAAAAGTCAACCCTTCAGCAGTGGGAAATGGACCTTCTGAGGCACAGCACAGAAGTTCCTTACCCATGATGAAGATGAATCACAAAAAACCCCCTTGGATGCAGAGCCAGGGGTGATTAAAAATGTCTCAAATCCTCCCACTCTAATTTCCTTAATTTCTCAAGACAAATGATAGCATCTGAATGTTTACACTCTCTGCGCAGACTGACAGGAAAATAAAAAGATCCACCCGAGATCATAAAGATTTCTCCCCCTTCTGGGTATGTCTTGAAAAATGTTGAATAATTACAACCTAGTTGGAAGATCATACCCAAAAATGACTTTTCTTAGACCTACATTGCTTTTTTTTTAACCTACAACCTCTGTGGCCCTCCAGGAACCTCCCACCCACCCCAATCTCACCACCAGAAGCAAGATACCTGCTGTCAAACAAGAGCCTCATGGAGGCAGATTTTGCCAAAGCATAGACAGCACCAAAAGCCATGGGCCATGTCCAATGAAAATGCTTTCATGGAAACTATTTGGGTAAAAACTAAACAACCATTAGTCCCCAAACCTGACAAACTGGGAGAGCTGATAAAGACCCAGAAGAACCCAGGTACCCACAAGAGATCTGCATTCACAGCACTCCACTTCTGGCTCTCAGCTTCTGATTCTGAAGGGATCCAGCCACTTTCAAAAGGTAAAACTTGAAAGTGAAATTCATGATTACTTCAGACACTAAACATTATGGACTCCATCAACTTGGCTATTTTTCCAACTGAGTGGTTTCCTAACCGTTACTATTTTTCCTTCTCAGCCTTGAACTCTGAAGAGCTTTCTCCAGATTTTTTTTCTTTTGCTAGGAGAAGAGTCTTGCCTTCTAAAACCACTTATCCCTGTGGTGGTTACTCAGCTCATGCCAGAGTAGGACACATTGGGTTCACATATGCCACACCAGAAGATCTACACTAAGAATAACCTGTGAACGAACTCTTCAACTGAATCCTTGTTCCTGGGATTTATATTTATGAAAAACAGCAATAAAAACGATTTTAAGGCCCATTGAAAAAATGTCTCGTGTGGGCAATACTCCTGATATCATACTTGAGTAAAAAAAAAATTGTTAAGGACAACTGGTTTAAAATGTACCATGAATTATTTAACGTATTAAACCAATAAAGTCTGTGAAAACACACCAAATTTCAGTACAATCAGTTTCCTCAAAAATCAGGACAAGTTCAGCAATAAACTTATCAGGTACACTAGAAATTTTATGCAACAAACTTACCAGGTGCACAAAGTTTATGCAGTTGCCTAAACAAGTGCACTGGGGGCTGAAATAGGCGATCTCTGAACATTCCTTCCCACCCAAACTGTTCTGAGATTGGGTGACTCCCCAGCCAGATATCTGGGGTTTACAGCCTTCTGTCCATCATTTTGAAATATAATGCAATGTTAGAAAAGACCTTTTCGATTCTGTGCTATAGAGAGATAATTTCAGTATTTACCAGACCTGGAAAACATTATGAACAAGCTTACCAGAATTAAAGGGTATCATGTGCCAACCAGAATTGATTTTCTGCACATGCATTTCAAATTAACTGCTTCACTGAAGAGCATGTGTGAAGAGCAATACAAAAGGAAAAATTTTCAGATTTCACACTTTTTTTTTTTTTAAGAGAAAAATAATTGGAAAAAAAAAATTCGAAAAATTCAGCAGTTTATTTCACATTTTTCACAAGAAAATAAAAATGGCAATGGTGAAAATATTGTGGCCTGAAATTCAGTTTCGAAGTAAAAAATCTCCCAGCCAGGACCTGGAGAAGTTGTCAGCAAAGGGGATTTTTTTCAAAAGCCCTAATACCAAGGCTACGAAATTTAAAAAAAGCCACTTTGACATTTCAGATGGCCTCAGAGCCATGGATAACCTGGGAGAAAAAGGAGAAGCAGGTCCCAGACTTCTGCTGCTTCATCTTTTCAGAAGAAATGACGGTAATGTTTCTAAGGAGCACATCCAAGCCAGCAGCACCAGAAGAGCGAGCCGTGCCTGGCGGAGGCAGCGTGCGGAGGCCGCGGTGCCGGATGGAGCTGTTCAGACGTGAGGTTTGTGCGCAGT
The DNA here is from genome assembly GCA_013398855.1 of Mohoua ochrocephala. Classification (NCBI taxonomy): domain Eukaryota; kingdom Metazoa; phylum Chordata; class Aves; order Passeriformes; family Acanthizidae; genus Mohoua; species Mohoua ochrocephala. The sequence goes on from VZTA01020786.1 coordinate 216,074, forward strand.
CACCAATTAAACCAAGTCACCAATTAAATTGTCTCCTGCTCCCTGTTCAGCCGCCCAACGCAGCTCCAGCACTTCACCGCAGGAGCTTTGGCAAAAGCCACGCAGCAGAGACCTGAGGCGTTCTGCCTTTGCGTGGCTCTGGGAATGTCTGCTCCACAAATTCATTTGGGCTGCTCTTCCACGGCCACCGAGCTGTGCAGCAGCGTCATGCTGGGGTCGAGCCCTGGGTTCCCCTTGCAGCTCCTGGGCATGGAAGAGGTGACACAGCCAGTGATGTGGCACTGGAGCCAGGAGCTGCTCCTGCTCCCTTTCCCTGTTTCCTCTGGCAGCTCCTGGAGAACTTGCGTTTCTACCAGCAGTTTACCCCACTGGGATTCCAGGCATCACGGTCCTCTTACTTGGAAAGTAAGAGAAAGCTGAAGAATTTCATTATTATTGAAATGAGCAGAGCTCGCTTTCAACGCAAATATTGACCTGTGTGGTATAAAGAAAATTTTTGCAGCGTACCTGATGTCTCTCTGACAAAGGAACACCGTAAAAAGGGCATGAACTGAGCAGAAGAAAAACCTAACAGATGTACCCACTGAGTGAGTGGAAGTCATGAGAAGCTGCAGGCAATGGAGTGGGAGGGAAACAGTCAATAAATCAGGGGCTCTCCTGCAGAAGCAGCGTAGGAAGGAACAGCAGAGAGGGCTGGGGACTCAGTGCATGCACCAGTGGGGCCCGGCCAGCTGGTTTATTTTTATTTCTCAATATCCAGTGTGCTCTGGAAGGAATATTGTGGTTTTCACTTTTGAAATAGTACTGTGGCTTTTGTCAAATGCAATTTGTATAAACATTTTTGCTAAACCAAAACACATACCGGCCTGTTTATTTTGGAGAGATGAGGAGCAAGTGGCAAGGATTGGCAAAGGGTCTTTTTCTTCCCTCAGTGGATTCGGGTCAAGTGTTTACAGATTCAGACCTGCTGTCTGAGCAGCATCCACCCAAATTTTCTGGCAAGAATGAACTCCTTCAATAACGTGGGTCTCCATCCAGGCTTGAAGGCGACCACGAGTTTACAGCAAAGGGACCTTCCTGTGTATTTTTGCGTGCACTCCAGATTTGAAGGAGCTAAAAAATCCCTATCGGTCTCGTAAACAGCACCTCGTTGCAGAAAACATGAACTGCTGCCTGTGTCTGCATCGGTCAGGTCCTGGGTCAGTTGCACGTGCACAGGTTACAGTCAAGCTCACTTCAGGCTCAGAGCTGATTTTTCACTCACTGGCAAAAAGCTTTGGGGAAATTATTTTGCCAGAGAGTAAGAATTTCTGGTACCTGACCCTCGGGGGAATGTCGATGTTACAAATTTCCCGTGATTAGAGCCATTGGGGAGGCTCTTCAGCTGGAAGGAAGTGGAAATTGATCAAATGCATTATACGTGGTGGCTTTGTGGTAAACCAGGAGCAGCCCAGTGCTGGGCAGTTGGCAGCACCGATTAGCCAGCTATATAAGCAGTGAAATACCGCAGCAAATATCTGGTGGTTACTCTGCACTTTTATTCTAAGAATTAACTCCTGTTCCCCGGTAATTGGCTTTCCCCCTTCATTTCTGTGTGCTGCTGTAAAGGTCTCTGATGTCTTGTCCTCCCTTTAGGTATTTTTACCTCCAAAAGTGAGCACTATAACAGGCAACTCAGAAGCTAGGTCTTTCCCAACCTTTTTAACCAAATATTTGATAAAAGGCAAAATAGTAGAGAATAAAGACCAGTGATGAGGTATTTAAGTAAGGTAATTTTTAATGTGAAGCTCTCGTTCAATGTTCAGATACAGGCTGTTCAAGTTGGAAATACGTTCTCTGTATACATCACTCAGCAGAGGGAGATCCCAGACTCCTGAGCTTCCCTGCCAGGACAACATTCACCCTCAGGGCAGCTCTGCTGTGCTTCCCAGACCTCTGCCTCAGAGACTCCTCTGCTGCCCTTCTCCTTGAAGGACAGCCCCAGAAGGGCAGGAAACTTCAGGATAAAGGACATTGATTGTTTTTATTTCTCCATGCCAGGACTGCACATATTTTTCCTGATTTTCTGATGAAAATCCAAAGGCTGTGATGATCATAACAACTCAATTAGGCTGGAAGAAAAAACCAAAAAGTGTTGAAATCTGAAGCAGAGACTCTCCTGCTACACCCATCTCCTGCTGTGCTCCCTAGTCATCAGTCCCTGGAACTGAACCACAGCCTGCACAAGCTTCCCCATCACTCTGAGCTACCATATTCCTTGTCTCTGTGACACCATTTGTTTTCTCGTACAGCTATTTTCATCTGTTGCTAAACATTCCTCTGAGATGACACCTTCTCCTTTAATCTGCAGCCAAAACCCGTTGCTTGCTCCCTGGGTGGGATATGTCCTGGATCTGAGAAGCTGCAGCTGCATCACTGTGATCTTGTGTCCTCTCTCCCTCTCTTTCTCCCCTCCAGTCAGTTTTCTAGGAAGGGAATGCCCTTCTCCTTCCAAGCCGTTCCCAGTAAAGCCTGTGAGCACTCACCATATCAAAAGCTAGTGCCTGCTTACCTATGCAAAGCAGGCCTGCTCCTCAAAGAAGAGTAAAATGAAAATGAGCTGCTAACCTGCCCCTGCGCCTGTTCAGATGCACTTGGATGGAGTAAGAACATCCGACTTACCTGGATATCTGTTTGATCCAAACCTGGACCCTTAAAGAGAGACATTTTTGATCAAACACATCCTGAAGGAGGAGTGCCGTCTATGGCTTGGTATTTCCTTCAGTGAGATGGCAGACTTCTCCAAACCCAGAGATTTCAGACGACCAGCTGCCAGTGGCAGTTTGTTGCCAGTGGAGGGAAAACCAAATCAGCCACAGCTGCAACCAGGTACCGCTATCACAGGGGCTTGCAGACTTCCCTGGAGTATCTGGAAGAGGTTACTTAACGTGGCCCCAGCATTCCCGGTTGTTACCACTTCTCGTGTGTAATACATGCTCTGCTGCCTGCTGCAGTGCTGGAGAAACCAGGAGCACAAATGTCCCACACTGAATGGTGTTGGGTTACGTGACTGACGGATCACTGCCACCGAGACATGGGAGCAGGCGCAGCGGGACAGGCAGGGGAACCCCCATGGCCCCACCAGAGCCGGCTGAGCCCCTGGCAGGGCTGTTCCCAGAACTGCCACGGGGAGCCCCCAGTCCCACGGCCACTGGCAGGGGCTGCCTGGCAGCTCACAGCCGAAGGTGTTGGTGCCTGCGGGGCTGGGGCTCACGGGGCCGATGGCTGGCGAGGCGTTCCGTCTGCGTGTGAGCGATGGCTGTGTGTCCGTGCATCGGTGTGTCCCTGGCACGCACGCCCAGCCTTGCCGCCGCGGCAGCAATAGCGCTTTTCCAGTGTCACAGCTTTTCCAGTGTCGCCGCGTTCCCTTCCCTGCCACAGGCACTCGAGCCGGCTGCAGAGCGAGCGGCTCCCTCCGGGGCGGTGCCGGAGCGGGGCTCTCCCACGCCTGCTTCAGCGCGCTGTGCTGCAGGGATTTACCACCCGGGGTCAGCACCGGCCGGGGCAATGTCTGCAACACACGCACCCTGAAAGAGCCAGAACCGGGACGGCTCCGCTGCCCCTGAGCGGCCCCAAGGAAGGTCGCACCACGTCTGTGTAAAACCCGTTCTACCCTCTCTCGCCTCTCGCAGATGCGAGGGACGCGCCCTAGTGCCGGCTCGGCGGGGAGGCACCGCGCTGTGGAAGCGGGTAGGCGCAGGGAACACGATGCCGGCTGGACTGAGGTAACTTGGCACACGGAAGCACAGGGGCAGTGTGAACGCATGGAATTACCTTCTCCTGGCTGGGCTGGGATCAAGGGATCTTCCAGAACTCTGAAGGGCAGCCCCAGAGACGCTTGGCCGAGCACAATAAAACAACAGCTTTTTGATGAAGAGTTGAAGCTGCAAATGCTAAACCACTGCCGGCTAGAAATGACTTTTTAGACATTTTGAAATTAACTACTTCACATCAAAAACCCCTGGTTAGCCCCATAAAAAGCAAGTGGTGGCCAGTGGATTAGAAAGTAAATCTCAGGGTTACTTTTAACGCCATCCTTTACACTTTTAATGCCTGTTTGTTTATGGATGGACTGTGCCTCTTGTCACTCTCCTGGCAGCACAACAGGGAGCGAAAGCACCAAGGCACCGCAGGCCACAGCAGCACAAGGATCTACACAGCCACCCGGAGAGGCCACAGCCCCTGCCACGATGCAGGAAATTCCTACTCACATCTTTTCAGAGCACTTGAGGAGAAATCATCTCAAGCAGCTGCACTCTTCCCAATGTTTTCCACTATTTGATAACCCAGTGACTCAGCTTGAGCATCTCTTCTCCTCCTTGAAAGAATTATTTCTCCTTTTTTCTCCCAAGGAATAAGGATTTTTTGTATACCCTATCTTTGTATACCACATTGTCCCTTGCAAGGGCAAAATATAGGCTGTAGGAAATCTCCTCCACACTCTAGCCCGGACCTGTGAGCAGGACACAAGCACTGCCTCTTCACTGCAGCTTTTTTGGACATGGCCTTTTCAACTTGCCTCCAACTGGGATGTGAATCAGGTTTGGACACGGCTGTCTTAAATCTTTTGGAGCCTCATAGCCAAAAATAATGAAATTTCGAGATTTAGTTTTTGTCTGAGAAGCCACAAACTGCCTACGGAACTTGCCTTTTTCTCTCTCCCGCCAGCTTGCAGTCCAGATAATGGAAACTTCTCCTGACACATCAGGATGGGGTGGTGTGGGAATGCGAGGCACACCCTTCTTTCCCCTTCAGACACCACACAAACACACAAAATGTCACACAGGTGGGACTGCTGGCTTGGGCCTGGCTGCACTTTAAGGGAGTGGAGGGAAAGGACAGAGTCTAGAGCCACAGACGAGCTCCCCCTCGCTCTTGAAAAGGCAGAGGGATGGTTTTGGCCTGACTTTCTCACAAACACAACCCAATCCAAAGGACCTTTTTACCCACAAGCAACAGAAGACAGTGCAACCCACCACTCCCCCACTGCTTGTGAAGTAAAAGGTTTGTACCAGCCCCAGACTTTGAGTATGCTTCTGAAGTTTAGTTTGCAACACAAAGGAAACAAAGTCAGTTTCGATTTGCTCCTCATTTTTGAGGGGGAAGAGACAAAAGAAACCCACAGACCTCATCTTTTAACAGAGAAAAGAATGGTTTTAGAAAGCAAATTACCTGTAATCTTTATTTGGACAGGGAAGTAAATATGTATTCAACTAATTTTGATACTGTAATTGTGTGTCACTGCACAAGAATTCATACTTACACTTAAACATGCACCGTTAATGGGTAAGTTCCATTTTTCACCCAGAAATACATTCAATAGCTTGGAGAAGGAGGAAAGAAAAATCCATAAAACAAGAGGTGTCAGAAAGAGGTTAAAAATAAGATTTATTTGCAAATCATTTTGACAATAAACTAGTATCTCTGAGCTGTGCATTTTGGGGACTACAAGTCAGTTCCTTTGTGTTCCGAGATTTCCATTTGCATGCAACATGGGATACCTCTAGAATTCAAAATGAACTTCGAAGTGTCCTTTTTTGCCTTGCTGTGCTGAGTAATTCATTCCACAGGCACACTATAGGAGAGTCAAAGTCTTTGTAATGAGAAGCTGTCACAGGAAACGCACAACGAAACGACCTTGGCTTAGAAAGAAAACTCACTTGGGAGCTGTTTCACATTTGTTTAACACAGTGTTAAGCACTTCAAGATTCCCACAAGAAGTACCTGGTGCTGTATGAAAAAAACCCCAAATAACCCAATGAAAAAAACCCCCATAAACCCAAAACAAAAACCAAGAAGACCCCAAAACTCAATAAATATCAACATCTACCCCTAAACGTCACAGCTATACTGAAACCTCAGATTTCTTTCTGATGTACAAATGCACAGCACATCTGGTTATGACCTAAGTTCCCTCTCTTGGAAGCTGATGAGCTGTCTCAAGTAAAAAAAACCCCAAAACCTCAAGATTTAATAGTAATAACTGTATATAAATGAGCTCAGGACAAAGGCAATACAAAATGAGATTTACCTTGATGTCTGACTGTGTGAGGGCAACCTCTAAGTCACGGTTAGAGTCACAGCAGCAGAAGAGGAAGACAGCAGCAGCTTCAGAACATTTCTTCAATTTATGCCCAACCCTTCTCCCTGACCTTCCTATCTATGCCCTTCATAAAGCCTGAAAATTTTAATTCTGAAGTCTTAGTTTGAATCAGATGACATCAGAAGTGTATTCTGAAACCCCTACATGATTAAGTTTTGAGCAGACCACAATTAGTATATCTTGCATTAGGGCAAAGTTGAAAGGTAGCAGAAGGAAACGAGGTAACTCAGAGAGGAAATAAAAATCTGACCCACATCTATTTTCAGTACAGTTCTAGAAAATATTAATTCTTACAACAAAGAGGGACTTCTTTTTTCCTCTTTATGAAGCTCAAAATAATCCCAATACTTTACACTGGAAAAATAATTTTCCTCCTATCCCATATATATAATAATGCAAGAAAAGATGTCCAGATGTCATTGTTACCAGTTCAAACATAGCATTAACGAATGCATTAGATCATTCAAATATAAACAAACATGGTTTATATATATATAAATGCCCAAAAAAATCAAAAGGTAACAACTACTGGTGATAAACAGTTCGTATAAGTATTTATGTAAAGTTGGAGAGAGCAATAGTCTTGGAAACATTATTTTATTTGGGCTACTTTAGAAAGACTAAAACAATATTCAACTGAAAGCTCTTCATCATCAATCCAGACACCATCTCACCACAGGGGTTTCCCTATACTTTCTGGGGAACCCAGGCCGTTTTTATGAAACAAATATACTTGGTCATTTCACATCAACCATTACTGAAATGATCCTGAGAGCAGGGCCCAGAATCTAGCAATCTCTTCAAGCTGAACACCCTAGCTAACATCAGACTGTCCCCTGCACAAGCTCAAAACTAAAAAGGGATAAAGATTTCAGAACAAATCTGATGTTGACAAACATTGCCCTGTTCAATCCCAACTCAGCCATCTTCAGAGCACAGTAAGAGTTTGTGATGGGTAAACTGTAAATCCAGTGGCTATGTTCTCCCATTACACAGCTCCAAGGATTCATTCTTCTAAGCCCTGTCTATCCCAGTATTTGTGGCGAAGTCAAATGTAAATACTGTTGAGGTTTACCAGCATCTGATTTGGGCCACGGTTAAGCTGCAGGTGCCAAGATCCTGCATCAGCCTATCCTGGTTTCACCTGGGAGAGAGCTAATTCTCTTCCCAGTAGGTAGTACAGTGCTGTTTTGGATTTAGAATCAGAATAATGTTGATAACACACTGGCATTTTAGTGTAAACACAGCTTAGCAACAACTAAGTCAAGGCCTTTTCAGCTTCTCACCCCACCAACAAGGGGAGCTGCGGGTGCACAAGAAATCGGGAGGGGACACAGCCAGGACAGATGACCCCAAGCGACCAAAGGGAGGTCCCAGACCGTATGGTGTCATGCTCAAAATACCAACTATGGTGAAAGTTGGCCAGGGTTCACTGCTCAGAAACTGGTTGGCCATCAGTCATCATAAGGAGGGCAATTGTGTTGTGCCTCACTTGTTTTATGTATTTTATTTATCATTATTACTGTTGTTTTCCTGTTTCTGTCCTATTAAACTGTCTTTATCTCAACACACAAATGTCTATTTTTTTTCCCCCCCAAGTCTACCCGCCATCCCATTTGGAAGGGGGGTGGGCAGTGATGGGGTGCAAGTGAATGGCTGTGTGGCATTTAGCTGCCTGCTGGGTTAAACCATAACATGGCCTTAGAACTCATGGGTTTAGCAGTATTTTTGCAAGACAACATTTGCCACGTCTCATTAAGATTCCAAAGTTTGGAAAACTCCTATCCTGAAAATCCACTATTTGCCGAGGAAGTACCATATTTACTGAGAATCTGAAATAGCTCTGAGCACACCACCTTTAATGGCAACACTTCAAAAAGACCCCATGCAGTCCTACAAGTTCTTTTCTCTTACACATCCAGGTGTGACACCCAGAAATGCTCAGGGTTTGTTTTACGAGAAGTCCTAAAGGAGAAGTACAAGTGATTCAGTTTTTAAATGTCATTAAATGTTTTGGCAGAGTAATGTTATATGAAATCTGTAATACACTTGCTAATGTTTATAATCCAATGATTACTTATAAGAAGTATTATTGCATTTTAAGCGTAAAAATATAAGAGGTTCTATAAAGAAAATTAAAATAGCATTAATCTAATATTGATAGTCATATAAAATAACTCACAATTATGTAAGTTTCCATATTTAATTACACATTTAAAAATAAGTTATAAAAATAATTAAGCTTCTTTAAAACCCCTATGATACTTTCTTTTAGGAGTTTTTACTCATGTCTACTGATTGTCTAGCATCAGCCACAGCTTCTGGTACTCGAACAGTCATATCATTCATTGATTTCTTCAAGCAGATTTGGCAGCCTAAACGTGATCTGTGGGGAAACAGGACATTGTTGTTAGTTCTAGCCCACCAGCAATCTAACAGCATTTACCCCCTTATGCCTCCAACACTCAGCCATCCCAAACACACATGAACCAGGAACAGCCAGTCTTGTGCAGGGCCTAAATCAAGCACAGGAGCAAACCACGTGCATCAGCACAAGGATCCGTGTGGCCATAGTCAGGATTCACGGCCAGAACAGAGCTCAGCACACTGGAAAGTCCCGCACTGAGTACTTCCTGCTCACTGAGACAACGCAGAACACGGGCAACCCTTCCCTTTTCAGTGGGTCACTAACAGGTCGGACCAGTGCAGGGAGTGATGCTTGATCTCCCAAGGGACATTTGATATCTCTGAAGAGACAAAGGCTTTCATTCAGATTCATTGCCTCAGAAAAAGAAAAGCCTAACCCCCCCCCCATCCAGGGCTCAGTGTTCTCAAACTAAAAAACTCAAGACTGGGTTTAAGCCAGAAAAGTAAGAGTGAAAAGACAAGAAACATCGGAAGGAGAAGGATAAAACACTCAAGGCACCAGAGGAGATGTCATCCTTCATTTCTAGACCTATCATTCAGCATGAGAAAACCAGATGTTGCACAAGAGCAATTAAAATCAGAAGATTTAATACCACAACAAAACTCTGCAGACATCACAAGCTGCTTTTATTGCTGGGATAACTTTAATTCAATGTCCATGCCTCAGTATTTAAGTATAGAATACTAAAGACATCAGCAAGGATGGGCAGTGTTCTGTAGCACCAGTCCCTGGCAAGACACGAGCTAGCTGACAGCCTGTTTCGAGAATGTAAAGTTCCCACTCTTTTATCCACCTCTCCATATGCATTTATCTGCATTTGCCTTTTAACTACAAATGTCGTTTCCTATTGCTCAAGAGCACAAAATCCTCATGCATGTTTTCACAGGCGGGTGATGATATTACCACAGCACTGTAAATAAACCTTACTCCTCACTGTGTTTTCCCAAGTCTTTCACAAGGATGCTCACACTAATTAAAACCTAGCACCATCACTTTTACATCATGCTGTTGATCACATACTCTTACCAGGCAGCTTAATACTTCTTGTTAAAAGATGGGGGTTTTTTTTAACCAATTACTTATCTTTTACAGGGCCTTTGCTCTTATGCTGTTGCAACTCAAAATTTAGTAAATGATTTCTAGACCTAAGTAAACTGCATGAACTGCAAGATCTTTCTTGATCTCAGTGACTCACATGAAGAATTTCCATATCTGCTTCATCCCTCTACAAAAGCTCTGTTGAATTCTTTCCTTACCCATAGCCGATAGTATAGAAAAGCAACAGTCCACAGAATCAGAGCAGTGTTCTTCAGTTCCAAATCTCATTTTAAAATTTGAATCTCATTTTAAAAGTTGGGTTGCCACCTTCCCATTCCTTTGATATGGAAACAGTTTCAAAACAACTAATTAAGCCTTACAGACAGCGGCTCAGAAATGCCATATTGAATTCCTGTGGAGCTCCTGAGTGAATGCTACCTAGCCATTACTATTGGTTACCACCCAGTTTATTTATCTGCAGTAACACTACTTCTATGGACACATCAGTTTGAAAGCAGATCACAAAATATGCCAGGACACCCTCTGCAAAGAAGCCTTCCAGTAAATGGACAGCCCATAAAATCTGCAGAGATAAGAATGCAAAAGAAACTTCGCTTTTATGTTTTCTTCTTCTATTTTACGTGCACCTTCTACATCACCCATCGGCTCTGCGTGTAGACAAAGTTTCCTGTTTCTGATAGGTTAGAAACAAAAATATTTGTCTACTTTTTGTAAGCTGTTTCTCAGCTTATTTTCTGCTTTAGTATTCTTATTTTAACTTGCCAGGGTTTGCACTCCCCCATCTTCCTCCTATGTTCTACTGTTCTGCAGTTAATCAAAGCAATTTTGTTTTAACCTAATTAATCGTTCATTTTAAAAAAAACCATGAGTTTTCATTGCAGTTGCTGGCAGAAACTTTCCCAAATACAGAGTCACTGACAAGAATAAGCTGTTATGCTTACACCTATGACAGAACACAGAAGTGCATCTCCATTACACAAATTTACATCAGCACAGGAGTCCAGGTAACCTGTAGCAAATACAAGCCACTTAAAGTTTCATCTTTCAGAAGAGTCATCCTCTCACATATATGGAAGGTCCCTGGCCACAGGGAGAACATATGATGTTAGGAAAACCTAACAGAAGTACCAAATACCTTCAAAGGGTCTAAAGCTTAATTTGGTATGAAGAACTCAGAGGAAAATAGAAGCATTTAAACAGAGAGCTCTGGCTTGCTACTGTTTCCCACTTCTTCAGCAAAATCTCCTTGCTTCAAACCTTTACTTAAAAGGTAGCCAAAGAAAAAAAGGCTTTTATTATATCATATCCCTCCAGAGCTATTTAGGAATTATTTTGGCCCTGAATCTAAAAGTTCCTCTTTATTATGGTAGGTGGCAGGCTTAACAGGATTATGATTTTTTTCAAAACTGAAAATGGATTTTTGTGAGACAGGAAACAGCATTAAACAAAAGAAGCTACAACAAGTTTCTCATAGCTTGACTTCTTCGCCTTTACAATCTCCCATAAATGTTCAGATTTGGCTGAAGTGAGAAAGTGTATTGTCATGTAGAAATGATGAGTACGGGATTCCCTTTACTAATATAAGGAGACAGACAAGTTAATTCAAGAGTCATAAAAACCTCTATGCTATACAGACCACATATAAAGCCTCTGACATCATTGGAAAGATTCTCAAAAACTTCAACAAGCAGTTCCATTGAAACATGAAGGAAAGGGCTTATGAAACCTCATAAGGCACAGCTGCCTGCTGTTCGTGTGGGCATGTTCTGTGATAAAGGCTACTTGTGCACCAGCAAGTACAAATTCCCCCTGGAATGGATCTGTGATGAGGATGTGACATCCTAATTACAAGATGTGTGATGGTGGGGATGATGCAGAACAGAGGTTTACTTTAGAGTACCACTAGTCTAATCCTAATGTCTATCAGCAGTCAGAGCACACTTTAGGATCAGTTTCTCCCAAAAGGGAATCCGGTTTGTGTGCACAAGGAACACTCTGAAACGAGTCAAAGCATAACAAGTACATACACTGACATGTCTCTACCCTGTCTGTCCTACAGAAGGCTTGGAGGAAGGATCTTAGCAATGTACATAAATACCAGAGAGGTTGGAGAAGGTGGAGTCTCCATCCTTGGAGATATTCAAAAGCTGTCTGGACATGGTGCTGGGCATCGGATCTAGGTGGTCCTGCTTGAGCAGGGGGTTGGACCAGTTGACCTCAAGAGGTCCCCTCCAACCTCAACCCTTCTGTGATTCTGTGAAAAGAAGATCTGACCAAAACCTAAAATAAACTAACGTAAACACATTCATAAAATACATTAACTAGCTAGAGACTAACAAGGGACAGAAAACAGCGGGGAAGAGAAACAAGAACAAGAAAATTCACACACAGGACAGCAGTGGCAGAGCTTTCGTGGAAGGAACTGGGTTTACAGTCATACTTTAGTGCTAACATTGCTGCACCAGACCTCTCTGAAGACCAAGTACTGGCAACTGACACACCTCAGTTACAAAAACAATACTGACATCTTTTTAACACGAATTCAGATAAACAACATTTAAACTTGGCAGTCCCATTTGTGTAACAGAATTCAGCTATTCATTAAAAGCTGATTAAGGTGCTCCAGGAATATTGGACTGCCCCACCTGCAAATCCTTCTTCCCATTCTTTGGGGAAGTAATGTAGGCAAGTGTTATGTTGCCTTACGTTTCTGTGAGGCCATATGCCAGGTCCAGCATGTCCATCTCTTCATCAGTAATTGCATCTAGTTTCTCAAATATGTGGTCTTCAAATATTAAATGACAAGTTGAACAGGCTAGCGTTCCTTCACATGCACCTAAGGAAAAATAAATCAAGAGAATAGAAAATCCAAGTTTCAAATTGCAGCTGAATTTCAGAAGAAATCCTACATGTGTTTGTCTCATACAAGAAGTCTTGGTTGATTAGCAAAATTAATGTTCCATATGTTCCCGCATTCATATACCTACTCTGCATTCAACTGTTAATAGTATTTCTACAGTTCCTATAGCATTAAAATTTACTTAAATGCTAAGTAGTTAGTTTTAAAATGCTAAGTGATTAGTTAAAATACTTAACTAATTCCCTTTCCACCATTTAAAGGAAGAAAAGCTTTCTACTATAAGAATGCAAAAGCAGACAATGCTGTCAATCAACACTACTTCATTTATTTCCAATGCTGATCCTTCTTATCTCTCTTTCCCACGGTTTTGAGAAGGTTTCCTCTAGAAGTTCCACAGCAGAAACCTGATACACACAAAAAATTCCTTAGAAATACAGAGAGGAGGGATTTTATTCCTATTTCTTCTCACTCAACAGAACACTAATTCACAGGAACAAAGACAGCCTAGAGAGAGATGGCCTACGTGGATTATGAGGTGTTCCAGTACGAGTCAAGAATCTAACAAGTTGCTGGGGTTGAGCAGCACAAGCACCTACTCCACCTATCTGACAGCAATGAGGTCATCACAGCACAGTACAAGTTTGAAATCCAACAAATTTGTCCCTGTCACTGTATTGGGCTGGCACCAAGTTCTTCACATTGTTGAAAAAGAAATATGCAACTTCAAGAAGAGGGGGGAAAGTGAAATACTGTGGGGATTACAAACCTCAGGCTCTGATTTAAATTGATGGAAGAGAAGCAGATAACACATTAGCCAATCTTCACTTATTTCCAGGGAGAGCAGAACCAAAAATACTGTGACCACATCACCTTTGTAATCATATGGAAATAAGAGAAGCAAAGTTGTATGTATAATCACTGCTATGAAAAGAAATAGTGGAACTCATCATTAGACCATGAGAACCACACAGAAAGCGCCATGCTGCTACAGAATCAAAAGCACATATTCAAACTGAGCATGACGCTGTACTGGAACATTTGATTTTTAAATTATATTACGTCTTCAAATACACATGAAAAAACAGAGTTTAATTAAAGTGCCAAACATAAAATTCATCATATCAGCAGTTTAAGCATCCTTAATGTTGGGGAAGTGAGGGAAGGGGTGAGGGGGGAAGGAAAGAACACTGACCAGTCTCTTTGAACAGTGGAAGGTCTTTGCACAACTGTAAAACTGGCAATAACAAACAAATTGAGTGCAGCTGAATCATTCAATAGATCTGTAACTCTTTATACAAAGATATTTCTACTATTATTAATGCATACGGGATGCCCCCTAGTGATAGAAGCAAATAGGCAGGATTTACATTTTACTTTTCCCTCATTACATTTTTCCTAAACACAGAACATACATTTTTACTACATTATTTCTCTGCCCTAGTAAGATGTTTCATTAGCAAGTGGTTATTGAAATGGGACTAGCACATGTTATAATTAAAGACTGTTACAGTATTCCAAATTTTCAGTTTGGCTTCTTTTTGTTGACAGCATTACTTTTTCCCACTTCACTACAATGCTTTAACAGAGCTGATATTGACACAGGAAACATTTACTGTAGAACGCAAGCAGACCAGCCAAAAGCCTAAATGAGTCATTTAATAAGTGATACATAAAGCTAGCTGCATTACAAATTTTTGAGACAATTTTTCTTCCCCAGATAAATGCAACTCTAGACATAAAAGTTGTCTCAGATATTAAGTATAAGATTTTATTACTAGCAGTAAAATTTATTTGTACTTAACTAAAACACACATCAAATTTCAAACTGTGCTACAATACTCTGCTGGGTTTTTTTTTCACCAATTGCTTCATGTTACGCATTCAGTTCTGAAAACTGTACTACCACTTCCTGCTTTCGTTCCGTTAATTTTTCAGCTCGTGTCCATATAAATACCCTCCCAAGGTATTTAATTGCCATTACCTAATACCTTTGAGCAATGTGGGCTAGTGACTTGAGCAGCAAGGGTTAGTGGGAGATGCCCATGGCAGGGCGGTTTGGAACTGAAGGATCTTTAAGGTCCCTCCCAACCCAACCCAATCCATCCTATGGTTCTAACTGTGGAAAGTGCAAAAGTTTGAAGAAATAGGGAGAAGTTGTAACTTCCTCCTATTTTGATTTTAAACAGAACTCATACCAAATCAGAATTTCACAAGGTCTCCTTTACCCCAGGTTCTTTAATAAGAATTAAACTTCTTGCTCTCCCCTGCTAACTGACACAGATTTGGTTGTTTCTTTCACTTTGCACTCCTCTACTACAGATATGGTGCTACAAAAAGCCTGATAACAAATTGAGACAGCAGGGCACTACAAAAGTAACCAGACACTGTTAGAAATACACCAGTTTTGTGTTGCCTCCAGAACAGAACCTTTCTGGTCAGAAGAGGTCTGCAGGTGGCATGTTTCAGACTCCACGTCGACAGCACTCTGTGCACATTCCCCTCTTTAATACTCAAGCCAAGATCACCCCAAGTATTTTTTTAAGACTTGAACCAAAATATTCTATGCACCTGCAGGAGGAAAAAAAGGCGAGAAAATCCAAACAAGGATTATATATATATATAAAAAAATATTCATTTACAGTTGGACTCAATGGCCTTAAGGGTCTTTTCCAATCTAAATGAAAGAAGAACATAATTTCTAGACACTGAATTAAATATTCAGTGAATCTACTTACCAAAACCATCTATGTCTAGATTATTGTCAACAACAACATCCAGCAGTGAATCCCCAGGCTTTCCCTTGGCTGTTAGTTTATCACCATCGCGATTTATGAAATGAACAGTTATTTTATCTTCTGAGCTGAAAAAGAAAATTATATAAGAGAATTAAAGAATCCTAGATTTTTTTAGCACTTTAGAATTGATTGAGTACTACTAAAATAATAATTGATACTACCGCTATCAACTCCAAGAAAAGAGAAACCTAAGTTATTGGCTTTTAAAAGCTGTAGCAGGTACAGGCATTTACTGCTGTACATTGAACAAAGTCCATGAAAAGTAAGAAAAAAAACCCCCTTGGTGTGTGTTTTGTCACTACAAGGTATATGGGATCCAGATGTTTTGCCTTTCACCAAAGACAGACAGTTTATTTTAGGCACAATATTTGTATTTTTAACAAATAAAGGAGCTTATTTTAAATGTTTCTGTCCCCACCTTTCCGTGAACTCTTGCTTTGAATTAATGAATTTTTTGTTGTTCTCATCATTAGCATTAAGGATAAGATTAGATTTTCCCATTTCTGCTTAGAGTTTTAGATATTCTACTTTATTAGTTCCAAAATTTAATTCTCCCCTCCTCCCACAAATGGAAATACTCCAAAAACATTCTGCTGTTTTTAGACACAGATTCTCTTAGGAGTTTATCTTGTAAATATTAATTCTAGTGAAGTACAAAGTTTTTACACTGGTTTCAAAGAAAGAAGATTTTATATTTTTTTGCTTTGCTTTTCAGACAATTGTTTATTTAAGAAAAAATTCTCTTGCAGTCTGCACAAAAATGTCTTAAGACTAAAACTTTTCACATGAAAAAAATTGATTTTTTTGCATTCCATATTATTTTATTTCACATGCAAATTAAAGGAAAGCTTTAAATATACTAATAAAATACAGTGTGTTCAGACTATTTTCTTTCCTACGGCAAGTGGACAAAACAAAAACATGTTGGATGGACAGTGAAGAAATCCGCCAAGAGATGACAGATACAAATACAACAACCAAAAAGCTAATTCAGAAATGTATGTTTCCATGTGAAATCCATGTTTAAGAACCGCATGCTTTATATTACCCATACTCTTTCTCAGTAACTGTGGGCCTTGAGTGATCTATCTCACATGAAAAATATGCAAAAGTGAAAATCAAGTCCCCCCCGGAAAACTCTAACTTGTACATATGAATATTAAAGGAAAAATTTGAAAGTGGCCATGCTGAAACATCAGTGAACAAATTACTTTTGTAACTGGCTGTAAAAGAATATGTGTTTTTAGCAATCCAAGTCCTGGCTTGTTATGAAACAACAACAAATGTTTGTTGCTATAGACTTCATGCACTTGCCACAACTTTTAAGTTCCATTGGCAGCAGCGTGCTCCGTGGTGATTCATTATGATATCATGTTCAATTCTTTTCCTATCATCCCTCAGTCCACTCTCCAGCAGGCAGCCACAAGCTATTATTAACTATAAATTCATTCCAAAACTGTAATTGATAGTGAAGCATTGACCTTGCTGACCTGCAGAATGCAATTGAAGTGCGTACTATAACAAAATTCAGAACTCTTAAAGATCTATCTTCACAAAACATGGTTTATGCTGCACAATCACCTGCGATATCCGAGGACCACCAGCAAACCGTTCTGTGGGGGTTGAAGAAACCACTCTGCTTCTCATTTTGCTCCTCTGCTATGTTAACACCTCCCACAACAGAACCAAGGAAACAAGCACCTACTTGGATAAACTAGTACAAAATTCACCACCTCCTCTGGGAGTTTAAGACTGATGAGTTTAGACTGCATCTGGAAAGGTACAGATTCACATTCTGAGAGCCTAAGTAAACGTCTGGCAGTGTAATTTTGAACTGCTTCAAAAAGCCCTTCCAGAGCTCAAAGTACACTCTCCTTCGCTGAAATATTTCTGTCAACATGACAAACACAACCCTGACAGGAGACACAAGGCAATATGTACTTGCATTTCTGGGCATGCTCTGCCCACAGTATAGACACGGCAAGTTATTCCAATATCCTAAATGTACTCTTCATTAGAGAATTAGGCAATCACAAGTACCATGGAACAAACAGCAAGATGTCTGGCCACCCAGTACATTCCTGGAACTTTTGTAAATAATAAGTCAACTCCCTCCCAGTTTTCGAAACACACTTGAAACTGTCTTCACTGTGGTTACACTTGAATCTGATAAAACACCACAGTGTCACAAGAGGAACAGTCCCGGCCCCGCTCCTTTGTTCCTTGTCTCTCCAGTGCTCACACTGTCCTGCAGTAAACTCGGTCTGGGAATGCACTGGCTGAAAGCCAAACTTCACAGGTCAATAACCCCACAGATGTCAGAACCAGCAGAGTCAGATCTGACCCTTAGATGAAATCTACACCAGATTAGAATGGTTGTGTTACTGCAACTTTATGGTGCAAAGACACAATCCGGGTTTCGTGGTCAGATTAAACCAATCTCTTCACAGTATAAAAATGTGGGTTCGGGTGATCCCCACTCCAAATCACCCTGCCATCATCCTCACACCAGTATTACCACAAGTCAACTCCTTTTGCTAATCTGGCTGAAAATCAACCATGAAAACAAAGTAGACCCAAGTGGACCAGAAAGCAAAAGTGACAGAAGTGCCACTGCCCACAACAAAACCAAGGAAGCAGCAGTGGGATGCAGCCAGCTGTGGAGCTGCACTGTGGCTGTGCATGCCTCATGGTGTGTGGCATGCAGCAAGGGGACAGACTGAAGTATCCCCACCAGGTCACTGACTTTTCTTAAAAACTGACACAGTAATTAATTTTTCAACAGGACCTAATCCACCCTGATTTATAAGTGAAACAAAAATTTATTTCTTCCTGTAAAGTTAGATTAGCCTCCTTAAGTCTTTCAGTAGATCAGGTTTTTTGCTATTGCCACCTTCTATCACTCTTCACATAGCCAAAATATTTAAAAGAATAAAATCACTGGTGCTTGACTTGGTGGTGAAAACACTTTCAGAAGTGTGTGTACGTAATAATCAGATTAGTGAGACATTCAAAACACACTCTTTTCAATGGCTGGGGGATACCATCAAAAAAATTAAAATCACATCTGCATGAAACAATATTTAGGCTTTATAAATTTCAAATAACATGATTTTTGTCCACCCAGACATTGTTTGCATCAAGAAAAACAACTAACCAAATGCCAACATGCTGTGAACTAGTCACAGGCAATTAACATGAAACACGTGCCAGGTCTATGCAAGCACGAATAGCCTCAGGATTATCAGGAAGAACACAATTTATTTTGTGTTATCTGCATGAAGCATAAATATCCCAATTCATGCTCAGATAAATGCTTTTCATCAGATGTAAAATACAATTAATATCGTCATCTGGTTGCCACAGTACTATCAGCACTTTTTATCAAGCTTCACAAGGATACCCTAAATGAAGCACACTGCAAAGGCCCAGAGGAGCACCAGAGAACTGTAAATGCTGTTTGTTGTCCCTCCCATGCAAACAATAGTAAATACTGCAAAAACCTCGGCAGCTACTTCTTCCCCCTTAAAAGAATTATCCTTTTGAATCTTCAGCTATTACTTCCAAGTTAAGAATCACCTCTTACATTCCTCCAAGCAAAACATAACAACTTTAGCCTGGTATTGCACGTGGTGAGACCAGCTCTGTTATTCTCAGATCTTTTAATAAACAGCAAATCCAACAGCCCTAATTGCCTGGGGAGTTCCATGAATTAAACTATTATACAGGCCTCAATTAACAGAAGTTATAAATCTGAATTAATCTTTAAAGCACGCAATTATTATGCTGTGCACCAAAAACATTGTACAGCTAACCAGACCGGTGTAAAAGAATTCTGAAATAACTACTGCTCACCATGACATTAAAAGGAAGGATAAGGGATAAAGAAGGAGGAAATGGAAATGAAAACACAATGCTTGATGCTCCACTGAAACCCTTGGAAACCTCTGCTCACAGGAATCACCTCAGGTAACATTTTGTACAGCGAGGTCTTCATCCTCTAGACACAAATACAGCTAATTTTACACAAATAAACAATGATGTATCTTTTTACTGGAATAACACTGGCTGATTACATAAAGGTCAGGAACTGGGTCTCAAATATGATGCCCAGAGAAAGTAATTTACATATAAATGGAGAAAACAATAATATACAAGAATTTGCCTTTTCTCCCAACTCACTCAGCCAGGTTATGACACAGAGCATATAAACACCTTTGGAAATAGTTGTTTGCATAAGCTCTTTCGCTGGCATGCTTGCAAAATGAATGTAAACAAATTCCATTCTGTATTCAGCCCGTTCGTGGAAGACATGAGGGGATTACAGGTCTTACATTACTATTAGGTAAGGAAATGCTTTCCCCTTATAGGATTATTTTTTAAATAACTTTAATACCTTTTAATAAAACCTGTCAATACTTCACAAAGACATCTTTTTTTTTTTTTTTAAATTACACACAGCAAATCAGGGACCTCAAAATCAACTGATTACCAGCAGGATCCCACAGAGATGAGATCTGTCTAGCAACTTGCCCATCTCATATGGGAAGCCTAGGCTAGAAAAGTTAGTTTGTCTCTCCATATTAAAAGTATCTGCTGCAACAAAGTCAAAGATCACCTACAGGAGAGTTTAAAAGCAAACTATTGAGACAGCTTTGATGTCGAGGGCACCATCCCAATCTTCTGGAAACAAGCCAGGCTACACCCCTCATGCTGGGCTGCTGATTGTGGGTCCTGTTCCAAGTCAGGGAAACTTCTCTGGCAACCACGTACATCAGGCTTTTAAAACTTCAGCATTTTAAATACTGAAAGCTAGCTGTAAACTCTGACCTGTCTTTGAATTTATAAACTACAAGCCAGAAGGCTGTGCATAAACAGTCTGTGACTACATGTAATAAGCATCAAAACTACAGCTGTGGACTGTGGAATATTAAATGCCCACAGATGTAATGCATTCTGAAACACCTACTCATACATACCGGTGAGGAGAGGAGGAGCTCTGCACGTTTAGATCTGACCACAGGATCAATCAGGTTGGAAAAGACCTCTGAGATCATCAAATCCAAGCTATTACCAAACATGACCATGTCAACTAGATCATGGCACTAAGTGTCACGTCCAGTCTTGCCATGAAGAAAGATGCAAAAGTGCGCTTCAGTACCGAAAAACTATACCAAAGGCAGAAGAGACTTTAAGTATTAGGATCTCTCCGATATGTGCTGTACTTCTACCACAAGCCCAGCCAGACTTTCACGGGAAAAAAACCAAAAGACAAAAAAAGAAAAAGCGAGTGCAGGTTTTATAAGGTCATAACCTCTTAGAAAACCAGTCTGAGCATGAGGAACCCTGGTTTAGCGTTCCGTAACGTTACAAGCCATTTCAACGGGGTTCCAGGTCACACCGACCCTGAGCCTCACCCGCGCCTCGGGCCGGTGCGGGGCCTCGCCCGAGCGGACCCGCAGCGCCGGCACAGCCCTACGGGGCACAGCTCGGTGGAAGGGCCCCCCCAGAGCGCCTCGGTGCCACCGCCAAGCA
>VZTA01020786.1:237538-256855 GCA_013398855.1 Mohoua ochrocephala
CCCCGCTGCCCTCAGGTGCCCTCGCGCTGTGCCGCACCGCCCCCGGGTCCCGGCGCTGCTCGCGCCTTCCGGGAGAGCGGCCTCACGGAGCCCGGCATGGGCCGGCTCCCTGCCCGCCTGGGCCCACGACGGATTTCTCGTCACAACAAGGACTCGGCGCTGACACGCCGGGAAGGCGTCACCCAAAGGGTCGTCACTACATCCCAAGTGCCCTTTGGGGAGGCCTGGCCCGTGGGGGAGTGGGCTCCAGCTCCGGGCTGGGCAAGTCGATGCTGCCTGGAACCCCTTTGAAAAAGCTTATAGTAATGTGGAACTCCCTGGGAAGTGGAGCTGGCAGCTGGGGAGTCTGAGCCATTCGCCTGCGCTGTCCAAGCAGGACCACAGAGAAATTCCCAGTTCCTCATTATTATTTCTCACAACAGAAGATCCAACCTCTAGGGCACGGCCATCAGCAAATGGACAGAAGTGCTGCTGTCAGAGGGTCTAGCAGGTGGTAAACATTCATGGGGAATGGCTCGAGTACCAGTATGTGCCACAGGAAATTCTGAAATTTTCTGGGCAATCACAGGCTGCACATGCTGGCTTAACTCACCTCTGCTAGTTTTGATCAGATGGTTATGTAGATACCCTACATTCTACCACACCCTGACTGGAGAGTTCTAAGTGAATAAGGAAGAAATGTAACAATTACTTTGAAATAATTCTTTCAAATGGGAATGGAAATGAATGGGGAAAAAGAGGAGGAAATGATACTTCTGATACACTTGAGGTTGCTAAGATTATTCTTGATGCCTTGTAATTTTCTCGCATCAGAATAAGATTGAAGAGGGAGATAATATATAACTTGAACTTTTGTATTTTCTTTAAGGAGAAGAGTAGGTTCTGGTGGAAATGTCCTGGTGGAGTCGTCAAGAGCCTCCAAACTGTCTGTCCATAAACCAGGTGATCCAAACGCCACACTGATCTCATTTTCTTTGGGTTTCACTCTTTTGCAACACAAGAGAATGTGGCCATGAATAATGCAGTTTATTTCAATGCTGTCACTACAGCATGGGGTTGTATAGGCATAATCTTAAGGCAGTATACAGCTGAATACATACAGTCCCAGCTGGACGTCTAATACTGTAAAGCTGAAAGAGCACATCACATAATCTGGTTTGACTTCAACCAGAAGGCTGATTGTTGTAAATTAATGGGTAATGCAGGAAATAAGCCTGAAAGGAACCCTCTGGACCTTCCAATGCAAACCTTTGCCGTCACATTCAACTCAAGTAACTAAATAAAGAAGTATTTATCCATTTCTTAAAGTTCTCTTGCTGGTATTAAAAGCACTGAAAAACAGTCCCAAAATTCATTCTTTGGAAGTGGAGAAAGCCTAATTATTGATCAATTTTCAAATAATTTCTTTTATTAGTTTAATTCTGAGTATAGAAATATTTATGCCGATTTTCCATGGCCAGGGCTGCTCACAAATTAAACCAGTTTTTGTTCTTTGTGATGTTCACCCATCATTTGTTGTGCCTCCTCCAGCCCTTTTATTTTAGCCACTGTTGTTACTAGTCTCCTTCCATAACAGAGGAAGCTCTCACTGTTCTCCCACTGAGCCATTTGTGCATATGTTAGTTTGAATTCCCTGTTGTTAAACACGGCTGACTAGTTAGTACATTGACTTCAAGTCTCATAGCGTGTCCCTAATAGAGGATGAGTCTGAGTGTCCCTAATGGCGTGACCCTGATACATCCTAGGATTGTGTTTGATCTTTTTTTTCATGTACAAATTAAATTGGTAGCCTCAAATCAGTGAGCTTTAAATCAGTGTGATCAGTTAATAATCCAGATGTCTTTTGTTGCTTCTCATTAATGAAGCCATCATTAACAGCAAGAGTCCTTGGTTTGCCCAAACTGAACAGAGTAAGGTCTTTGAACTTTGCTTCGGTCTCCTTTCATGTGGGGTTTTCAGTCACGTGCCATTTTAACAAAAAAGGCCAATTCCATTTACCTGCTTCCCCTGTGTTGGATGTGTTCCATAGCTCTGTTCCAGCCCTCTGACTGCCGTGGCCCTGAGCACGTTACCCCTTTGCAGAAGTTTAGTTGGCAGAGTCCAAGGTCGGTTCCTTCGCTGACAACATCAGCTGTGAAAAAAGCCGAGAGCAAGGGCCTGTCTCTCCCTCCAGAGCCACTTTTAAGCTGCGGCTTTGCGCCGGCCCTCACCTGTGCCACGGCCCTCACCTGTGCCACAGTGCAGCTGTGTATGCAGCCGCTCTCTTCGCACCGTCTCGCCTCTCCACATGAGTCTGGCCCTCATCCACACTTGCTGACTTGGCATCCTGGCTTGGCCTCAGACCTGCCTTGTCACTGCAGCCCTGCTGGGTGACCAGATGGGCTCTGTCTGGCCCTGGCCACTGTCTCTCGACCTAATCTTGGCCCTGGGTTGCTGCTTCACATCCTGGCTCCCTGTTGATGAAGTGACTGATTTCACCTGCCTTGGTATTGTGCTTAGTTTCTGGCACACCTTCTGTTGCAAAGCAGCCAAATCATGCTGCTCCCTGACATCCGCCACCCCTAAACACAGAGCCCCCCCAATTCCCTCATAATTTCTATATAATGTACAATTTTGGATGGGCAAGCTTGAAGAAAATGGTGGAGCAAAATAGGTCAGGACTTCTCAATGAAATAAGAGTAGCAGAGTGAAATAAAAGCGAAAAACTACAAACTGTGTGTACCTATTTTCTCTCTGAATCTCACCTTAGTTATGTGCAAATTTTTGTTGCTTGTCTCTGCGGGATATTCATTCTAATGGTAAACACTCTGCAAGAGGTGCTCCATCTTTTCTTGTATTTTTTTTTTTTTGTATAGGTTCTTGCACGTTGGGGAACTTTTTTTTTTGTAATTATATCCTCTGATTCTTTACTACTTTTAAGATTGTATTTATAGGAGGCCAACAAACCACTAGATGGCAAACAGTTTCAGCAAGAGAGTTAACGCAGGGGTATTGATACAACCTTCTGTCCTCAGCTTCATCCTTCCTTTTCTGTCCAGCTTCGTGAGTTGGACCTGGGAAATCTGAGTTGAAGCCGATGCGGTCCTTCTTCTCCCTGCCTGTCCCTCTCATTTACTGTTCCAGGGTTCATGAGTCAGGTGTGGGGTGGATTCATACAGGTGATTTTTGCAAAAACTAACAGGGAGAAAAAAAAAAAGAAAGGAAAAAGAAGAAAGCAAGTGGTTTCCAGGCATTTCACTTCCAGCAACCAACCTGGAGACCCACTGTGCAGAACAAGATGTGTCCTGGGAGAAAAGCAGTTCCAGCTTGGGTTGTTTTATGCTGCTGAGCAAAGGTACCACATGTTCTTTTATTTGATTTAGAATTCCAAGATTCAGGATGATACAAACATTAAATATGTGTATCATTATCAGCAGATAATTTCTATAAAGTACTACAGATAGTCTCTCTGTGTCCCGGTTTTCTATCTAAAAGAAACATGGCATGAATGCATATTTACAAAATAGAAATCCAGCTCTTTTTTTTTAGAGATGTTTTGAAAATAAAAAAATCCACAAAGTAATCAGACTTGTATATACCATTAGCTTTTCTGGCCACTATCAAGTTCTCTGTGAACATGTGTTTTAACCAGGATTTTCTTGGAAGTAAAATTGTGTCAACTTATCCCTTTCAGTTAACATATTCAGGAAGATCCAGAGAAAGGAAAGAATCCAGCCAGCCAGAAAACAGTGGAATTTCCATCTGTAGCTGAGTGAGTGGGACATAGACTCTGTTACCTTCAGCCCAGAGCACAGGACTTAAGAGTGGTGAGGTCTGAAGTAACCCATGCTTGAGAAAAGGCAGGAATGTGAAGGAGAGGTCATCAACCACTGAAAGATTAATGGACAGGCAAAATGCTCACAGGGTGGTTGTTTTTATTTTGGGAATTATTGTGGTTTGTAAGCCTTTCTGTAAAGGGCAGGTAATCCAAGTATCATGAAAGTGTCTGTAGGTGCCAAGTGATTCTGTAGCTAAAGGGAGGTCTGGGAATTTTGGCACTTTGTTGGTGAGGATCCGGTAACTGTGGTGCTGGAGGGCAGGAGTGTGTTTTGTTTGCAATTACTTTATCTTTGCTGTTTTCTCTGTAGCACCTGAAATACAGCTGGATAGAAACAGATAGAAATGTTTGGAGTTTTGTCATTCAAAGAGGCGGCACCCTAGGAATAAGACAGAGCCTGGTGTTTGTTACCCACTCAGAGAGGAAAGCTGAGGAGGTGGGTCTGTCTTATGACAGGAAGGTGAATTACTGCCAAGAAATTCTGCTAGACTGTAAATAATCCATTGCTTCAAAGCCGTGGTTCTGTCATACATAATAGACTGTGAAATCTGTGTGAGAATTTGCATCTCTGAGTAGGGGATTTTAACGTTAGTTGCCTGAAAGTCTTGATACTCTTTAATAGAAAGATGTGTGAGTTTTTCCACAGGAAAACTTTTCTTACTCTTTTGAATTTCTGAAATTCTTCAACTTAATGTTATGCATAACATTTCATAGCAACAGATCCTTCCTGTGATAAGCTGAAGAAGTACATGGACAGTGTAATGTGAAATTTTCGAAACACAGCAGAATTTGTCAGCACTGAATTAGAGCCAGATTTCCATTGTGATTATTTGTCTCCATCAATAGGGGACCTTGAAGTGTGTTCAAAATGCAACCATACAATGTCATGGAAGGGAAAACCACTGTGAAATACAGAAGCACCATGTCCAGCTCATGTCTGAAATCCTTCACCTGCATGTTGTTGGAAGATGGGAAGGTATTCTGGGGAAACCAATGCTTGCCTCATTCTTAGATTCTTTCCCAGGTATCAAATTTTACAGTTGTTGAGACAAAATATGGGGCTTGTTAGACCTTTGGTCTAACATAAAGCAGACTCTTCTTTTGGTCTGATGCTTTCCTAATTTTCATATGTATAATAACACCCTAAAGTTGAACTTGTTCTTACTAAGGAGGACAGGAGTTGAGGACCAAAATCCATGACAACTTCCCTAGTAAATTTGCGCTGGGCCAATCTTTGTCACTACTACCAGTGTCACAAATCCTGATCAGGACAGTAATTAGAGTCTTCAATGAAAGAAAAAAGCATTTCCAGCTGCCCAAGATTGGTGTTGGCAATGAATTACAGCCTGACATGCACTCCTCCTGTTTGCTGGTACCCACTTCTCTGGATAATGCTATTATGAATTCTCAGTAACACATTTTCACTCTTTCCCAGAAGTCCATACAGTTGTTTTGTAAGAACATCTGCAAAAAGTGTAAGTGAAATTTCTCCATCAAGCGAGGATGTTGATTGCTGTAGATGCTGCAAGTCCTGCTGATGCTGCAAGTCCTGCTGTGCTGTTGGTAGCAAGTGGATGAGTGATGTAGAAGGTCCTGCATGCTGATCTTTTCTACCTTTGAAAAATACCTCTCCATATAAACCTCTATGAAGGAATTAATTTCCTCTTAGTGGTAGTCTATCGGTTTGTAATGGGAAGCAGCTCAGTTACACATGAGAAAGGCTTTAGTACAAGATTCTTAGAGAAAGAGTGATGCTCGAAGGCAGTGCGCTGAGGCAGGGGGTTGTGTGTCCACCAGGAGGCACAGCGAGCTCGGGCTCCGTCTCGCTCACAGCCCCGAACACGCGGCACGTACCGGCGGTGAAGGGGAGCAAAAGTGCTCACCAGATTTTTACAGCCGGAGGTGGAAAATGAGGAGAGCCGGCAAGAGGCTGAATTAAATGCATATATGTCAAAATAGTCTCTGGTCAAAGGTTATAATTTCAAATAAATTTCGCTGCTGTTTTTCGCAGTCATTGGAAGTCATAAGTCATATGACTGAAAAATAAAAATGCTAATCAGTGTATAAAGCAATACTGGGGCTCAGGTTCTTAAAGTATACACTAGCAGTTGTGTGAGAGGCCAGATTAGATACCTCCATGTGCATGTGGAGAAGGACAAGGTTAGAATTATAGAATCATAGAATATCCTGAGTTAGAAGGGACCCACAAGGATCATTGATCCTGGCCCTCCACAAGACTGCCCCAAGAATCACACCAGGTGATGCTGCAAACATTTATGGATGCGAATGGTCATATCTGTTACATCTTAACAATGTAAAAGAGGTTGCAAAACCAGCTGGGAGCTTACCAGTAAGTACTTGCACATTTGGGACTTCACGGGAATCCAGGCTGTAATAAGCTTATCAGTTATGCTCCTCCTCTGACAGCGTAACTGGAGTTACAAACAAGGATCCTTCTCTCTGATCCTAGAAGCACGTATAGCACATCAGGAATGTGAACAGTAGTGTTTTCAAAGCTGCTAAATTTTGTAATTTTTAAAATACTGTAGTCAAATTCTTTTTTTATGTCATTTCAAAATCTGGTAATTAGCTAGGAATTGAAAATCTAAACCCAAGCAAGTAAGAAGTTCTCTTCCCAGGCTTGAAGAGAAACCTGAATAGAAGAACATGGAAAAGAAATAAAGAGAACCACCAACTATTATTAAGTCCTCATGAGTTTTGTTTTTTAATGCCAGCCTCATGACTTTCTGGGAAGCGATTTATTGAAGAAGCCTTGGTTGGACAGTTCTGTGCTTGGCTAGCTTGGGCTTGACCCAAGTCCCCTTTTTTCTTGGCAGCACTTAAAACAGTTGAGATGTAGCCTATGCTCCTTTGTAATCCAAGATTGCTGTGTGCAGTCAAGAACCTTTAAGCATGGGAAATGAATAAAGTGATCCAAAGCCATGGGGCCCGGCTGGTGGTGTGGGCCAGCGGGGCTGGGACGAGGAGCCAAGGGCCCACTCTGCTTCCCTGGGACCAGCTTCTGTGTGGGTTTAGTCCAGCTGACACACTCCGGCTGGTGTAGAAATTCCATTTTACTTTTAAATTTTGCTAGCTTAGCTGGCAGTAGTCCAGCTGCTGGAAACTCAGTTGCATAGAGAGAACTCTGCTGATATTTCCAGTTCTTCAGCATTCACATGAGCTGCTGCTGCTGCACAGCAAAGAGCCGCAGTGTGCGGCCATCTCCTGCAGCAGGTCACGTCCTGCTGGAACAGCGCGGCAGCAGCGCCAGGCATTTTCGTGACCGTTCAGCAATCTCAGCAGTAAAGCAGCAATAAAACAATGCTTCCAATGTACTTCACTGGCTTTGCCTGCCGGCTCTTGTTTCAAGGCAGAGCGCTGTGCTGGCGCGTACATATCATGCAGTAGGTTTCTCCCGCGCCGCTCTGAGGGCTCCGAGTCAAAGCGCAGGCACCCGGTTGGAGTCAGCAACCCAGAGCGGCACCGCTGTCCTTCCAAGCTGCTGAGGCAGCGCCCTACCCTGTTACGCTTTTATACGCTTCTGTTTTCTACGTAGAAACAAGGGGAACAGAATCACGCAGCTCTTAAACCAGGCCAGATTCTGTGATTTAAACTGGCCCAGCTGTGAAGTTAGCAGAGTCCTGCTGTGCTGCACCAGCTGAGAGCTAGGCTTACAGTCCCGATGCAGAGGCCTGCGCAAAGACAAGTAAATGAGTGTCTAGCTCCAGCTTTTATGCCCCTCTGGAATTAATCGTGATACTTTTCTTACTAACCTTAAAAGCAAATGTCTGTCAAAGTTTTCTTGTAACGTCTTGGTCTCACTGACTTGCTTGCAGTTGTGATTTCAGGACTGGTGTTGGTGGCCCTTGACGGCTTTTATCTGTAGACTACTGTCTTGCTAAGGTGGGAGAAATTTGAACTATGCCATTATATAATGTAGAAGCAAATGCTTTTCCAGAAATTACTATTTGTTTGAGGGAGGGTAGGAGTGTGTGGGCTGTTTCCTGGGCCACCATTGTTGCAGTCATTGCAGGCCTGCTTGTGTCTCTGCCATTTGCTAGCTGGGACATCCAATTAATTGGACCGAATTTGTTTCCTTTTGTATCTACCCATTCTAGGTTAATAGTTTAGAGGTATGAAAGATGGAAGTTCCTGGCACTGTGAACATAGGAACAGTTGCATTCAAAAGACTAGTCTCACTGCATGAAAGACCAGGTCGTCACACAACAGCTACAGGAAAAATACTTCAATTTTTACATCTGTTTTATTACAAACACACAAATTTTACTGAAGCTAAAATACTTCAATTCAAACACAAGGCCACAGAATTCCGTGCTTTTATTTGAGAGTATTATATTTTAATAGAAGTAAACAGAAGTTAGCAGTTAGAACGGCACTTACCCTCCAGCACCACTCTGGAACACAACCTGTGTCAAGATGCACCTGTCCCTCGTGGAGATGTCAGCCCATGTGACACCTGCAGAAATCCTCACAGGCAGCCCATGGGCATCCTGTCTCTATACCAGTGCAGAATGGTGGCCAAGGCTGAGCTGTACTTACTGAGAACCAGCCTCTGAGGTTCTTTGAGGCTCTCAGATACCCATGCTGCATGGCTGGGTTTATGCCTGACAGAGCACATTTCTTCTACAGGATGAGTGTGGAGCATCCCTCAAAAGGCAGCTGAGATACAGCCACCCAGACCAAATATGAAACCAGAATTACCCACATCCTTCCCTGCAGGATCGATGTCTCAAGTTTATCTTCCTCCGCTTCACAAGGAAAAAAATCTGGGGAAAATCCTTTTCCCAGACTTTTGCTATAGCTCTGACATCTTGTGTAAAGAAATATAACAGTCGCAGCTAAATTTAGGATAAACAGTATCTTTTAAGCCATCTTTGCCTGATTTGCTGAATTATCTTTTTTTCCCACAGATTTCTTTCTGGCTTTGCCTATTTTGTAGGAAAAATACCAGTCTGGTGGTTTAGATTTCACTGAATCTGGAAAAATTTAGATCACCGGTTCTCATATGCAAACCAAAATGCATATGAGCAGTTCTTTGACTAAAATGATCAGTGCTACTGATGAGATTCATAGCTCTTTTGAGACTAACTTTACTCTGTATTTTATCTTACTGCAATAGAATGTTGTGAGCTTTTGAGTAACATAACATTAGGTACTACACAAATATTTTTGTAACTGATATATCTGAATATATTAAGATGCAGATGAGCAGACTGAGTATCTTAAACTGATGAACAAAAGTGTTAGCAATTAAAAATCTCTTCCAGGGATTTTGAAAATGTAATGAGAAGCAAATGACATCTCATTATACTAACATCTCGAAGAAGGCCTGAACCTTCTCTAAAGCATTGCTCTGAAAGCTTTAGTTTTGATGAAGAAATTTCAGCAGCAGTTCAGCAGAAGTGAAGAAGTGGGCAGAGAATGTGCCTACATGTGCATGTGACAGTACTGCTGCTAGTTTTACCCACAATATCTGGATTAAAAGCCCTTATGCAGACTTCAGGCATATCTCGATTCTGCTTGTAAAACCACCTTAACAATACAGCCTTCCTTGCTATATTTTTCAGGACGTGGTGTTTCAGTTTCATCATACAACTACTAATGAAAAAGACATGTAAGCAAAAATGTTATGTTCTGCTCTGCTACCATTGGCAGTAATACTGTGACTATGCCACACATTGAAAGATAAGGAGGTCACAGTGAGAGCTGGACTCTCTTCCTCCATACAGTTGTAAAGGAGGACTACTGCTATCAGATTTTGGCTATGTGGGAGAATGGATACCAAAATGAGCCTTTGCAAATACGATGAACTGTAAAGAATCTTGGGTGGAACCACAACAGACCCTTCCACAGGGAACGGTAGTGCTTTCGAGGATCTTAAGAGTTGGCTATTGCAGTTCAACTTAAAAATATAAATTTCTAAGAAGAGCTATAAACAGAAATCCATCTCACCCTTTTCACGGTCTGTTGCATTTGTGAACAAGGTTTTCCAAGCCCCAATAGTTGTATAGTAACATCTGAAATGGATCTCTGCATAAATGAATTTCCCAAAAGCCTAAGTTGCCTAAAAGAACTGACTTCCTACGGTAATGAAGGATTTTTCTGAACAGCTGTGTAACGTGTATTTCTTACATTCCCCTAAAGGGTACATGCTCCTAAAGGGAACTAAAAATGACCTTTCAGAAAAAGAGAGTTTGGAGCAATTACTTGCTCTTCAGCAGTCTCTTTGAAACTTTGCTTTACAGAATTAAACCTTAGAGATTCCTTCCTCTATTTTTCCTTGAGGCATGTGTAGTTTGATCACTGACATGCTCTCTCTGTGGGCTAAACCCAGTTTTATTGCTAAGAAAATGTTGAGCTCACTGAAGCATATAACTTGCCATACAGCATTATGCTCATTTAGCCCAGCTGTGTATCTGTAACTGTTGTCGATTCCCAGTGCTTCTGAGAAGATGCAAAACCAAAGCAAACTCAAACGTATTTTTGACAGAATTGGGGTGATGGAGACTTCATCCTAATTACTAACTTGTTTAAATTTTGTGTTTCAAGCTGCTTTTTTCTTTTAGTACCTCTTATGTAAATAACAAGAATATCCAAAAATACAGTAATCCAGGACAAGAGAATATTGTCCTCCCTCTTAGACTCCTGCTGTGCATTTTGACTTTAATAACATCCTGGAGCAGTGAGTTTCGCAGTCTATTTTGTTATTTGATGAAAAGACAACACTCAGAGTTGTCAGCTACACAGCCTGCCTCCTCTTGTACTACGAGACTAAGAAAATGAAAGCTCTCAAACCACGTTCTTGATGCTATTTTTATGTTTGCAATCCTTTTGCTAGACCTTGAAGTAGAATCTATAAGGGGATATTTACTAAAAAGTGGCCTAAAAATACTGTGTTTCCTATTCGCAAACAGCTTAATAAAACAGAACTTAGAAAGGAGGAAAGTAAAGGAAAGGAAACGGGATAGCAATTACACTTTCCCTAAAAGTACAGCGGTCATAACTTAGAGTGGTCCCCCTGATTTCTTAGGGCAGGTCACAGCTACTTACCCCCTTAGGGAATACTTTGTTCACTGGCACTGTACCTCAAGTCCAGTGTGTTGACCACCAGCCTCAATCCAGGCTATTGTGTGTTGAAACACCACCCTGTAATTTGGGTTGGCTGATGGCAGTCCTCTGCTGTCCTTTCCTACTCACCATCTTGACGGCTGTTGCTTTTTGTCAGTCACTTGTTAGTGAGAGATAACATCTAAAGACACAAATAATTCTTGTTGTGCCAGGAAGATTGTTTTTTTACAGTTTCCTCTTCTAGGAGCTGCTGCAACCCGAGGCTTAAAGGGAGGTTTTAGATTCGGATGACTGCTAGCCCTGAGCATGTTTACGTTGAGTTAGTTTGCCCAGGCTTTTCACACATTACTGCAATTACATCACAATTTCAAATTTATACCATGTTTTTTCTCAGTGTCTGAATTGTTAACAGAAATACAACAAAGCACAATCTTCCAAAAGAAGATTTCAAGCCTGCTTCTTTCTGCTCAGCTCCTTTTGTACCCACAGGATGCAAATGGAGCACTCACCCCCTCTTGGTTTTCCATTCCTCTACAGTGCTCAGAGAAGGGCTGGCTTTGTTTTTTCAAGGGTTTTTTTGTTTTGTTTTGTCCTCTCCTAAGCCTCAGGCCTGCATATTTGAATCTCTTCTTATTTATTTAATTCCTTAGGCAAAATGTTGTAATTCAGTTACAGGCCTTTTTTCCATGCAATTCTGTATCCAAATGTCTCCTAATTCTGTGGCCTTCTAGACTGCAACAACCAGAGCTGTACAGATTTCAGCTGAGATTGGACCATTTGTACATATATGAATCTTAAACATTTTCTTGATCATAACCAAGTACTGTACTATCTACACGGATAGCTCTGTCTTTTTCTGGAAACAATATTTTTAACATAGAATGTGCACAATTAGTTTGTTATCTTCTCTACCTTGTGCAAACTTAACTTGACATTGTGCTCCCTCTACACAAACACTGAGGAAATTTCCCCATTTTTGTGTAGATTGACAACAGAAATGAAGTTTGCAGGCACCGCTGATGCTATGAAGGAAAAAAAAATCTCAGCTGTACTTAAATTATAGGAAATTATGTAAAGAAACAAGAAAGGGCAGATCTTCAAGGTACTAAACCTTTATTTCCATGCAAAGCCTCAACGATTTTGACTGGCTCCATGTAGAAGACATTCCATATAGAAGAGGATGAGCAATCAGCAGGGCAACCAGAGTAACTCTCCTCTTGACCTGTTAAGTGGGTGCAAGGAACATATTTTGTTTTAAAAGAAACAAAAAGTGAGCAAACCAGACGTCTTTGCAGGAGGAATGCTCCATCTCATCTAATTAAACTCAAAAGATGAACAGTTGGGCTGTAGAGATGCATGCAGCAGACAGATGTTCAACCTATTCCCAGAATTCAAGTTTGGGATGTAACAAAATTTTGAATTTTCAGATGGAAAAGGTCATAACCAAACCTGCTGGTTTCAGTCTAGGCTGCAAGTAGCATTTAATACCAAATACCAAATTTAATAATATGTTATCTACAGTCTAATCTGAACATTAGTTCAGAATACAGGAAAAAAACCTGTTCATTGCTTAACAAGGTAAATAGCTGGGATTGGTATTTCTTCTGCCTTCATAGGGGATCTCAGTTTTATAACTATTTTCAGCCCAGCTTTTGTCATCAAAGTAGGTTCCTCTGCAAGTTTACTCGATAACTTTAAAACCTGTTAGCCAAATACAACCAAATGCAACAAAGGTAGCAGCCTTGGAAGAAATTAATATCCTAGAAATCTCATGTAAACATCCATCAGGAAAGAAGAAAAAGACAACTGAGGTGTTGCCAGCTGGGAAGGATTGACTGAGCAATCTAGTGACTTCTTGGTCCCCAGGGAATCCACACCAAGCAGAGCTCTCAAGTTTGCCTCAGCCACAGGAAAGAATTACAGCTACCCCAAGTCAGTCAGTCACGGGGCTCTGTTGCCAAGCACACACCTCAGTCAATCTAGTTTCGTGGAGAAGCTTAACTATTTTGTAATTTCAACTTCAGCAGCATCTGAAGTGTCAAATCTGCCCTTAAGTACCATCCTTTCAATCTCTGTTCACCAGGTAACAGACAACCGTTAGCAGAATTTAAATCCTTACGGGGACTAATTTCCCACTTCACTTTAGTCATATGTCATTGTTTTGGTACCTGTAATATTGTAGCCCACCTGGTTCTTCAACTGCCTTTGAGGTATCCTTAAGGGTAGGCAAAGACTGCATCTTTTAGTATTTCTTTCCTAAGGCAAATAAATACTCTTAAATCTTTCAGATCTTCTTCATACGCAGTGAAATGAAAAAGAAGCAGCCTTTAAAAATATACTTGGAGACACAGCGCACTGAAGATCTTAGCACCCTAGAATTATCTTACCTTTCTCCTTCTCCTGCCTTGTTTCTCTTTGATGAACATCAGTGAAGGGTGATTTGATCTGCTAAGTTTCAATTGCAACATAGCTGCTGCAAAAGCATGTGCCCTCTTAAGGCTTAATTACCATCATGCCTCCAAATTACATCTTTGTAGGTGTGCTGATGATGAAGCTTTGTAGTATTCTGGTTCAGCAAATGAAGTGCCTTGAGACATTCCTCACTTGATATGCTTGTGAGATGGAAAAAATTAATCTCTGGGGATATCTGCTTAAGAAATAGAGGTGTAACTGATTTTAATGACACATGCTTTTGCTAACATCAGATCAGCCTTCTTGCTCCTAAATTCCTTCAGAAGTTTAGAACGTCTGTGGACTTAAGATCTTGTACTCAGTACTGGCAGATGAACTCTGAAATAAGCCAGTGATTTCAGCGGAGGCATAGAACATTTAAAATAAGATAGGAATTGTATTCAGTCTCTCGCTACCTCTCTACATAATGCTAATGCTTAATGCTGAGACTTTTGGGGGTTTTTTGCTATTTTTTTTTTAAGCAGAGTTTCATGATTAAGGTTTAGCTGAAAACAACTTTGGCAAAAATGGGTTGAGGAGGCTGTTGTGGAACATCTACTTTAAAGAGGCAATGGAGTGTTTCCTTTAGGCATTTTTTCACCTTTTGTGATGCTACTGGCACACCATCAAAAATGTCCCAAATCCAGAAAATACAAACCTAAATACAAACCTAAATTGAAGTGTACTTCAATTTTCACTCTTTTTCTTTTCCTCTCGGTACATATGTAAGTATTCCAGAAAATTCCCATGTTAAAAAAAAAAGCTGGATTTGTGAAGAAATACGTACTTCTACTTTGAGGTTTTGACATCTACATTTTTGTAAATCTGGGAGATGACAAAATCTTGAGAATATATTTTGCCTGAAAAGTTGTAACACTCTTTCTATGGCTTTGCTTATTTCTGCTTGTTAACAAAGAAGCAAGTAAATGCAGTAAAATTAGAAGGGATCAGGACCTAAAAATACTTCAGTGATGGATTCCTAGTAAAAAGCTCTATCTTTTATTATATTTATTCACAAAGTGTATGGCTGTCTCTCAGAACAGTGTACATCCACCTTAAGAGAAATAAACAAACAAACAAAAAAAACCACAAAACACAAACCCAACAATAACACAACCCCCAAAAGCATTTGCTTTGGCTCTAACAGGTGTGTACATTTTTCAAGTTTTCAAACACTTGCATCCAATTCCCTGGTAATCGTGCCCGGTTTTTTTGCCCACAGAAGTAGTTTCTTTAAAAATGTTGTCTGGATTGGTGCCTTTAAGTGCTTAGTACCTTACATACTATTTTATTTTGTTATAACATTATTTTGCTGAAGTGAATAAGGTTATCAATGGCTTTGGTTTCCAGTGCTATGGACATGGCACAGCTACTGCCACATTCTAACTAAATAAACACTGTCACTAAAAAAACAGCGCTGTCACTGCAGAACAACTTGTACTTGTCATAATAATTATAACTATGAATGAGATAAAAACATTAAGTGGACACAAGCAGGAACTGCAGCTAAGTGTCAGCTGTTAGATGACAGCCTTATGTATCAGTGCAGGCATGTTTGGGTGATACGGCACAAGAGCAGCGACATACAAGAAATCAGACAGCTCGTCCCAACCTTAACAGCAAGCAGCTTTATTTGTTAGCCTGTCTCTTGTGCAATTACCAAGTTGCAAAAAAAAAAAAAAATCGTAACATTATAAAGGTGATTTTAATAATAGATGGAATGTAAGTGCTGCATAATACATACTTTGTGTACAAAAATTAAATTAGCAAATTATTACAAAGAGATGTGAATATTGATTCACTAAGAATGAATTGCTGAGATCCATGTTCGGCACTTAAATAAACACACTCCTTTACTAGTGATTCTACTACTTCCTGTCTTGCGCAGAAAAGGTATTAAAATTTGACTCTGAGATAGGTGGACACCACTGTGGTATCTTTGCTGTAGTACCAGAAAATAAATACCAGGAAAAAGCCAAAAATCTGTCATTGGAAGAAGTCACCGTGTGTGACAGACCATCAGTGATAAAGCCTTTGGGCTTCTTACTCACCCGGGTCTCAGGCTTCTGACAGGCACAGTCAGCAGGAGCAACAATGTTCTCAAATCTTACACTGGCAGGAATTGATTGAGCTGCAGGACAAAGCTTCTGCAAACAACCGCTGGGATTTCCAATGGGAAAGGCGTGTGCTGGCCAGCCAGGCTTCACAGCCAATGTCAGAGGCAAAGCCTCCTCAGCAGGGCGATTCAATCCATAGGTGGAAGGACGGCCTGACACGGAGCCAGCTGCCAACCCTGCAGCTCAGTGGTAGATCACCCTGCCCACTGTTTTTCAGGTGTTTCGACCAGGCTTTCAGGGGCTGATTTATCCTCTCTGTTCACTGTATGTCTCTGAAGAGGGAGGATGCCCCTTCCATACAATTTTTTGCACACTAGGTCTGTCCTCCCTCATTACAACACTCATGCAGGGGATTATCCTGGACACGGACTCCTGGACTTCTTCACCGGAGCTACGGATTCTGGAGGTGCTGTTCCACTGCAGGATCTTGGCCCTGGAGGATAACTAAGTAAACCTCACACATCTATGGTATTTCAGAGAGGGAAAAGATGAATTCCCCAGGATCACACCATATTTTGCCTTTTGAACTTGATCAAAGCTGAGACTGTACATATGCATGCAATAAAGGCGACTTGGAATACTCAGTGTTGCTACTGGAACCCTTTTATTTTTATTGAAATCTGGTATGTTAATACCATGCATGAAAAATAATTTTTGGAATTAGATACATTTAATTTTAAGTGACAGACAAATTTAACAAGAGACATAAGAACTATTACTTCAGACATTTTTTGTCATTTCACCAAATATTTAAAATATCTGTGAATTGGATTCATCTAATGACCACAGAATTCTTTAAATTCCGTTTGTTTCTAGCAAAGACTTTAAAGGGCAATGTAACATACTTGTTGGAAAAATAATTACTATTAATCTCTATTAAGGCAATGTATCCTTTTATTGTTATTCAAAAACTAACGAAAGAAAAAGCAATTTGGTTTTAGACCGTACGATTAGTAACAGTAAAGTTACCCTACAATAATTTTAGACAATGTCAGGTCTGCTTCTGTAAACATATTAATAGCTGAGTATGTGTGTTGAGTCATAAGTATAATTATCCCCAGAATGGCTGGCTTCCAGGCATGTAGGCTGAGTCCACGTATAACTCTTCACGTTAGGGGAATGGTACGGGCAGCACTACGCTTCTATCCAGGCTGATGGCATAAATCATCATTGAATTAGGCAACGTCAACGTGTTTTGCATACCACTTGAAAATTAAAAATAAAAATCAGAAATTTCTCATGGTGGTTTTTTTTTTCTCAATTCTCCCTTCCAAAATGCCTTGGCTAGTAAATGCCCCTTGAACTGTACATTTGGTTTTAATAAAAGTAGACTCTAACGCACAACCAGGTATTCACTGACTGATGCTTTATGCTTTTGCAGGTGCACTGAAGAAGAGAAACCTTGGCCCTAAAATCTTTACTTTCTAAAAGAATTCTAGGATTGATTTCTCAGAACAGGCAATGGAAGTTTAAAATCTGTTTTTTAATGAAGAGCTAGGTGTTGGCATTACTGCTGGAAGATAAACTTTTATGCCTTGCAGTTACAGCATTCTTATCATTAGCTTTATCTTTATAACCTACCTCTTAGAGAACTGTGTAACTTAAGTGGATAGGGGTATCTGAAAGCTCTCTTTATTGCCTGTAGTTCTTTCTGTAGTTTCAGTTTCATGGCTACAAAGAATATGATCTCTAACTACACTTCTGTTTTTACTGCCCTGTTTTATCAGACAAACTGCAATTTTACACCTTGTTAAGGAAGCAAGGTGAGAAGAAAACCACATTATACTGTTGACAAGGGAGATAAGACTATTATTTACCTTGACATTTCTGAGCAATAATATTCTTCATGTAACAGGATAAGAGATAAAGCATATCCTGCAGTGATAATGCACAGACTGAAAGGAACTTGCTTCCACATGTTATCAACACCAGTAATGAAACAGAGCCCTAGTGCAATAATCCTATATTTGAGCCAATTCAGAATGGACTATTTGAGAAGAAACCAAGCCTTTAATTCGGTCAACTAAAGTAAACACATTTTATCTGTGCACTGCAGTAAATCATAGTCTATTTATTTAAATGACCGAATGAAACAGGGTTTGTTTTTCTGCCTTTTGTTTGTTTGTTTAATTTCCCTTACTCTGACCTGCAGGTAAAGGCCATCTGAGCGGGGAACAGTACAATGCACACTAATGGTGGCTGGTCTGTTAAACCGTGGGTCTGCAGATGCTGCAACGTGCCTTAGAAGTTTAATGTACTGCAAAATACTGTTTCACACGAGGATGTTCTTCACGATGAGGAACAACGGAGACAAGGAGGAATTAGCCACAGTCACTTATTCCTTGGGGCAAAATGGCACAAACGAAGCTGGAAATGAAGTTTTAGCCCATGTGAGGGAATTGAACACACCTTTAACAGACTGAGATGTTCAGATTCTGTGATGATGACTGTTTAGATAAATGCCTGTTTGAAATATACAACAAAATGCATAAAACTATCACAAATTAAACTCACTAAATGTCTCCAGAAAAAGTAATTACATACAAGCTTATATCGATAATTCAATTTAATTTCATAATAGTTTGTATTATCTGGTCATTTGCCTTACCAGAATGTTGTTTAAATTTTGTCCAAAAATTTTTAAAAAATTTGTCAGTGAGGCTCCCGCAAATTCTCTGGGAGGTTATTCCTTGTTCGCCAGGCTGCTTTCCTCCTCTTCCCCTTCTCCCCGCCTCCAATTCACCCTAGAGTGTTCATTTTATTCTTTTTGAAGCAGCTTTTAATTGAAAATTCCTCATAGTTCTTCCCCCAACCTCTCTTTATCAGACAGCCAGAGGGCGAGGTGTATTAATAGCAGCTGCATGACTCAGAGTTGGTAGCTCGAGTGGATCCCTTTGCACTGAGCTTTGCTGTTTGGCCTCCCCGCTTGGGTTGCCACTGAGCTCAGGGAGCACCTTCACTTCCTTGCAAACAAAAATAAACTGAGAAAGCACGGTGGGGGCTGGGATTGCCTCAACCTCTCTGTCCTTCAGAAGGATTCTCCTTACGGCTGTTTTCTTCTACATTCCCATTGGGACTGTATAAAAAATAAAGAAAATTAACAAAAAAAAGGTGTGATCCCATCCACCAGCGTGACTGTTTCACACGACTGAGTGATGAAAAAAGAGAGAACGCCCATCACGGTGATGATATGGAGGGGTGGAAGAGGGTCAGTGCTCTCCACTGGGACTGCATTCCACGCTCTTTCCCTGAAGGCATCCCTGTTCTCATGAGCCATCACAGCTCGACCCTTTCCCAGCCCCTGGCTCACCACTCACGCCGCTCCTGCCCGCCGCACCCCAGGGCTGGTGGCACCGCGGGCTCCGAGACTCCCTATCTGGCGAGACACGCGGCCTCCCACCGCGCCCCGGAGCTCCCGCCTGCCAAAAAGGCAGCGCTCTGCCTGGCGGGGCTTTGGACGGAAAAAATCCCCACGCCGCCAACTCCCCCTCCCTGGTTCACGCCTTTATAGAGG
The DNA here is from genome assembly GCA_013398855.1 of Mohoua ochrocephala. Lineage (NCBI taxonomy): Eukaryota > Metazoa > Chordata > Aves > Passeriformes > Acanthizidae > Mohoua > Mohoua ochrocephala. The sequence continues at coordinate 256,527 of VZTA01020786.1, forward strand.
TTCTCCTTTCCCGCCCGCCGGCCGCGCGAACGGGAGGGCTGCTTCTCCTCATCCCCTCCTCCCTCAAGCGAGCGGGGAGTTGTTGGAGGGCAGCTCTGCCGCTGGAGCCGTTGCCACGGGCTCACATAACACGGGCAGGGCTGCGCTCGGGTGGGCTGCGCGGGGTCCCCGAGCACCGGCTCCGCCCGAGCGCGCGGAGAGGAGAGGAGAGGAGAGGAGCGGGGCCCCGTGCGGAGGGGCCGCCGTCCCCTCACGAGAGCTCCGTCTCCCGCCCCCAGTCCCCGAGCGGTCCCCGCCCTTCACGGGAGCCCCTCGCGGCCGCCGCCCCC
>VZTA01020786.1:257511-353951 GCA_013398855.1 Mohoua ochrocephala
CGGCTCGCCGACCCCCGGTTCGACTCGCCTTGTCGGGGAGCCCCGGGAGGGAGCGCGCCCCCGGCGTGCCCGCGCAGCCTCCGCTGCATTATTCATGTCCCCGAGCGGCGCGGCTCGGGAGGTTACACCATAGTAGACATGTGGCAGTCGGGTCGGGCCAGCTGAGTGCGGCGGTGTGGGAGAATAATAAGGAATTACTTCATAAACAAGTGCTGTGGAGCATCTGTTGCTGTCTATTGTTTTCGACAAATGCGCGTTTTTAAGAGTCCTTAAGTACTGACCGACGTAATGGGCGCAGCGGCCCTGAATGAGCCTTTGTGCATTGTTTTTTTGAATGGATTAATGTTTTGTACAAGTCGTGGGCATTTGTAATTAACCTTGTCGCTTAAAGTTTATCTCAGATAAAGGGTTTTAGTTTCAACTTTGTGGAATTCCCTTGTCTTTTGTCAGTTTCTTAATCTGAACGCGGAAAAAACCACAAACCTCTTTGGACTCTATGCCAACACAACTAATCACTCCAGTTGTAAGGTGCTATTAAGCTGTCTTTTCCAGTCTGTGTAACACCCTAGACAAGTATTTCGTGTTCCTCTTTCTGGTACAGGCTTTAAAAAAAGATTCCATTTTTTAAACTGAGTTACGGGAGTGGCATCCCTGAGTTTGAAGTAGTTCTGTCTCTGTGAGTGGTTCATGTCAGGCTTCAGGTGTATCGCTGTATGTCACTCCGGTTTGTGTCCATCGGAGATGCCTGTCGCCGTGTCGGTGCCACGGGAGCGTTTTGGGGATGCATGTGCCCGCACAGCACCTGGCACGGTGAGGAGAAGGTTGTGGAAATGCGGTTGTTGCTGTCAGCTCTCGGTGCGTTGGCACAGCGCTGCTGGGCAACGTGTGCTTCCAGGGAAGACGTGGAGTTGGTGTACAGTAACATTATGGCTGCTGGGATGAGGTTGTTTTTTAATCGTTAAAGATGGGACAAGTAGTAACTGTTTATTGGATTATAAAACGTGCTTCTATTGATCTATTGATTTGGCATAAGAGGGACTGTGAGAAAAATAAACTGCGAGTCGGTGCAATGTTCCCAGATAAGCAGCCTCCCAGCAAATGGCAAGTGCAAGGCAGTGGCGTGTTTCCAAGCTTTGTACCGAAGTGACACGGTTGTTCTATTAGGTTGGGAAACTGGAGAGCAAAAGCGAAACATCTTTAGAAAAAGCATGAAAAAATGACGTGGTGTGACATGTCTGGAGCTGTCCAGAGAGTTTTCATTGAGTGCTGACTCAAAGGAAAGGTGTAAAAGTGTGTGTAGAGATGACGAAGAGAGTTCTGCTGGGACTGTTTCTTGCCATTGCAGTAGAGAGCATTTCAGGGCTTGATGGTAATAGTACTGCCAGAAAAAGGTTGTTTCACAGAAAATTGGGTAAAGACGTAAAGGAAGTAAAGATTTGGATCCACCTACGAGCTGCAAAGCTAGGAGGGTAAGACGTGTAGACGTTATGACGTGAGACGGCAGTTCCTGGCAAAGTTCCTTTAGCCTGTGCCAGGATAGGTAAATGGCCTTGCTTCCTCAGCAGCCTTGCTCCGCTTTTTGAGAAGGGGTGCCTCTGTTGGCAGAGGGGAGGAGGAAAGTTGTTGAAGGCATTACGTCTTTCTGTTGGATGTGTTAAATACATCAAAGCTGCCCTATCGCTTTGTATTGCATTAGGAGTCTGTGGGAGTAGAGGAAAGGGAGGATTTTCAAGTTTGTAAATGTAAACAAAGCTTTATACAAACTTCTGAAGAAAGCACTGATTGTGGAAAGATACTGATCCATTAAAGCAGCACCCAGTGTATCCTGCATGCTCAGCGAGTTTACTCCACAGCTGAAGGAGCCTAGGTTAAACTCTTTCCTTTCAACACTGATTAACTGCATTTGTTGGCTAACTTTACCAGTAGGCTAATACTTAGCTGTACTTTGGATTTAAAAAGTTTTTTTTTTTCCTTCTTCTTTAGATATTTATTAATCACACTGTGAAATGAAACCTTGAAGTCCTGTAGTGCAAAGAAAAAGAAATATGACATTGGTCCAAAAAGGCAGCTAATAATCTTTACACTAGAACATTACAATTGAAGAACTCTAGCCAGTGTATATGGAGAATGATATGAGGGGCCAGTTCATGTTCACAAGTTTCCTTTATTTTATGGAACTAGTTGTAAGAGACTTGACAGCGTCATTCAGAAAACAGAATACTTGCCTTTGAGATGAGGTATACTCGAAATTCTGGGTATATGTCCTGTTTCTTTGCTAACTGTATGTTTGGAGAAGGGATTATTGCACTTGGAAGCAACAGTACTTGCATCATTTTTGATGGTGCATCCAACGTACATGGTAAGATTTGCCATTCTATCATTGCAGGACTCTTCAGAATCTTAGAATTATTTCCCATAGTGCAGTTGTGGGTACTTGAAGTTAAGGTTACCAAACTCCATAAATATTAACTGTATGTAAATTGTGTAGCACGTCTGAAACATACCAGTTTATTAACTGACAAAAGTAGTGCAAGTAGTGCACAAATACTCTTTGACTGGTATGTGTTGCTTTTAGTGGAATACTGTGTTGGCAACTGCCAGGTTTTCATTTTACCTGTGAAGTTCGCAGGAGGTCCAGTTTAGAAGAAGTACTTCACTCTTCAAAATATGTTTTCCTGTAGATACATTGAATACATAAGTTGTACTAGTTATATTGCAGTTATTTTTCAGAGACAGCAAGCCTGTTTTGGGCGTTTCAGAGAAGGGAGGGTTGGGGGAAATGGTGGTCTTAAGAAGGGAAAGATACAGTCCATTAAAAAAAATTGGCATGTAAAATTCTGCATGTGATATCTAGCAGTGATCAAATCTCAATTTTTGCATGTTAGGTATAGAATTCAGCTCTTTTTTGGTTTGGGTTTTTTGGGGTGGTTTTTTTTTTGGTTTTTTTGGTTTTTTTTTCCCTGTGAGATAAATGGCTTGTTTTAGTTCCCCCCCTGGTTTGCTTATATTGCAGACAACTGTGTGGGCGGTCTCTCTGTCCGTCTGAAAAAGATGTATGCAGAAGTAAAGTCTGTGGCAAATGAACTTCTTTATTGGATTGCAGCAAGTGTGTCATTAGGGAGCTGTTAGTGTGAAAGATGATTGCCCTGCAGACATTCACAGACGGCTTTGGAGTAGAGAGACATTTTTGTAGAAATCTGAGACCAGTTAGTCAGGTCCAATGGCCTGCGAGTTGCCTATTGCTTCTCCTGCAAAGGTCTAAAACTTTCAGGTACCACAAAAAATGCTATGGGATAAGACTTTGAAAAGAAAAAGTGTATTAATTTTAAATAAGTTCCTGTTAATAAAAGAGTGAGTTTTATTGTTGTGGGTAAAGCTCTGTGGTCCCTGACACTTATCTGTATTTAGGGAAATAGGTGGTAAACCTCTTGCTCGAGCTTAGGAGGGATGCTGCTGGAGAGACTGCTTCTGAGAGAAGGCCCTAAGCTTTCTTAGGGCTTAGGATAGGGATCCTCCTTTTGAGTGTTGCATCTCTACCAGCCGAGCGTCCTGCTCCAGCCTTCTGCCTGCTATCCCATCCTCACCTGACCTCAGACCCATGGCTGTGTTTATGAATGTTTCTTTTGAAAACAGCTGCTGCATAAATTATTTGACAGAATTTTGGCATCAGGCATTTTATGCACCATCATTTTCTGAAGAAAGCTTTCATTGTCATCTTTCAACAATTGCTTTATTTGTTGCTTTCTGTGGCATAACTAGAAACATGGATAATACTGATTTAAGAATCTTAACTGCCTTGTAGTGAAATGAGTTGAAATCACAGCTTTTCATTTCAAGCGAGTTCTTGATGTTCTGGATGACTTTTTTATCTGTTTGTGATGTGGAGCCTGCTGATACTTTTGGTTTTTTGGTCCAGAGTCCAGATTACCGCATGCGCTCCTGAAGGTCCTGAGTGTTGTAGCAGTAGGAAGTCTGCTGAGTCACAACCCTGTTAATCCTGACTTGGAAGAGGGACCTTTAGGATTTTAAATGCCCAAGTGATGAGCCTTTATGCCTAGTAGGTCGCAAGCTGGTTTCAGAATGCAGGAAGCAAACAGAATATCATTCCCAATCCCAGCTGACTGGGGTCTTTTTTGCTGTTGGTTTTTTCCCCCCCACTATTTGCAATGCCATTTCCCATGAGTGTTAAGATGAAAGTCGGTCTAAGTAATTAGTTGCTTCAAAGTTAAAAATTTTGCATCTGCTAAGTATAAATTTGTCTGAAATGGCATTAGTAGCAAAAGTGAACTGCCACTCCAGTAATAATAGTGGAGATACACAATATTTTGCCTGGTTGCAGTTTTTGGTTTCTTTTGGCCCAATGTTTTCCTCATATTTGTTTTCTTTTTAATGTTAGCTGGTGCCAATAATTGGGAAAGATAGGGTGATTTTCGTTCTTTTATTCAGTGCTTATTTAATGTCAATATTTGCAGTTTTAAGATCTGCAAACTTGATTTGGAGATACGTATAATAGTTACAATGTGTGTGAATGTACTGTTTCAAAATTGCACAACATTTTGAATATGAAAGCATATCGACAGGCTGTTTTTTCTATTATATATAAAATGAAAACAATGGAAATAAGTTCAGCATCGTTGGCTATAAATTTGTTTTTGGCTAAAAATGTTTAAAAAATTTCTTTTTTTAAAGAAACTTTTTTTTTTAACTTTAGAAAATATATTACAGGCAAGCACTTCAACAAAAAAATACGTGGGTTGCTGTTTGTTTTGCATAGATTTTTTTTTCTTCTATTGATCATATACTGGGATAATTTCTCAGGCCCGTGAGATCTGTGGGACGAACAGTGAGAATTCATTTTTATTGAGTTTTGCGTAAGAGAGTTCTTGCTTTTTGCTGATAACTTTGTTCTCTTGCATGCGAAAACACATCTCCCAATTGTGGTTTGATGACATAGGATTAACCTGTAAAACTCTGTAGTCACGTTTCTGATTTTAAAAGTTACCTTAAGGTTTTGAAGTACATTTTCAAATAAATAATTTATGGTTTGCTGGTTGTATTATAACAAAGTGTTTGAGTAAATCCCAAAGCCAAAATCTGGGACGTGTTTGTGAATGAATTTGTAGTGATAAAATGTACGAGGGTATGGCAGTCACTGTAGAAATTGCTAGACGTATTGTCTCTTAGAAAGACCTCAGAAAGTAATCATTTGATAACACCGATCTTGGTCCTGTGCCATCTGCTGTCGTTGCTCTCCTGGAGGCCGGACTCCCTTATCAGTCATCTAACCATACCCCTTCTTTTCAGTGCTCTGTAACTAAAGGCACAGGAAAGTGGTTGTGCTACTTTCTGTTCCTTTTGGTACTCTTGAGTTGGCACGCTTACAAAATGGTGGATGAGAATCTAATTTAGCTTTTGCATCGTTAATTAACTGAGGGTAACTCCAGGGCTTCAATCTGCCTTCAGTTTGTCAAACATGGAGCCTCTGCTGTCAGAGGTGAGCGCAGGGATTCCTACAGCTCGGAATCCTGCTAACTGTTAGCAAATATTAGAGCCAAGCTTGTTTTGGTTTCTATTATTCTCTTGCATTTTTCCAAAGAGTACACTAGGGAAAGAAGGGAGAAGAGGAGGCAGTCTCTTCTCTGAAAGGGAAACGTGCTGTTGAATTTTTATCAAAGCCAGCGTTTATCAAAAGCCAGTTTTTTTCTCCTCCCCTGGAAGCTTTTGTGGTTAAAAAAAAGGAGGGCAGAGGAATAGAGGAAAAGTGTATTCATAATGTTTGAGAATATATTTAACAGTATCTTGGAATAGTAGTCTTACTGCTGATGTCCAGGTTTTAGAAAGATAAATGACTTGTCAGTAGAATTGCCTTATTAAGGTTTAGGGCTTGACACTCTTCAACCATTCTCAGACCCAGGGAAAAGTTAGCAAAGTTTGGGAAGAAGGATGTTCCATTGATAGTGGGCACAGGGAATGCAGAATTCACGAGCCACAAGGACATTTGGCAGAACTCCCAAGATAAGGAAGAAACAAACAAAGCCAACTCAGCAACTGTGCTGAATCAGCTCCAAGTGGAGAAAAGGTAATTCTGGCAGGGGGAGACTCTGAGCCCAGCTCGGGGCCCACCGACTCCCGAAGCCCACGACCAAAGGGGGGAATGGCTGAGCGTGTTCACTGATCGGCAGGAGAAGCGAGAGAATCATTGAACCAGTAGGAGGCAGAATGTTAATCAAGAGGAGAGCCCTGTAACCTGTAGCAAATAAAGCGTGATTTCTTTGGTTGCTGAAATGTATGAAAGGTGTAAATTATTGGGGTGCCTGCCTTTGGCGGGTTCCCACCCAGCTCCCTGCTCTGTGCAGACCAGAATAAGGAAATGGAAATGTCTCAGCTCAGTGTGTAAATTGGTGCTGCGCATCAGGCAGCGAGCCTGCATTTGGGACATGACCGATACTGCCCAGTTCTCTAGAGTATCTTCTGTAATTAAAAAAATCTACTGGAATGTGGTTGTCTCTGTGCTAGGCAAACAGTATTGTTATACGTTTAGAGCTGGGCTGGATTATTATATCATAATGAGTGTAACTTCAAGATAGTGTTTTAATGTTTTCAGGCCGATTTCTCATTAAACACAGTTTTGTTCCATATCTGAATGATGCCGTTAGATCTCTTTTTCTGTAATCTTTAGTCTTAACATTTGTTTTCTTTACCAGCCAACAACATTTATGCTTCTTAAATTCTGTTTTCTTTATCTGTTTTTTCAGTCCCTCTTTTCAAACATATCGCTACAGATTAGAAGAAAAAAAAAATAAAGCACTAGTGCACCTTAAAATGCTGTGCAAAGGTTTCTGATATTTACTGTATTTTTATTGCCAAGAAGGAAGGAAAATTAACTTCTTTTGTATTTTTTATATAAAAATATTTTATTTTTTCATTTTTCTTTATGAATGAAAGACCAGTTACACGAAAGCTTGGTTTCGATAACTGGATTGCTCTCAAGTATTCTATTTTTCTCTCTCTTTTTTTTTTCTTTTGAGCACTTCTGAAGATTTTATTCATCTGTTGCAGCTGTGGAGTTATAATACTGAAATCTGATTATTCCAACTAGCACGTCACACTCATTTTTCTTAGTATAAGGGTAATTTCAGTTAATATTATTTTTGAAGGCAATGCAATCTTTGATGCTCCTTGCACACCAGCAGCAGGTCTGATTTGTGGAAGTCATTACTGTAAATATGTGGAAGAAGGTGACTAGCTGCTTGCTCTTTCTGTGGTAGAAGGAATTGAAAAGGAGATGGGATGATATCTACCAATAACATTTTGCAAATGCTACCAAAATTGCAAGCATATTTTTTCAAGGCATAAAAACTTTTTCGGAACTGAACACAATAATGAATACTTTCATTACCACGTAGACATAACTTATAGCCTTCTGCTTAAAAAGAAAAAAGCTCTGTTATTTTAAGCACAGCAGATTTTCTTCCTTTTTTTACTGTGTTGGTGTACTTGCATTTCTTTTCAATTGGGAAAAATGACTATCATTCCTTTACTGAGAGAAACGAATGATTTTATAGCCAGGAAATACAGTTTTGATGCTTTAAAATCGTGTTGGAGGGTATTTTTGTCTTCATGATGTTTCTTGTAAATAATGTTAGAGGTTTTTAATAGTAGGTGATGTATGATAACAGAACCTTTAAAAAAAATTTGTGGCACTTGGGGAACTGTTGTCTCTTTATTGTAACATTACTGCATAAATGTTCTACACAAACTAGGAAGGATGTTACTGCTTAGAGACCTGTAGATTCTGGCACTGGCTAAATTAATTGCTCTTTCTATGTGTCACCTGCTGAAAAGTGTGTTTTGTACATGTAGAGCACTTGCTTACTTGTTTTGGAATTTGTACTATTTGCTATGATGTACGTGAACTCAGTATTGATTAATTTAAAAACAATCCTTTTAATTTTGTTTTTGGCAGAAGGGGGAAAAGAGTTTTTGGAAGATTTAAGTGGACAGGAGACTACAGAAAAGAAGAAAAATGCCGAAACCAGTAAGTAGCAGGTTTATATTCATCTAAAATCTAGGAAGGTTTTTACATTTTAGAGGGATAATCTTATAACTGTTCCAGTTGTGTTGACTCTGCCCTTTCTAGATTTCATAAGATTTGATCCTGTACAATTGAAGTTGAGACGGTTTAGTACCAACGTGTGGAAAATAAGATCAAGAAATCTTAGTACTGCGAGTTGCATGGAGGACGGTTGGAAGTGGGAGCAGTACTTGGGCCCATTTGGCTGGCAGGAGGAATGACTTTTGAGGAATTGTTGACTTTGAGATGAGCTGACTTACAGTGGTTAATGGAGGCATAATTAGAGCCTGACTCAGTGTCTGTGAGAATCAGTGGAAGGGTTTGCTGCAGGATTTGGCAGGGGAAGACAGAACATGTGTAAAGTGTCTGCACTAAGTTAGGCAGTAGTTTTACCATGGTAGAGGGTATCACATAGAAAGTAAGTTTTGAAGGGAGGAAATAAGCAGTGTTTGTGGTCTCCCTCTCACTTCAGCTAAGATAAGGGTTCATCCACTTTCTATCCAGGGGGGAAAAAAATCTCCAACTTTTGTTTTGATAATAATTCTAGAAGTCTTTGAGGAGGTAATTATTCAGTAGGTTAATTCTTTCTCTGTTGATGTAATATTTTTGGCTTAGGATTTCATCTGCTATGTGTTAAATGACTTTTGCTTGTCTCTTCTACTTGCATCCGGTGAGCAAACCATTCAAGAAAGGGAACTGAATTGTCAGATTATTTCTACTCAACTCAGTTGGTTTATGTAATACCCTTCAGGCTTTCTTTGTTTACTGATGTTTCATTTTGGTAGCAGATTAGGAGCGGGGCAAGTCTGTTGCTAAGAATAAATGTGTCTATGTGCATGTGTATACACAGGTACATCCCTATACATAGATATAGAAAAGGTTTTTGCTATTACTCAGAAATTACCTGTGTAAATCATGTGTGTCTTGTGCCAATATTTGGAACTGGTACAGCTTGATGAATAATGTGAGCATGGCACTAAGGGTTTGAAGTTCTGTTCTGAGCGTTGTAGTTGGTCTGATGACCAGCTGGCCATACCTTGTTGTTTCTGTAATTTCTTCTTTTCCTGCCAGTGGATTAGGGGCACTATCTGGGCACTTTCTGCAGCTGGAAGTAGCTCTCTGTATCCTGCTCACTTGTGACAGAAAGCTGCACTATAAAGGGCAGGAAAATGAATTGGCAGCATACTGTTTTCTGACCTGTTGGAGTGCTGGCTATGAGAATTGAGTACTGCCTTTGATAGAGCTTCTCAACTGGAAAACTGTGTTTTAAAAATGAGGCAAAAAATCACTGTGAGCTCGTGTGGTTCCTGAGGCCTTCAACTCCATGCTAGTGGAGAGCCATGAAGCCACAGAGGTGGTGACTAAAAAAAAAAAAAAAGCCTGGGTGAGGTAACTTCTTTTTAAATTCTGGGATTGGAACCATGAAATGTAGGCAGGCAGGGTTCTCTCTATTTTAAGGACCAGAGAAAATTGAAGGAAATAAGAATTTTAGGGTTATTCACAAGGAAAGCAGTATCCTTAGAACTGAGATTGCGGTGGTGTTGAAAGAGCGCACAATCCACCCTGATAATGGATGTTAGCTACCAGATCTTGGGAGAGAAGCTGGCCTTGTGCCAAAGATGATTTTTTTCTTTTAGAAGGGACTTTTAATAAAGAGTTCATGTGTCTCTTGATGATGTAGGTGCATGTGAGATCCTAGAAGGAAGCCAAGTGAAAGGAGCCATTATAATGAAATTAAATTGATTACATTTCTCAATGTCTTCCTGTAAACTGCAGGTTGCTGTAATTATAGTTGGTAATCAGTGAATGAAGAAGTAATACACTTGCCAAAGGTTAAGTAGTATTACCTACAAAAATCAAACCTCAGATTTTGTTCTGGTTGCTTCTTAAATGATAGATGGCTTTGGAGCTCTCTTCCTCCCCCCTCCCCTCTTTTTTTTCCTTCTTTCTTCTTTGGAGTCTGAGACTTAAGGGCCTAGCCACGGTCATGTTTGATGAATCTGATGTTGTTCTTTGAAGAGTCTTGCTGTTCTGCTCAGATTTGATAGTACTGGACAGTAGGAGGTCTCTTGCTATGGATATTGACTGTAGCTCTTGGGAGCTGTCTTTATGGACAATCCACAATAACCAAAGGTACTTCTAGTCCAGAAACTATTTATGCTTTAACTCCTTGTTGCTTATTTTTGACAGCTGTTGCAATAAGGGAGTCAGTGTTCTGTAGCTTTATTGCTGGAAATCATTTAACCTGAAAACTAATGAAATAATCATGGATAAGAGCTAAGAAAACCCAGTTAACATAACTGGTGAGATTTTTGACAGTGTTATTTTATCTCTCTTCTGTATTACTGTGACCTATTTAGGTTTTGGTTTTTTTTCAAACTCTGCTGTAATGATCCAATTGATAGTTTTCAGAAGGTCTGGTAGTCTTGTAAATATGTAAACCTGTGCAGTACAAGTATAAGTAAATTCTTCATGTGTTTTGGGATGAATTTTTTTGTTGAGAAAATAACGAATAAATAGGACATGGATCAGTTTAAATGAAATCAGTACACACTGAACCACAGAAAAGGCAATTAAATAGATTTGGTTTCACTTTTTTTGGTTTCACGTTGAAAAGTTATGTAGTATTCCAGACAAAATTAAGTAAATGAAGACCAGTAGAAGGTCTTGGCATGTTGGAATTTTAGAGCAGAGAACTTTCATTTTCCCTGGAAGTCTCAGTCTAAAGTAAGTTTCATGCCACTATGAGTGATTCTTATACATGGCAGTAAAAGGTCGTGTTTGGGATTTCCTCTCTTAGAGGGCTAGTAGGTTAAATAGCTTGGGTGAAAAGGCTGTTTTGAAAGGGTAGAAGCAACTTTAGTATATTGTCCTGAGATATTAAGGTAATATGTGTCTGAAAAATATACATAATTGAAACACTTTCTTGTTTGATTGCTTCAGTAGAAGGTCCGTTCCTTCACTTTGGCTGGGTTTGTGACAAAGTGGCTTTCCAGTTTTTCAAGCTGTTACTCAGCATCTACTCTACTTTTAAAACCAAATAGTTTGTTTTTAAAAGAGACTTATTATTCTCAGTTCTACCTAGCAGTGTGAATTTTAGTTTCATTTAGCGTGTTGTGATCCATATGAATAAAACAGATGACTTCTTTGTTTAATTACATCTCTACTGCTGTAATCAAAATTTGAGCTGTTAATAGGGCTGTTCTCAGTGTGCTTAGTTCTCAGCTTGCTGAAGAACAGAGTATTTGTTGACTCTTACTTTCAGTGCTTTCTTCCTAAAAAAATAGATACAAAATGTTTCCCAGCTGTATGGCATTCTCACAGATCTGCACCGAAAATAGAAACATGGAAGCTAAAATTAGACATCATAGGTTACATAACTGTTAATCATTTCATAGGCTAAGAAGATTAGATTTAATTGACCAAAATATTGCATTTATATTTGCATTTATAGGGTGTAGAAGGAGTTAAATTATCATCTGCTTTTGGTGGTAATTTGCAGCACTTTTGTACAAGACTGCAAGGCATGAGAGAAAGCAAGCATTACACTGGGGAATAACAGATAGATGCCAAAGTTTCTAAGACTAAAAAGGATTTTTTTTAAATTTTAGATTTATTCAACGTTTTATGATATTGTGTTTTCAGAAGGAGTAAATAACAGATTCTGGAATAACATGGTGGTTTAAAATTCTAATATTTGGAAGATCAAACTAATTTCTGTAAGGTGGTTGAATTTAAATAGTGTATAAATTTTTTTTACTGTAGTGGTGTTGTACAGGAAAATCTTTGAGTCTGTGTAATGCAGTATTTGAATTATGGCTTGAATTCATGATTTATTTCTGTAGTATAAATAGACAACTGATGTCAGCTTGGAGGACTGCTTTCTTTTGATTTATCTATTAGTAAAATCTGTTTGACATTATTCTGTAGCCTTCTGTTCCTAATGCTGTTTAATCGTTACCTTTTTACCTTATCTTCTTCATAAAGTTTTTAATTTCGTCTCTTCCTGTATCTGCTTTGATGTTGGTGTGGGGAGAGTGCTGTGTGTATTTGTGCAGTCTGTAAAGCAGTGGGACTAATATGCTGCTGCTCTTAACACAATTTAATATGCAAACTTGAGATAGTAAATGGCTTAACCAGTGTGAGGAAGCTCTTTGAACAAACTTTTTTTGCCATATGTAATTTTCTTATGAATCAGACTGGTTTTTGTGGCTTTTACAAATGACTAATTTGTATTGCATTTATTAAACCAAAGTAAAATCTCTGGAAACCATTTCCATGTTATTTTAAATGGCATTCTTTCTCAGTATTGGTACCTATTCAGTTTTGGAGTTCATGATGAAAGCTGAAGTGCCATAACTAATATCTGCAAAGGGTGGCTGAAGTACAGTAATAGAAAGTGTTAGATTATTAAGCTTACAGCCAGGTTTTGTGCATGTTCCATGGTCTGTATCTGTTTGAGGAGAGGTTCAAAGGTTAATGTGGTGATAGTGTAATATTCCCTTAAATTGTGGAAGGTTGAAGTTAGGTACGACAAGAAAATGTAGAAATACTTTTTCAAGTCCTTAAAGGTCAAGGAATGCAATAAAAATATAATTCCCTTATGAAGTGTGTGCTTTTATTAAGTGCACATTGATGTTTGTTGTTCCAGATATGTTCATTGACTGTACTCTTAATTGGATTTGATAAATTATTTAATAGGTAATTTGTGGTAGAATATTTTTTTATAAATACTATTTTTTGAGCTGTGGCAAATATTCTCCTAACCCATTAGCAACATTTGTTACCAAAACATCAGTTGCTCCCTTGGCAAAGAATAATCAATGTGTAGTTCTTTAGTGTGTTCTTCCCTTTCCTTTGGCCGTGTTTAATCATTCTGAAGCAAGTCTGGTAAAATACAGATAAACTCAGACTGCTGCCGATGCCAAGGACCTGGACAAGCTCAAGAAGTAGGCCAAGGTGAACCTCGTGCGGTTCGACAAGACCAAGTACAAGGTGCTGCACCTTGGCTGTGGCATCCCCCAGTGTCAACATGGGCTGGGGGATGAACAGATTGAGAGCAGCCCTGCGAGAAGGACTTGGGGGTGCTGGTGGATGAGTGTGTGGACATGAGCTGTCAATGTGCACTCCCAGCCCAGAGAGCCAATGGTGTCCTGGGCTGCATCCAAAGCAGCGAGGGCAGCAGGGCCAGGGAGGGGATTCTGCCCCTCTGCTCTGCTCTGCTGAGACCCCACCTGCAGTGCTGCATCCAGCTCTGGAGCCCCAGCACAGGAAGGACATGGTGTTGTTGAAACAGGTCTAGAGGAGGATCACAAAAATGGCTCTCAGAATGGAGCATCCCCTCCTATGAGGAAAGGCTGAGAGAGTTGGGGTTGTTCAGCCAGGGGAAGAGAAAGGTGCAGGGAGACCTTATTGTGGCCTTTCAGTTCTTAAAGGGGGCTTATAAGAAAGGTGGGGACAAACTTTTTATCAGTGCCTGTTGCAATAGGCCAAGGGTAATGGTTTCAAACTAAAAGGATATAGATTCAAGCTAGATAGAAGTAAGAAAATTTTTATGATGCAGGAGGTGAAACACTAACAATTGCCCAGAGAGGTGGTTGATGCTCCATGCTTGGAAATATTCAAGGTCAGGTTGAATGAGTCTCTGGGCAACCTGATGTAGTGGAAGCTGTCCCTGCTCATTGCCGGAGGATTGAACTAGATGACCTTTAAAGGTCCCTTCTAAGCCAAACTATTCTGTGATTCTGTTTAATATGCAAACTTGCGATAGTAACTGGCTGAACTGGTGTGAAGAAGAGAGCTGTCAGAATCTGTTACAAAGATGTGGGATCCTGGTGAGAGCAAGTTTGAAAAGCAGGCATTGAGTGGATCTTGTGGTATGTGCAGTGATAGCCTTCCAACACTTGCTACAGGAAACCTTCATGCTTTTCTCTTGTCACCATTGCAAGAGCTCCTTCCTGTTTCTGTATTTGTGTGGTAAAGTTGGTTCAGATTAGTGCCTGTCCTTGTAATTTGTGGTACAGATAATTTCCCCTGTCGCCAATGTCACATAAAGAGAATTGCTTCAAAGTAGCTGGGTACCCAATAGCAGGTTACAAGAGTGGCAGACCATTGCTGAAGTTCCTGAACCTTCTTTCTCTGCCTGTTTTCTCAATTCCCTGCCTTGTTTATAAAATGGAAACTTCCCCTATGACTCTTGTTAATGTAGTTTGATAGCTGTATTTTACAGACAATGCAACTGATAGCAGAAGTTTGATTTTTGTTGAGAGGGGGCTGTGTGGTGAAGGTTTGAATTAGATAAGTAGACCTTTGGGGCTCTGCAGGTTTTGACAAAAGTAACTTTTGTATTTTCTATGCCCAGAAATAATTGAAAATGTGAAACAATGTTACAAGTTTGTAGAAACTGGTATTTGTGTGCAAAAAATCTAAGTCAGTCCAAATGCCTTCAGGCAGAAAATGAAGTGTAGTGTTAACTTTGTAAGTCTCTTCTTAAATAGTTCATATCACAAAAAGGTAACATTGCCATCATTTAATTTGCAACTTTCTTATTAGAACTGAATGTGTAAATATTAATTACTGTTAATTTGAAGCTCAAAGATAAACAGGAATGCTGCAGGCTTAAGCAGTTACTGTAATGTGTATAAGTGGCCAGGTACTGTTAATGTCTGTTTGTACCTATTACAGGTGTAGAAGCTATGTACTCTTAGAGCACTCAGATTTTTTGAGACAGTAACATCCAGAAGCAAACAGAATTCAGAGCTGTATTGAGTTTGCCTCTGTATTACAGCTGTTATTTTACTGTTTGGGTATTCTAGTTCTCGTGAAGGATAAACTCTCAGATAGTAATTCTTGCATTTATACAAGATGACATTTGTTGTAAGGATATTTATATAAGAAGTTTCTGCTGCCTGCTGCTGCAATTAGTTGAACTTGCTGTGCTTTGTAGGTCTTCTGTGACGCTTCTTGTTTTGGCAATGGTGCTGTTATATAACAGAGCACTTCGGCATTTAATAAAATTATTTTTTAGCCTTATTCTTTGTAACTGGCTTACTTGCTTAACTAAACAAGGCTTCATTTTTTTTAAATAGAAGAACTGCTTTTAAAAATGAAATTTTTGTAATTAAGGGACAATCCCTCTTGCTTAAACTAGTGCAACTGACAGTGAGTTAGACCTACCGTTTAAAATTAGTTATTTTGCTAGAGGAATTCTGTTCTATAAGGGTTTTTTTTATTCTTCTCTTGAAATGGACAGACTGAGAGAATCTACAGAAAACATCTTTTTCCCTCTTCCTGATGCACACCCTGTATTTTTTTTTTGGCAATAAAACTAAATTATCTTTTACTCCAAAGTCTTCAACTCTTGTTCTTTATCAGTGTTTGCACACACAGTGAAGTTGGCTAAGCCCCTTCTATCATTCTTGTTTGCAAGTCTATAACCTAGAGGTCCTCAGGCTCCTGATACTCTTGTGTTGTATGTCCCCTTCGTGCCCAAAGTTGTTTACCTTGACACTAAAGGGAGCAGTGATCAAGCTTCACCTGTTGCATGAGGACAAACTGCTCTGCAGTTTTCTTTTCCCCACCTCAGGTCTCCCTTCCGTGTTTTGTCTTGTCTTCTTTTCCAGACACTCGCTTCTCAAAATATTCCACCTGGTGGCAAAATGAGGGAAATAGTTGATGGAAATGGTTTGCTCATGCATAGATCAAGTAGTGTAAGAACCTGTAATACAAGTCCTAATTTATTCCTGTTCCCTTTTTACAGTAGAGAGAAATTGGAATATAACTGTGCGAGTTTGGTTTTTTTGCGTTTATAGGAAAGTATATTTGACCTTTAACACTTTATATTCCTATGCACTAAAGAGAAATAAAATGTGATACCCTGGCAGTAGAACTGGAGGACCATTCTAACACTGAGAAGACAGTGCTGTGTGCATTTAATACTTTGTTCTGTTTCATGGAAATTCTCACTTCTGTATGTACCAGCTGAAGAGAAATTGGAAAAGACTGTTGTACTTCCAAGTAAGGCTTCCAGTTATCTCCTGCAATGTGTGTTTTATAAGAAGTAAACCCAGTGATTGTCAGGAGTCATCTGGAAAATGGTCCTCCCTTTCAGGAAAAGGAAGTTCATTGAATGGTGGCAATTCTTTAGTCTTTGTAGTAAGGGAGTGGAAGGGGGTTGGTGCTAAGGAGAGTTGACTTCTGTAGTTTTTCTTTCCATTGATGAAAATCTGCTACTGGTCTGTCCTGAGATGAACAAACTCTGGTCCTAAATGCTTTGACCACCAAGTTGCTTGATTTTAGAAATGGCAAGCAGGAGGCTGCTTGTCTTTTTATATCGCTAGGTGTAAATACCTTAAAATGATATATATGTGACCAAGAACTTTTTCTTCTGCATGCATTTGGAAAGCCCTCTGAAAGACAGTGCCCGGTAGCTGAATGTCCCAGTGTTCTTCAGCTGTTGAGCAGTGATGTCAGCTATCCCATTAAATTCATTTTGAGCTGTGTTCTCTAGTTTAACCTTCCAACCTACTGGTAAATACTATCCTGATCATGCTATTATACTGAATAAAAGATGAGAATTTTTTCAGATTCAAATTTTCTGTTTTTCTTTCTGCTATGTTCTGTGTGTAAACAAGACCATTAAAATTGTTGAACTTACTTATTGTTTCTTACAGGCTGGTCACAGTATATAGAAGCACTGCACTGTTACAGTATGATTTAAATATTTCCTTCTGTTCTGTAGATCAATGTCAGAGTAACCACAATGGATGCTGAGTTGGAATTTGCCATCCAGCCCAATACAACAGGCAAGCAGCTCTTTGATCAGGTAACTTACATGTCTCTATGTATGTATGAGTACAAACGCATAAGAGTATTGTGGTTATTGAGGCATAGTTTGAAAAAGTGGTAGTGTTCTCATGTACAAATTGTTTTTCCTTATGTTATCTAAGCTATGCTCTGAGTTAGTGTGAATTTCCTCATTACTTCTCATGGAATGTATTGAATTCAGAGACAGCTCTGTAAATATGTTGGCAGTGAGGCTTCAGATAAATTGTGTATAGAACTGCTTTGAAATTGTGTTTTTTTATGTCTAATAGTATTATAGTTGCTACTGCATAATAGTTGTTAGAATTGCACATATTAGAAATATGTATGTAACAGTAAGTTCATTAATGAAAGCTAACGCAATTGTTTTCCAACCCTGGATGCTGTAAGATGGTTTTTCACTTCCCATATGTTAGAACTAAATAGTGTTGTTCTATGAACCAGTTTGGAATTTACATTTAAAAAAGGAAAGGAAAAACCAAAGAATAGAGGAAAATGATGACATTAATGTGCTTATGGATTGCAGACCTATCAGAACTGCACGCTCTCACTTGATGATGTGTCTGTTGTACACCAGTCAAATGGACAAAGTGAAGGATTTCTTAAAAAGGGTTGTTCTTGCACTCATGTGATGTTTGTCATCAGAATCTTGAAGCAAGTTTTCGATCTGTGTTGTGGAGTGTTACAGGAAACATTGAGGATAGAATCTTGTCAATGTGTTGTGTTCTTTTCCAACAGTGTACTGAAAAATGTGTTTAATTATCTAGATCCAAGAGGTATGTGTTTATTTAGGAAATGTGGAAATACCTGAAATTACTCTTCAAAAATAGTTTAAATAGATCAAGTTATGTCTAGTAGTTGTTCCTGTCCAGTCCACTATAGATGCTTGAAGTATGTAGTGATAAGTACTAGGAGAAAGTAACACACTGAAAGAGTTCTTTAAACTTTTAGTTGACCTTTTAGAGTTAATTAAATGTCTTATTAATTAAATTGAAAAGAGAATGATTATTGTTTTAACACTGAACTTTTAGATAAATGAAATTCCCTTTGCAATTTTTGTTTGAGATGATTGGCTCTTAACACTTACTGCCTGCCTTTTTCTCTAACATCAGTAGCAGTATATCTTCAGCCCCTACATAGGAATAGACTTCATGACTCTTAAAAAGACTTCTTGTTAGAAAGGGCTGTCCTGCTTTTTGTCTAACCAACATTACCATCAAATAAAAGTACGATATTTTGCATCATAGAAGGCTCAAGCTGTTACTTGTCTTTTGCCAGCCTTTGCTATCTTCTGCCTTGCACTGTTGGGTGGGGTGACATTCTGCTGTGTAATGTCTTGTGCCCAGGTAATCAGGTTCATCCAAATTGGGGCATTTGCAAACAGGGAACAAAGATACAATTCTGAATTTGTTGTCATGCTCTCTTCTTTGTTCCTCAGTTCGCTGTGTGGTGTTTGACATCTTACCAGCTCTTACCCCTGAAGTTTTAAATTCAAAAAAATTTAGGCCAAGAAAAATC
This sequence comes from Mohoua ochrocephala, assembly GCA_013398855.1. Taxonomy (NCBI): domain Eukaryota; kingdom Metazoa; phylum Chordata; class Aves; order Passeriformes; family Acanthizidae; genus Mohoua; species Mohoua ochrocephala. The sequence goes on from VZTA01020786.1 coordinate 275,927, forward strand.
AACCAGAATAGTTGTGGGTGAGAAACATTTTTAGCCTGATCTTAAATTCATATGTGAGTTCCACAGTGTAACATCAAGAGATGAACTGTATTGTGAAACCAACATGAAATTTTCGGACAAAAAGTTATCCTGTTTCTCTATAGAAAGAGTTGAATAGCACTGTTATTGAAAGGATTGGCCTTCAAGGTTTATGCAGAAGTGGTGAACATGACAAGCAAGTTGGTTATTGCTTGCAGAAAATAACCTCTCCAACCTCTCCCTGAATTCAGCTGTTATCTAGTGCTGCTCTACGTTTTTCGCGGACAACCTTTCAACCTTTTGTCAGCCAGTGTTCTTTTAAGCTTTTAATTGGTATTTTCTGGAGTTGTTGATTTGTTTCCCATTCCATATGTGTGTTCTCATCGTCTTTGTCTGCTAGCAGACAAGAATTCAGCATTTGAAATCTGTGGTTTTCTCTTTTCTCTCCCATTGTCAAGATCAGTAAACTTCTTATTTATTGCACAAGCTTTTTTTTTTATTACTTGCATTTCAGAAGGTGTTCTTACATACTTGTCATTGGTCCCTCTGTCTATCTTGTCAGTAGTCAGAATAGGCAAGAGGGGATCTATCCTCCTGTAGTCAACCAGTTAAGCATCTATAGCTTTCCTAGGAGAGGAAGAACCCTGTGAGGGATATGTTTGGGCACACTGGTGGTAATCATGGGGGGTTCTGTTGTGTTAGCACTGTGCTTTAGTAGCTTTTGGTTCACTGCGGTTGCCACTCAGAAAGAATGTGAGGGTTGTCTCCTTTATTTTGTGTTGTACCTCACTGTGCCTTCCAGATGCCTCTGAAGCCTTCTTTACAATCTTTTGGAAGGTGACTGTTTGAAATCCTTGTTAGGTTATCTTTATGATTTGCCCAAACATTTATTGTTCGGGTTGCTTTTCTTCTCCAAGAAGTTTTTATTGCCTATTAATAGTCAAGTTGTAGGATGTGATGGTGGATAAATCCGTTTTACAGGTGTGATGAACGTTTGCTTGAAGCTACTTAATGGAAGTTTTGAGCCAGAATCAAACTCCTAAATTTTTCATTCTCTACTTACTTTTCATATCATGCTACTGCAGTGCATAAGTGCATGTATTATCTTGGTACAAACTTTCAGAAAGGTTTTTTCTTTTTCCTTTGAGCTGAGAGGCAATGTAGGCAATGCTTGTTCCTTATTTATGGATTCTGCTGGTTTGAGTGTTGATTTTGCAAACTTGTGTAGCTCTGCATTGCTGTATCCAGGTTGTCTGTATTTAAATCATGTGCATCTCAGGGGCCGTAGTTAGTGGGTTGAGAGCAAAATGTTTTGACGTGAGCACAAGCACTTGTCTCCTTATGCCTTATGGGCAGAGCTTTTGAGCATCTGCAGTTCTTTGCAGCTCAGAGAGCTGATGAGGTACAAGGGCTCAGCTTGGACAGCTGCTAAGTAAAGAGCATTCTCACTCATCTGATAAAGCCATGAGTAGTTTGATCAGCATTTTAAAGGAGATCTGTACCAAGAGAAACAGCAGGTCTGAAATTTTTGAGTTGGGACACCAAATTTAATGTTACTTGGTACCATACCAGTAGCATATACCTGTTCTTACCATTTCTTATGTTCTAAAGTAAACTGTGTGGGAATTCTAGAGGAAATAACCATGTTCACTAAAAACATCAGTCAGGTAGGATCCACACATGTTGTCCATTTTGTACTTTGGACCTTGAAGGTGAATGGATAGAGGAGGAGAAAAGGTGCACGCTCAAGTGGTTGTTAAGTGATTATGCAAATATGCAAGGCAGCAGAAGTAAGTTTGCATAGTTATCTTATGACATTTTCTAATTTTCAAAATCTTAATTTTGCAACCCGATAGTACTACTTTAAAATGGAGGAGGATCTATGTGTAAAATTCTATTTACTTCACATGCATCTGAATGCTTCCATAAAACAGCCTTCAGTAAAGCAGCTTGGCACCATGGTCCAGCCTGAGGACATATGTAAGTACTACCATACATGATCTTTGGAGCCAGAGTTTGCAGTCATTTAATAATCTTTGCTGGACCTCTCTGATTAATTGCTTATTAAATCCACATGTGCTTTTGCTGTGCAAAAGACTTGTAAAATAATTCCACAGTTTCATTATACTCAGTAGTAAAAGTGCTTCTTTTTGTTTGCTTCGAGCCTGCTACGTCATGATTTCTGTTGATTCTCTTAATTCTTACATTATGAGAAATAATGAATAATCATTCTCTATTTTCCTTCTACGTGCCATGCAAGTTTTATGGACCTGTATCATATCTTTCCTTATTTCTCTGTCAGTAGCCCTAGTTCTTGTCTTGGCTATGCAGAAAATGTTCCAAGTCGCTGATCATTCTTTTCAGCATTTCTGAAGCATTTCCAGTGCTGCAGCATCCTTTTTTATAAGTTGATTTGACCGGTCCTTATGTAGAGTTAGAGATTTGTGAATACCATACATGTGTATAGTAATGTAATGACTTTCTTGCCTTTTTGCTTTACTAGAACTTTGTTCACGTAATCTAAATTGTTGTCTTTTATGTACAGTGTTTTGCTTTTATTAAATATGATCTTTATTGAGGTTCATCTTTTTACTGTTATTCCCAGATCTTTATGGAAGGTTTTTTACAGCAGATTTTGTCACATCAGTTTCATCCTTTTTTGAGGTCCTGGGAGACTTCCCTAGTGGTTACACTACAATTCTGTTATGAAAACAGCTTGGGTTTTTTGTCTTTTTGAGTAGTGTATCCATAAAACGACCTTCCCTCTATTCAAGGACAATTCTGCTTCTTTAGTAGCTTTTGGTGATAGACCTGATCAGAAATCTTACAGGAAAGTCATGTATGTTTCATTAGGTAGATCATCCTTACCCCTTTTATCATTAACTCGTAGAAGATGGCAGAAATATTTGAAGGAGGCAGTTCATCCTCATTACATCATACTTGCCCACAAATATTACTCTTTATTATCGTTTCACCAGGTGTCTTCTGTTGAAGTGTACTCACTTCTCCACAGGTCTGCAGATCACTTCCCAGATGTGCTTTATAACCTCAGGGTCCTGTTACTCCCTTCTGTTCCTCAGGTGCTGATGTACACAGTGAGCTGCACGCTCCACTTGGTAGCTTGGAGCGTTTGAGTTTATTTAGAACTCTGGGGTTCCCTGAACCTGACATTTTGTACTATTTTATCTTTTTTTGTTCTTGTAAGACTTGATTACATTTCAGTTTGAAATTGTTTGTGTAGCTTTATTAAGCTACACAATGCCATATAAAAAATGTATTGTAGTGATTACTGATGATTATGGCTCGTTTGTCTTTAGGTGGTGAAAACTGTGGGTCTTCGTGAAGTCTGGTTTTTTGGGCTGCAGTATGTGGACAGCAAAGGCTACTCAACTTGGCTGAAGCTAAATAAAAAGGTAACAATTCCCTCATACTTAGCCAAGTGAACAGTTTGACTATACTTTATAAGGTTTGCTGATTTAGTAGTTTAAGTGAAGTGTAGCTGGCTTCAAATTTAGTTGAAAAATAGCTTTTCATTTGCTTTAAATGATAACATACAGTCTTAAGTTGGATTAGTTATAAAAGAATATGCAAAGCTGCATCAATATTTAATTTGAGGAGACAGTTTCCAGTGCTGTGGAATGCATGCATGCATGCATTAGGAAAACTTTAATTCGTATGATTGTCCCGTTTTCATATAGCAAAACATAACAGAATAAATGTTTTACAGTTTGGATGTGTGTATGGGAAGTATTTGAGCTTCAGGAATTTGTATGCATACAGCTATAGATCTTTAAACAAGGCAAAATAATAGGCTTCTAAACTTTAGGTATCTAAGAGGTAGATTGTAGGATAATTTATCTTTTTTTTCCAAATGGCATTGAGTACCTTGTATCTCACAGCTACTGGGAACTGGGTCATTTTACTTTAAATTGTATTTATGAATTTGAATGGTCACTTCTTATTTTAATATTGGCTGTCAGATCGTTTGTTAATGTCACTGTTTAGAATGGAGATTCTTGTTTTTTAGTTCAACCTAATCAAGAACACCTTTTTTATCTTCAGTATTAGGAGGCAAATTGTGAGGGTTTTAGGAGCAAGTCCCACTGTCTGCACTTATGTAATCTTTACTTCTCCTCTGTGGTAAATCCAGTGAGTTAAGCCTGCTAACCACCAAATCTGTCTCCTAGAATTTCATGTGTCTTGTTTCTTACACAATAAACATTGTAGCGCTACAGATACTTTGTTAGCTGTAATGGCTTGTCCAAGTGGTTGGAGACTATGGAATTTATTGCATCAGTTGTGAAAAATACAGAAGACATTGCTCTATGAAAACCTTTAGCAATTTAAGTTGCTGGTACAGTTCAGAAGCAGTTGAGGGTGTGCTCATTTTTTAAACTTTGACTAAGGCAGTTATTTATCTTTTCTTTAGAAAAACTTGTAACGTTTGACTCTGAAATGCATCAAATTAACTGGCTCTCACTTTCAATTTACTATTTGCATATTTTCAGTAAATACAGATAAAATCTGATAAAGAATAGATGTGCGAGTAAGATTTTATTATGGTGAGCACAACTAATTTTTCACTGGTGAGATTTACGTGAAGTGCTGCATCTGTAAATAATGCACGACAATAATGAAAATTGAGCAGAACTTTAAAAACTGACATCTCAAATGTTGACTAGATATGTACTTATGCTGTCTTAGGTGTTTAAAAGGTTCTGTTTATTATATTCATGGTTTTTGAGATTTCCTACACGTCGAGCAAACTTCATTTCATGCGTAGCAAAAAGGTTTTGGTGGGACTAGTATTGCTAAAATTAAATGTGTGATAAAGTGCTTGAGTTGGGATGTATGAGAATTATTTTACTATGAATCTACATTTTAACAATTACTTTTTTATGTTCAAATTAGTTTAATTTTGAATGTTTTTGCTTTGGTCATAATTGGTGTAGCAAGCTGAGCACAAAAGAAATGGAATTCTACATAAAAATGAGTTTTTGTTGAAATCCAGAGTAGAGTAAGTCTTAAGACCACATCTGATCTCTTTGCAGAAATCACAATTTTAAAGCTTATCCATTCTAGAAAAATAGTGTGGTTAAAGGAATTAAGGTTTTTGCACAGGAACAAAACACTATATTTAGTTCAATAGTTGAAAGACTTTTAAAAGAATCCAACTTTACACTCACACTGAAGAAACGTGCTGTAGTTCTTGCTAAAGAACCATTGTTAGACCCTAATTTATTACTTCCTGCAAATCATCCTTGGATATAGTTTTGATCTTTTTCATGTCTATTACAACTTCTTAGTTTCTAGATCTTTATTGTGATAAATACAAATTCACACAAGCCTACAAAAAAAGTCTCTTAATCAGCCTTTAAGTAGTATTTCAAAATTGTCTGGTTTATTCAAATTGATGTACTTCTTCGTGCCATGTGAACCTTTCAGTGAGTTCCACAGTGGGCTTGTCAGGAAGCTCTGGGTTCCAGTGTAGAGGAGCTAAAGAGTTAAGTACTACTTAATCACATTTAGTTTACCATTTAGTGCTCTTCTTATTTTTCTCTTTATTCCTTTCCCTCAGGTAACACAGCAAGACGTACGGAAAGAAAATCCTTTGCAGTTTAAGTTCAGGGCCAAGTTTTTTCCAGAGGATGTATCTGAAGAATTAATTCAGGAAATAACTCAGAGACTTTTCTTCCTGCAAGTCAAAGAGTCGATCTTAAATGATGAAATATATTGCCCACCAGAAACTGCAGTTCTTCTGGCTTCTTACGCTGTCCAGTCCAAGTATGGAGATTACAGTAAGGAGATCCATAAGCTGGGCTACCTAGCCAATGACAGGCTTCTCCCCCAGCGGTGAGTGAGACGGGTTTTGCACCAGCTGCTGCATAGAAACTTAACTGTAGCACATTTTTTATAAATAAAATATTAAGCGATAGCATGCGTTTAATGGTGGCTTTCTGAGAGTTCCTCTTTTTGCCAGTAAAATTTAGAGATCCTAATTTAGACTTAAAATACCAAAGAAGCCACAGGTTTCTTGAGACGTATTTCCTGTCCTGTCCACAAACACCTGCACAGATTTAGTTGAACACATTTCCAAAGTACTCCAGAATCATGTAATGTTCCTGGTGCCCAGCTTCTGCTAAATTAAAATCAAAATACTCCAATATAGAAATAACTAAAATTTGTTTGATACTCTCTCCTTTTCTTCAGTTTCCGTGTTTTGGTACACTCAAGTGATAATAATTTCCCGAAAGTAAAAGTGTACTGCAGATAAAATAAATTGCAGGAAAGTGCTAGCCTGAACAGAAAATTTAGAAACTAAATTGTTGCCATTGCTGTTGACAACAAGCTCTTTTGTATCAGTCACTCGTCTAGTTGGTTAGGGAAAGTAAGCACCAAGATTATTGTTCTGTTTCTTTACACGACTGAAATGATGCTCCTGATGTGTTTGGCATGAAGAGAAGCATTGCAACGCAAATGTACAAAGTTAGACAATTTTGTTAGTGTAGATGGATACAAAGTGCTGTATTGTGGACAAACAGGTACTAAGTAAGTATGTAACATTAGTACATTGTCAAAGAAATGAGAGCCATGCTGTATTTTGAGGTTTCTTTAAGTCACATGCTTTGTGTCTTTTTGGTGTGAAAACTAAAAGTGCAAGCTCACTTTCTAGCATACCTAAAGTTGAGAATTTTCTAGCAAACAGGCATTTCAAAGATTGTGAGGAAGTATTGAAAGAGATACTTCTGGAAACATTTCTGGTTTTTAAAAATCCTGGTGAAAAGCTTGAGTTTGGCTCTTTGCTTCCAGCTTGTGACAATGAAGTTTATACTTTTTGTATAGGCTTCCTAGAAAAATACCCTTTGTTAGAAAGTCAGGGAGATGTAGAACCAGTAAAACCACCATTACTGAATATGTTCACAAATCTTGGTTAAAAGCTCAGTTATGATGACAGTCTGTGAACACTGAAATGCTTGGGTACAACACAAATTCTTATACTGAAGGTGTTCCTTTTCAGTAGACAAATGCTCAGATGATTTTTTAATTGTCCTTTAAAACAGTTTCTTCAGGAATGCCTGAAATGCTGGGTGCATGGAATAAAAGCATAATAAAGTTATCATATGCGTTTGACTTCTTACTGCGCTACTGCACTGAAAGTTCTAGTAGGCCAAAATATAATTCCTTCATTGCAGCCTCTTGTAGATTAAACATCAAATAGCTTTCTGAAGCTGCTTCTCTACTGATGTTATTTTAAAAGGAAAAATAAGCAAAAAACCACACACAAAAAGCCCCCAACAAGGTTGTCTGCTAACTTGTTGTAATGTCTTTCTTTTTCTTTCAAATGACAGCAGAGTGAAATCTTGAGTGTATCTTTGCATACCTAGAGATTAATTTGCAAGCATTGTTGCCAGAAGATTCTATAGGTGTGCATTTTCAGCTGTTGCAAACATTACGTTTTATGACTTAGCTGAAAATTGAGGTATGCGATGGTATGACTTTTATATTACAAAGGATATAGAATACCAGGAGAAGAGATGTGACTTTCACACTATTTTGGAAGTGAATTTGTTGAAATACAAGGTTTCTGTTTCTGTGCTGAAAATACGAGCAGTGTACAGGAAGTCATCTTTAAGTTTATTCAATTAAGCATATGTTGTGCTGTGCAACAAAAGGGGTTAAATTTGTTGTCAGAGTCATTTAATAGCGACAATTTCTGTTCACAGTGTGTTAGAACAGCACAAACTGACGAAAGAACAGTGGGAAGAAAGAATACAGAACTGGCATGAAGAGCACAGGGGAATGTTAAGGTAATGATGTAAAAAGTGTTCATGACACCTTTGATTATTATTAGGGTGTATTTGGGGAGGTATTTGTTTAGAAAGTGGCTTTCTTTTATTCTGACCAGGGTAGGTAGTTACGAAAGACTTCCATGAGAGCTGAGTTTCCAGTTAGGTTATTGGTTTACCTCCATGATTTCTGGTAGGGCTGTCAACTGCCTTTGTCCACGGTTGCCTGCCTGTAAAATACATTTAGTGTTTCCTTAGCTCATGGGGCAGAAAGACAAAATGCAATGATTGGACTCTACTTGGGTATTAGGGTGTAGAGCTCTTTAAAAGTATCTGAGTCAAACTCTTTCAAAGAGAGATTTAATTGGTAACTAAATTTTATCCCAACTGTTTATTCTGCAGTTCCCTTATTCTTACGGTGTACTTATGATTTGTTATCTAAACTATACCAATTTTTCTTCTTCATCAGGGAAGACTCTATGATGGAATACCTTAAGATAGCACAAGACTTGGAAATGTATGGAGTCAACTATTTTGAAATAAAGAATAAAAAAGGAACTGAATTGTGGCTAGGAGTTGATGCATTGGGTCTGAATATTTATGAGCACGATGATAAGTAAGTGGGTAATACTCATTTTGCAGTTCTGTCCTGGGAGATGCTGTCTGAGATTGTACAACCCTCACCTTACAGCGGGTTCAGTAAGATCTAGCAAAACAGGTTCTCCTTCTAATCTATGTAAGAGATAGAAAAAGAGAGAGAGATGTTAACTGCCAGAATGTTTTGAATTTTAAAGATTAGGGATGCAAAAGAAGGGAAAGGAAGAGCAGTTCTATGGAATTTGAAATTTACATTACTTCACATGGATTACTACAGCTAGACCATCTTTATATGGTTTCTTCCTGTACCTTTCTCTCAAGACATTCCCGTCAGTCAGGATGAAAGGGACCTTTTAAAGCTGAGCAACATATCCAATGAGAAACATTTGTAAGAGCCATGACAAGGATTATAGATGTTGGAGCATGAAGAACTTGGATATTTAAAAGTGAAACCTTCTAGAAACACCAAAGAAAATAGATCAGTCTTGTGTCCTGATAAAGAGGTCAAATAATCTGTTCTACTTGGAAAAGCCGAAATGTCAGAAATATGAAGAATTTGGAAATAGAACAACAGACTTACTCTTTTCTTTCTTTACAAGCACTTGTTAGTAGTATCTGATGTCAACAGACCGTTCACAGTGATTTGAAGTTAAATATGATGTGTCAAACTCCAGATGGGAGCAGTCAACTTTAGATGGATATACTCTGTAACAAAATTCTGTAAGCCTTAATTGCCATTAGATGGCAATATAACTCCTGAAAGAAGGAAATATTCAAAATGTTCAGATCAGATTGAGCTGTGAGGCAATTTTTGGTATTTCGTATCTCCTGATAGTTAGCAATCAAATATTAAATATTTTCTGACATTTATAATTGAGATAATATGAATTGAAAAAACTTTCTGTGCTGACAGAGAAAAATATTTAGTGTTACGCAGTTGATGCATAACATTATAACAATTTCTGAATTTAATTTATTTTGCTCAAGATGCAAGGGAAACCTTGAATTCTGAAAATGTAAGAACACGAATCTGAGCTAAACAGAAGTACAACATGGCTGAAAGTTACTTTTAAGTTCAGTATCTGAAATGTCAATTTCTCAAATTTAAATAGTGACTCTTTCAAGTGAAAATACAGTTACCGATACCATATAAAGAGTGAATACATGATCGTGATGTTTAGTGTCTAGATAATAGTAGTAGAATAGGTCACAAATCAAAATTCCTTTTGTTACAATGCCATGTAATTTATTAAAATGCAATTCTTTTGATGGACTATTTGTAAAAAGAAAAATCTACCAAAATATGCTTGAACTGTTGTTAATGTTTACATTAAAACATAACGTTGTAAATGTAATATTCTAAATGTAGCTAAGTGTAGTAGTGAAAATGGTACAGAAATAAGACTTACTGAATTCATATATATACATATATATATATATATATAAAGTGCACATCCTTGCTGCTTCTAATGAGAACTTTTTCTCTTTGAAGGCTGACACCCAAGATTGGTTTTCCTTGGAGCGAAATAAGAAACATCTCTTTTAATGACAAAAAATTTGTCATAAAGCCAATTGACAAAAAGGCCCCTGTAAGTAGGGTGTAGAATAGTATCACTTGCTATATGAAGAGATTTTAGCCTGCAGGGACTTGCTCTGGCATTAAGGCATGAGTAAATATTGGTGACATTTATTACTTTTAATGGTAGAATAGTCACTAATCAAAAGAAAATGTTCATTTTTAAATATGGTATGTTTATTTTCTCTCTTTTCATTCTGTTTGATACTCCTAAATTGTTGGGGGTTTTTAAGTCAGCTAATACTTTGGGATGTGTTGACAAGACAGCATAAGATGCTAAATTTCTCTGCCTCTTCCCTCCTGTTTTTCTTTTTTTTTTTTTTTTTTGTTACAACAGCACATTTCATGAGACTTTCTAGGTCAAATGTTGTCAGAATAGAGTAGAGAACAGTCTTACTTTTTTAGAATTTTAAATAAATAATTTTATGTAAACCAGCTAATTTCTGGACTATTCCAAGTGCAATTTTGAATTTATCTTACAAGTTTCTGACAGTAACTAGATTTATAGATTATGGTGTTCACTTGCTCAAAATGTCAAAATACTTTTAAGTTTTCATTTAACCAGTGCAAGAATGCAGTAATACTTTGAATCTTGTCGTAAGTGTATTTTTTTAGGTTAATGGATATACTGAAATTATTTTTTTCCTAGGATTTTGTTTTTTATGCACCCCGTCTGAGAATTAACAAGCGAATTTTGGCACTGTGTATGGGAAATCATGAATTGTACATGAGGCGGAGGAAACCTGATACAATTGAAGTGCAACAGATGAAGGCCCAAGCTAGAGAAGAGAAACATCAGAAACAATTGGAAAGGTAATTAACAAACTTCCATGAAAAAAAAAAATTCTACCTTTTTAAGAAGTCATAGAATATCATATATCTTAGAATTCTAGAAAAGAGAGAGCTGCTTTTCTTTCTGCACTGTTTAAGCAGGTTTGTGAATTGGCACGGCTCACCCGCCTTAATAGAAAAACGTATCTTTTTTGAGCTTTCAGCACGGTAATAGTAGCTGCACTGTTGTTCCCTGTTATGTATTTTGTGAAAGTCTTACCTCTCTGTTGCTTGATTCTTAGGGAATTTTATACTCTACGGGTGAACCCTTAAAGCAAGTTCAGTGAAGAATGTCTTGGCTTACCTTTTGTGTATTTAAAAAATGCTGTTGCCATTTCTAGCCCCGATGAAACATCGTGCCTAAAATGCAGATATAATTGCAGATTTACCTGGCTGAACCATAACCAAGGTTGATTATCAGTTCTGTTCGTAACTTGTTTTTCTGTACAGTATTTTGAAGCAGTAACTGAATTAGAAGCATTTAAAATTGTGCTTCCCTGCTAGCTTAGTAATCTGAAAAATTGGCTACCTGCATCCGAAGAGTAGCATTTAATATGCTGGAGGGTAAAAAAACCTTTTTACTATTTTTTTCAGGGCACAATTAGAAAATGAAAAGAAGAAAAGGGAGATAGCAGAAAAGGAAAAGGAAAGAATAGAGCGTGAAAAGGAGGAATTAATGGAACGCTTAAGACAAATTGAGGAGCAAACAATGAAAGCTCAGAAAGGTGAGGTCATAGATTTCTTAAATCTGGTGACAGTGTTCAGTTTAGTTGGGTAGTTCAGTTCCACAATTCTCTGTATGTTGGCGTCTTTTGTTACTGTGGGGGGGGTATTATTGTACTAATAGCGGCAAGAATTTAGTGGTGTTTTATTTGGTATAAGAGGTACTCTTTTTCTGTGTTTAAACGATGGTGCACATGTGTTTGTCTGTATCTTTTTAATATAAAACCAGTTTCTAATATAGCAAAAGTTTTGATTTAATAAAAAGAAAATTAATGCATACACAATTCGACTCAGAATTATGAAGTGCTTAAAGTGCTGAACACCTGGAGTTGGAAGGAGCAGGGGAATTAGAAGGGAAGATTCAAAGGACTTTCTCTAGGATTTTGTTGAATTTAGCTTTTAATTTGGAAATTCCATGTTCCTTCCTCCTTTCCTATTCCCTTGTAAGATTTGAGAAAATTGAAAATTAAAGTCTTGTCAGACATTAGTGACAAAACATGTAGTTTCACCAGTCAGAATTCTTTGTGTTTAATCACCCTGTAGAGTCCCTGCCTCCATGACTTCCCAGTCCCTCCCATCCATGTTCTATTTTTTTTTTTTCCTGCTTCAGGTTTGGTTCACATTCATAAAAGTTTTGTTGCTCCTTTATTTTCCTAACTCTTGGCTTCAAGCATCATAGAGAGAATCACTGATTAACTCTATGCAAATAAATTACATATGCCTGGCACTGCTCTCCAGCTCTACCCCTGCATTTTTCAGTCTTTCAGTGCAGAACAGGTTGGACACATCCAGACAGGTAACACACTAACTGTGCCATGGAATTGTTTAGCGAGAGCTCTTTGGCCCAGGACAGAACAGTGTCAGGGTGATTCTGGAGGTTTGACAATACACATTTTCTCATAACTTTCTGAGCAATATAGCCTGATTTCTGATGCAGTACATAATGTTCATGTGTTGCTGGTCTTTTTAGCCTTCTATTCACACATGGAAAAGTCTTTATATAAATGATGTCTGTTGTAGTTTTGTGTTCTCCATCTTCATGGGAAGATTTGTTTGAGTAGTGTTTTTAAATAATTTTGTGTTTTATTTAATTTTAGGTACTGTATTTGTAGAACCCCACATACTTGTGGTGCTATTCATTTAATTTTATAACTGAGGTAGTAGTAGGCTGAGGGAACCAACTGAAGAATAACGATTACATTACTACTTAAAACTAGAAGTGCAAAGATGAAGCATGTGTCCAGCATACCTGGGGAGGTGCTTTTATAGTATCAAAGCTTATGGTGAAGGCAAAGGGATTGTTGGGAAAAATGAGTAGTTGTTTAGGTTTTCTGGTGAAGGAGTCTATGACAGCTGTGCCTGGCCAAGTACATAGCAGAAATTTTAGCGTTAGAACTAGCAAAGAGCTTCAGAGAGACTTTTTTCATAGTCACCTAATTTTTCACATCTGGGGAGGAGTATATTTTGTCTGTGTAAACCTTACCTTGCAGTACTGGTAGATTATTACTACTTCCTGTTTCACTGAGGGTTCTGCCCTTTAGATTCCAGTATTTTGCTACGCAGGCAGCTGGACAGCTTTTACCTCTCCTTTGATTTAAAATTTTCCTCCTCTGATGTGCAAAGAATTTTTCTGACCTTTCCAGTTGGTCTTAAGTCATTTTGGTGGAGGCATGTGCCTAAATTTTCAGCTGTGATTAAGGAATCTGCCAGGCATTTTAATAAAGAAGATGAGGGCTTTTTTGCTTTCTTTAAGAGAGTAATTTAATGTACATAAAATGCCTTCATAGGAGCATGTGCATGTATATGTACATGTATTTTGGTGTTTAGTTTTCTCCGTGAGGTGACAGTTTTCTGAAACACTGGGCTGCCAAAACTGTCAGGTGAGATGAAGTGTATCCAAAGAATATCTAAAAGTGGGGGGGAAATCAGACATGGAACAGAGCTCTGGGTAAGGTGTGGCTCTACAGCTTTTCTTAGCTTGAGGTGGTCTTGGAAACCTTGGTTAGTGTTCTAGGTTACTTTATTTTGAGCATATGCTGGTGTCTGTGATACATATGAAGAAGAGCTAGGTAGTGATACCTTGTCTGTAAACTTTCCTCTTGGCAGAGCTAGAGGAACAGACTCGAAGAGCTCTAGAACTGGATCAAGAGCGGAAGCGTGCAAAAGAGGAAGCAGAACGCCTGGAAAAAGAGCGTCGAGCAGCTGAAGTAGCCAAAGCTGCTCTAGCCAAGCAGGCAGCTGATCAAATGAAGAACCAGGAGCAGCTAGTAAGAAACTTCATTTCTTTTCCTCAAAATAGGGTCAAAATTGAAGAAGATAGTTGAAAATTTAGCCTTTACTCTTGTTTATGTCAAATGAAGTACATTGAAACACAAAAGTACAGGAGATACTGTTACAGATTGTTGTGGGAACTGTTTTAGAAAACTGCATTAGACTTGCCACTACTTTGCAAGACAAAAATAAAACTCTGGATCTGTTGGAAATTAAATGAAGATCACTACCTTTCAGACTGACAACACTCACTACATTCTCTTTCTAATAGTATCAGGCTTATCCATCTGAGAACAACAGTAGCTTCCTTCTGCAGTCCCTGGGAAGCCTGTTCTCTGAGGCAGGTCTGTTCTGAAGCTTGATGGTGGTGGTGGGGAGTTGGTGACACTGTGGTTTGTTGGCTTTTTTTTTTTGTTGCTTTCCCCCTCCTGTTTCCAGTATTTGCAGTGTCTTCTCACATTCTGTGCTAGACTACTTCTAATTCAAGATTTGTGCATAATAATCAAGGAAGGCATGAAAATAGTAGAAGAAATGATTTCTCAACTATAAATTAGCTTTTGATCTTCTGTAAACTTAGCACACAAATCTGATGGCAAGATTTAGCTTAATAGTACTGAGATTATGATCCAGAATCATAATCTTAATGGTGGGACTATTAAAGTTGTATTAGACTGAAACAGCCCGAAATGTTAGTTTGTAACGACAGCTTGCTGTTTCCCAGCAAGCTTTGGAAGTGCAGAAGATAATTTTTTTTCCTGGAGTTATTTCCATTAGGCAAGAGTACTCTGATTCATTCCCTCTGTCATGTATGCTTAAAATTTCTATTTTTCACAGAGAAGTGATGGATGGTAACTAACTCTTTTCAAGCCAGATCATAGCAAAGGCTCTGCTTTCTTCCACTGCAAAGCCAGAATGATACTAAATTAAAACTTCTGCTTTGTTCTTTTGTTTGTTTCAGGCAGCAGAAATTGCTGAATTCACAGCCAAGATTGCACTTCTAGAGGAGGCCAAGAAAAAGAAAGAAGAGGAAGCTTCAGAATGGCAGCACAAAGTAATGAGCTCATGCTGTGTGAAGTCAGAACTTCAAAGAAACTGAGGGAAATGAGTGCGGAAATCTCACTGAAAGTCCATGGGGTCAAATCTCTCCCTTTCCCTTAGGCTCAGAAAGTCTTTCTTAAAGGTTTTTGTCCTGCAGTCTACTGAAGCCGGCCTATGGTTCTGTTTTAACTCATTTCTTGATACTACATAGTCATGAAGGGGGGGAAATTATCATCACAGAAGTATGGTCAAAGATTAGAAATGGTCAAAAGTATGGTCAAAGATTAGATCATCTTTTTGTATGATGATGACGTAGATTGGAGCTTTGTGTTAGAGAAGAAAACACCTCAGGAGGGAGGTGTATAAAATCATGAGTTGGTGGAAGGATGAACCAAAACAGTTAACAAAGGCACATGAAATGGAACTGGGCAAAAATTTAAAGCACAATAGTATTTCTTCATAAAAATCTGTAATTAGCTATGGAATGTGAATAGTTACTGTGTGCATGGGTTCCAAAAGGGTTTGAACAAATTTTCATAAGTTCTGGTTAAGTATGAAATTTGAAGACATCACCTTTGATCTAGGAAGTCCCTGAGCCTTAAATTTCAGGAGGCTAGGGGAGTTGGAAAACAATCGGTATGATTGCCCTGTTCTTCTGCTCTTCTCTTGTCTACTGCTGGAAATAGCTGGACTCTGGTACAGCTTATTTTGAGCCATATCTGGTTTTTACTCTGTGTCTCTATTTGACAATTTTCAGTGTGTAAGCTAGTCATGTCAGTTATAAAGGATAGTTTCGTGTGTCTGAGAACATCTCAAGTATTTATTTTTATTTTTCTGACTCTTGATAAATCATTTTAAAAAGGTGCTAAGTACTGTTTACTGTATTTAGGCTTTTGCAGCCCAAGAGGACTTGGAAAAGACCAAAGAAGAACTGAAATCTGTGATGTCTGCTCCTCCTCCACCTCCACCCCCACCAGTTATTCCCCCAACAGAGAATGAACACGATGAGCATGATGAGAACAATGCTGAAGCCAGTGCAGAACTGTCTTCTGATGGTGTCATGAATCACAGGAGTGAGGAAGAACGGGTAACAGAAACACAGAAAAATGAACGTGTTAAGAAACAGCTCCAGGTAATGAAGATTCATAGTTGTAGCAACACGATTCAGGCTTTGGGGTTTCATTCTTCTTTTTCCAAAATTTCACTGGCGCTACAGTCTGCCAAGGAAACACACCGTATCATTTTTATTATTCATTAGGTTTATTGCTAATTTACCAACCAATAGCATTCATAGTGTCCTAGAAGTGGAATATATAGCAAGATTGGATGTAAGGTTGTGCTTTGTAGCTTAAAGGTGTAAGTATGCTGTTGCATTGGCCAGTAAACATTTCTAATAAATATACAGTTTCCAGAACACTGCATGTTAAAACATAATGCTTTCCTTTTTCAATACCAAAACTCATTAAGTGGTATGAACAGATGCCTGCTTAGTAGTATTTGTGTGTGTTTGCAGTCACTCACAGGTGTTGTAAATGGAAAAACTCAATTATGCCCATTTTGGATTACTCTTATTTCCCTGAAACTGAGCAATTCCTCCCAGGCTATGTCTTAGCCCTCGAAGCATAATAATCTGTAGTAGTGGCAGCCCTTTTCCTGGTTATGAAATGTTTATTTGGGAATAAAACAGAAGAAAAGGAAAGCTGCTACTTTGTCTGGCAGCATTATCTTAGTAGCGTGTGTGTGTGTGGTATTCTTGCTTGGTCAGTCACTGAACAGATCGGGGAGATAAGTCTTTTAACTAAAGAAAAATTGAAAAATAAGGTTGTTTTCCCACTTTATCCTGCTGGTCCCTTTCTTCTTGGATTTTACAGTGTATGAGGCTTTTTTTTTAATATAGTTTCATGCTTACACTCGTGTAAGGAAAGAATCCTATGCTCTCCTTATCTCTCCTTCTGCATTCCTTCTGATAGACTTCACAGCTTGAGTTACTGAGCAGCACAACAAGCATTTCATAGGTTGGCATTCAAGAAATTAATATCCAGATTGCAGAATAGTTGTTATCAGAAACTCCAGAGTCGTTAAAGGATTAGTCAAAGCACTTAAATCCAAATATTTTGTTCAACAGGCTTTAAGTTCAGAGTTGGCTCAAGCCAGAGATGAAACCAAGAAAACACAAAATGATGTCCTTCATGCTGAGAATGTTAAAGCAGGCCGCGATAAGTACAAGACTCTCCGGCAAATCCGACAAGGCAATACAAAGCAGCGTATTGATGAGTTTGAAGCAATGTGAGAGCTGGTATTTTGCATATATGTTCCTCGTAAAGCTGAACCACCAACAGAGAAAAAAAAGCAGGCCTTTTGCAGATTTGATGGATTGCACCCCACTTTGCCAAAGCACTTAATACCAGGTTGACTACAGTGACTAGAAGACAAATTTAGGGGGAGCTATAAAACAGTAAGGCAGTCTGTTAACCCTAGGTTTTGGGTGGGGGGAGGGCGTGGAGGTTAATAGCAGGTTTTTTCCCATTGTGTTTTCAGTTTCATTGTTTGTTTGTTGTTTTTTTTTCCCTTTGGGAACAGATGTGAAGTGTATAATGACTGACAAGTGTATATATTGCTTAAACATTAAGAAATAGAAGAATGGAACTGTACCTAAACTGGATAGGTACTATTTCAGTATGAAGTTTGAAATTAGTTTTCAATGTAGCTACTCCATTAAGAGTTTGATATTGCTCACTTTCAGTTTTGGTTGTTTTTTTCTTGTTTTGTTTTGGGGGTTTTTGTGTTTGTGTTTTTTTCTCCCAAGTGAAATTCTTTGGTGTTTCATGTCCTGTCATCATTGATGGTTTTCTTTGCCTACCTGTTCACAAAGGTCTGGATGGCAGGTGGTAGTTCCAGGAAATGTTTTTAAATGGAACACTACCTGTGGGCAGCACATGGCTGCTTGATAGGCTTGAGTAAGTATTGCTTTTCCTAGCTGATTCTTTTAGATGTGCAAAATGTTCCAATGCAGCAAAGAGGGAAAAAAAATAAACAAAGCTTAATGCGCTATTTGCTTGTAATTATTTTATTTGCAGTAGGGAGACCTGGACCTTTCTGGCAAGGGAGCATATGAAAACATCAGTCCCAGGGAGGGGACGGTATCCTACCTCACTACTATGTACATGATGACTGGTCCTTCAAACACCAGGAAAAAAAACTGTTTAAATTGACTGTCACTATACAGTGATATCACAGATTGCTAGGAGCCCATACTCCTAGGATTTTATTTTACTTTATGATGGATTTATAGTGCTAAATACTGTCTAACTGCCTTCTGTTGAGTTTAAATTGTAAAAGCATCTGGTGTGTTTCAAAGCTGTAACCTGTCACTGGTATACTATATTCTGGGAGGGGTGTAGAATGTGCGTGTCAGTCAGTTTGGGTTTCAAATACAAAATGAAACTTCCCAGAATTGGAGTAAAAGTGTTTGTAGCTTCAGTTTTCAGTGAAGCTAGTATTGTAATTGTCATATCTGATGTCAGATCATAAGGTCCTTTCCCTCTTGAGAAGGAAACCTGCTTTTTTGAGAAATTTGCTTAGAAATTGAACTTTAGTAATAACTTTACAGTTAATGTGGACTTCAGTTACTCCCTATGTTAGAGTACCCTAGTAAATATCGACAGTGGAAGAACCTAGGTTTCTCTGAGGATGGTTCAGCTTTTTTTCTGTTTGATATTATGCACTCATAAATTTACACTTATCTATTAAAATTTGCCATTTTATTAAACATTTTTTTCATGCACAATAGGTTTAAATTTCTTACGAACAGTCTGACTAAGTTTGTGTTTTTTATTTTGCGGAGTAAAAGTTTGGCTATGTGGGGTGACATCATGAAAATTAAATAAAGATACATTAATATATTTTTGGTTTGTGGGGCTAAACATATCTGCTTGACCTTGAAGACTGATGTGCAGATGCTGTGCACATGCTTTAAAATGCTGCTTGGTGGAAGTTGGTGTTTCAACTTGCAAGTGCATTGTAAGAACAGTTTTCATTTCACAGGCTTCATACACTGAAGCTTAAGCAAATTTCTGAAGTATTTGAACAGTTTGCCATAGCAGGTGAAATACTGTGCTTCCAGTGAGTTTTCATTTTTCCCTGAAAAGTGTGCACTAACACTGATCCATCAGTTTCAGTGTTGGGAAAAAACACCAGTAAAGATTGTTGTTCATAAATCTACAACATGTAGAGTAGGGCTAAATGGATTAGATCCATTCATAAAGCTGTGTGATTTTTTTTTTTTTTTNTCCAAGTTTCCACTCCAAGGACACCAGGCCCCAAAATGTGTAAACTAAAAGCCTCTAGAGGGAGTAAAACTTGGGGTAATTCCATCATGAAACTGAGGTTATAATTGGAGAATTAACCCTGATATGCAAATGAACCAAACTTACAAAAGTGTGAAGAACTCGTGACCCGGGGTCCCTCTTGGGTGTAGCCTTTGGACTGCCCAGGGTGTACCTTCGAAGACCCTTCAAATAAATACCTCCTTTTATTCTCTTAATTCTTGTCTAGTCTCTGTGCTTTAGGTGGCCACTCAAGGCATCAGTAATAGCTGCTGTCACCAGCAGTTGGGAACACTTACTGGTGCAGAAATACTAAGAATACATTTAATGATTACTTGGTGAAGTAATTTTCCACATGCTTTTTCCTTTAGCATCATGTTTTGTGTTGTACAATTAAGCTACAGTTACATCTACTATTTTGGATAACATTCATTGGTTAACAATAAAGAGATAACAGTTAATTTCTCTGAGGTCCACTGTTGTTATTTAATGCCCTTTTTTTTCTGACAGTTTTACTGAGCACACTCCAATAGCCTCTCTTTCCAGAAGAGAGTAGAAATTTTGATCATCTTTTTGTTTCACACTCTGGTCAGAATTTAAATAAAAAAATAAATCAAATTGTATCCCTAGAGAATGGTATTTTGCTTAAGAAATTACCACATACAGTTAGGAGGAAGCACTGGTGTTTGTCGGTTCAAAACAGGATGTGAATCATCTCAGCAAATTTGCTCTCTTGAGAACAGAGGGTAATTTGGCCGTATAAGAGCTCTATGGGTAATGTAAGAACTTTCAATCACTGCCTACACATTGCTTAGCCCCAGGTTAAGTGAAATTGTAGTTTAATGGGTCAATATCTTCATTACTGAGAAACCTTGATGTGTTTGGTTTTTTTTTTGACACTGCACCTTGTAGTGGACAGTGCTGTCAGGTACACGCATGGCCACGTGTTTTAAGCAATGGCAAGTTAATTGGTTTTTCCATCTCTCTAATACATTTGAAAAAGACAGGAACAGTCCCATGTAAATAGGTGTACAAATAATCTGCTAAGATGTTCTCACATGAATTAAACCTCCTCTCAGGTGGCTGGCATTCCATTCTCTCTTGTATTTGTTTGGCCTTGCACTCAGTACAAGCACATGACCCTTTCTGTTGCTCTGTAGGGCAGAATTGCCATGAGGAATTAAAACTTGGTATTTGTAAACGTGCATATTTCTAGTTTTGTACTTCCCTCTTGTTGAAGTCTCTCCTGCTGAAGCCTTAGATCTGAGGTTTCTCACTTGTTAGAGAGCTTCTGCATAGGTGTGTAGCTGCACAATATTGTGCTTGAAAGGGGAGGTAAGTGCTTTGAAAGATTATTTTTTCAAAAATATGCTCTTGAGGTGGAGAGAAAAGGATGCAAAATAGTGCCACTATTTACAGGCCAGACTATTACAATCAAACAGAATGCCTCATTGCTCAAGAAGATACTTTATCTTCTTGAAGCAGTCCCTTCTGCACATCAAAACCTACATTTTCCATCACTTGTACCAGTTTGGAAGGCATTATTGTGCTTTTGCTTTTTTCTTAAAACACGTTCTCTAGGGTTTTTCAAGTTACCTGCTTTGAGCACCTCTGAGGAAAAAGGAGGTTTGTTCATTCTAAATGAAGTATTTCAAACTTCTGAAGAAAAGGTACCACAAATATTTTTTTCTAAATTTTTAAAGAAAATACAGAGATTAAAATAGTCAGTTAAAACCTTTTGCTTTTGAAGAGGAACTTTTATGAAAGCATTTTCCATGTCCGTTTACATGTGGATAATCTAAAAATGTATTCTGCCCAAGACTTCAGGGTAATTTGAAGAGTCAGGGATTTTAACAAAGATGATGTATCCAAGTGGGCTGAAGTAGTTGATCCTGGTGTTTGTAAATGTGCTTTGAGTAAAAATAGCAACATAAAATTGAAAGCTTTCTTACAAAAGAGCAGAGTTCACTTTTTAATAGAAGTTGTCTCATACACATAATTTGATTTATCTTGTCTGGGTGATAAGATTTTCCTGGAAAATGTAGTAAGTGTCAATGTCTCAGCATACAAACTGTGGTGATTTCTTTGAGCCCCGGGGAGCACATTCTGCTGTTTGTGCTTGTAGGTGGAGAGTTCCTGCCTCCCGGTGGGAATGCTGTGCTGGCTGCTCGGCTGGCTGCGTGGCTGAGGAGATGGTTCTGGCCGGCGGCCGTGGGCACCTGCCAAGCGCCGTGTCCCACCGCTCCATTCCCAAGCGGCACAGCGCGGTGCCTTTCCTCCCCACACAATTGGTCTGCAGGCAGGGGAGTTCTGCCTGGCTGCTCCTTTTCCCAGTTCAAGGGTCAGCAGCAAGGGGTGACTTAGGGCTGAAGGGCTGATGTAATGGTAGAGGGCTGTAAGAGGGGAGAGAGCCCCAAATGCAGATGTGCGCTAGAATCCCTTACTGGCTCCTTTATTTACTTGTGTGAGGACTCCTTTTCAGTGTAGTCCTGTGGCACCTGTGTGACCAAGAATCTGTTTAGCAAATTTGGCAGCCAATTTTCTGGAGCAAGTTGCACTTTCCATTTCACCGAGCTGAGTCTGGATCCATAGGCATAGGCCAGTTACCTGACTTTGTTTTGATTCATGGAGTTTGTCGCTTGTGTTCGCTTTACTGTCTGAGTTAATAAGCTGACGCTTTGGAGTGCAGCTAGAGAAGCTTTGCTTTGCCTTGCTTTTTTTTTTCCTTCATTCCACACGAGAGATTGCTGCCATATCAAATGTATATGTTTTGTTCAATGTGAATGAAGTGGGCTCACCAAGCCCAAAAGGCTTTCTCACCAAGCTATCAAATTTCTTCAGAAGGAACCGCAATACTCGCAGCAGTGCCTCCGGAAAGAGACAGATTATGCCCACACAGCTCATAGTTTAGGGAAGGACAAAGTTAGCAGGAGGAAATGGAGCGTTTTGAATTGCTGGTATTCCATGAGGTGTTTATGTTGGCTTTTGTAAATAATATGTTGAGAGTGTTTCTGTTCACAGCAGTAGGCTTTAGGCAGCAGAAGAAACGAGGGGAGATGGAAATGCACATCAAAGGAGGCGGCCTGGTTCGTGCAAATATTCCTAATGCACGTGTGCATGAGAGTTAATGTTTCCTGTGCTCTGGATAAGTGGATCAGGTGAAAAGAGAACAAGCTCAGAGGTAGGACAATTGCATTGCTTTTTCTGCTTATTTGTTTTTGGGGGTTTTTGTTTCTTTGTTTGCTTTCAAGCTGCCTTATTTATGCAGGAGGAGTTGCCATTATCTGAAGGCTTTTAGAAAGCCTGCTGCCCAGCACTAAAAGGTCTTGGAGTTCTGAAGGCCACGTGCTCCCAGCCTGGCCTCTGTGTTAGAGTTTTAACTTGCTCTGCAGTGTGGTAATTTTGCCCCAGCACGTTTCTGCAGTGCCAAGAGCCGTGTACACTCAGGGTTCTGCTGCCCCACTGCTTGTTCCAGCAACACGAAACCCGTGTGTGCCCCAGTGAAACACTGATCGCTCCACGGCCCTGCTGCTGCCTGCACAGCTCCCTGGGATCTTGTATCCACAGCTCCCTAGAGCCTCAGCTTTCACACCTCTTATTCACCCTTGATTTCTTCTTTGAACTTGATACAGTATTTAACTTCTTAATCTATGGCTTTAATAACATTCTACTAAACTGAGCTTACAGTGAATGGTTGACTACTGTGTCAAATGCTTTCTTAAAATATATCAATGAGCCACACTTTTATTCAAATAGCACTTCTGATTAATTAATAATCTCTATGAATATGGTAATTGCAGTTGTGTTGCCAGAAAGATATTCATTTGCATTGGGACCGAGGCTCAAAACTTTTCTGCCAAGTGCATTTCAGTCTTCAGCGAGGTTGAGAAATAGCATTCGGAATACAAAGATGAGTCGATCGTGCTGCTGCCTTTATTGTTGGGAACAAACTCATTTACATCTGAGTGAGCAGATCCAGTGTTTGAGATTTGGGCAACCTTGTTCACACATCAGAAAAAATTCCAAAAATTATAGGAAATCTTCACACCATTAATCAGCACTCCACTGTTTGTTTCCTTTCCCTGATAGTGTTTCTTCAGTTTAATTCACCTTTTGAATTCTTGCATCTCTTCTCTTGTGAACAGCGTTTTGGGCATCTGTCTCGCTGCTCAGTGCCAGTTGTACTTTTCCCTACCATTTGGAAACACAGCTCTTTCTTCTTTTGCATTTGGGATCATCTTAGTGTTGTTTTCAGCAAACCCAGTGAACTCATCATCTTCAAATTTAGAACTATTACTGCTGCTTCTCAAAATAGCCTTTGGATTAATTTTGGGTGCCTGTTCTCTTATCAGACAGCCATGGCATATGCCACCTTATAGCATAAATAATTGTATTGACAGTTAATAGCTGCTGGTGGCTTTCTGGAGAAATGTCAGAAAACAAGTATGTTAATGCAGAATCTGAATCACAGTGTTCATATCCGTGAGGTTCAGCTTTGAACCTAGCCCTGCTCACACACACAGGGGAGCATGTGGGGGAGAGAGAGAGATTCTGTGCTTTCATTGTGTAGCTGATCTGGCTGTCTGCACTAGGCAGGAGAAAGCACTGGAGCAGGATGGTTGTTCCTGCTCAAACAGCAGAGCTGTCAGGCACAACCGCATGGTGCTGCAGCTTTGCTTTTATGCACAACAGGTGTCCTGGGTGTAAAAATAAAAAGAAAAAAAAAGCAGCCATGAAATAGTTGGCTTTTCCTGGGGAGTCTTAAATAACACTTATTTATTGTTATATTCCTGTCTGGCTTGAACCTTCTCTGCAGGTCACTTGTAAAAGCTGAACTGCCCCCTAGCATAAGCACAGATACCTGAGAGCAGGAGTCAGGTGTCCCATGGCTCTTCAGCCTGCCCTGTCTGTAAAAAACAGTGGCAGGTCTGGGGGAAAAGTACCTGTCTCTGTTCATTTTAATAGAGGGCCGTGAAAATAAATTCTGGAATTCTGCTTCTTTCTGGCAGTGGCTTCTGTGTGCTTTGGGATGGTCTTTTCATATGTGCTTCTCCCAGTCTTCTTTGAACTGGTTCTTGCATCTCACTTCTCTTTGCTGCTGCTTTACTGCTTGGTTTGGGCTTGTCTTTGTTTTGTCGGTTTCTTTTTTTTTCCTTCTTGCTAACGTGTCATGCCTTTTATTTCATCTGAAGAACAGATTTCAGTTCACGTCATTGAGAGCTTTAGTGCAATTAAATAACTTTGTTTTAATATGAGAATGCAAATTGAGACAGAGAAGAAAGATGTTGCATAATTATTAGTTTAAAAACATTGTGAGGGTAAGTTTAAGCCTCAAGTCCTAGCAAAAAAATATGTTACACTTAGCTGACCACTTAGACTCAAAGTGAAAAGTGGAGGCAGACAGCTAGGTATGGCAAGGTGGACTTCTCAAAGTAATTTCATGATAGAAAAGTACTTCGGTAAAATTCACTAGGCTTGTTTATTTATTTGCATTTGCTGGATTATTTCAAGAGCACTGGAGAGAAAACATTGAATAATTTTTCAGTCAAATTTCCTTTAATTACTTCTATTGTGGCTTATTCCACCAATTTAAGAGTAAAAATGCCTTTTTTTCCTCTCCAGCGATTTTGTGAAATTATGTTTTGCCTATGACACTGAAATTAGCTTTGCAATCTGGAGCTTAATGGATGAAACTGTTTTCTGAGGGAAAGGTATCATGATTTGTTTTGTGTTTAACTGAGCTTGGTAACTTATATCTATGTATATATGTGCACATATATATAAAAAATATATAGGTAGCGTGGTTAAAGTGGAGATTTCCAATACCACATGTGGCCTTAGGCCTTGTAATGGCTGTATTAAAGTGAAATATACAAGTTGGTACTTATAGGAACTTTGATCTTGAATAGTTTTAGAAATGAGACTTTTCAAAACTGTGTTTAAAATATGATTTAAAAAAACATCACAGCAGGCAGAGTGAACATGGTTCAGTTTTGTTCTTGATCTCAAATCTTCTTACCTGCATGTTTGATTTTAGCCACCTGTGAAAGCCACTTGTTTCTGGGGTTCTCTTAGTACCAGGAAATTTTTCACTGGTTTCAGTGGTGCCTTTCCAGCCTGCAGTTTCACTCACTGACAGAAACCTGTTTCTTCTCCCCACCTATGTGCAGGAATTGCTGTCAGACTTTTAAAATGCCAGTCTTAACCACATGCCTTATTTGCCTATGGTCAAGCCCTGGAAGTTCTGGCTGACTTTTTGTGCCAGAAAATGATCTGTGTGGGAAACAGGCCGTGGTATAAAATGTTGATGTTCCTACACGTTACATGCTGTACCTGCACTCATAAATGTAAAAAAAAAAATGCTACTGAAGGCTTCTTTCTTTTGAATAGCTGCTCATTCCCCAGGCTTACTAATTACAAAGAGAATCTGGTTATTTACTTTTTTTCCTGATTAATTTTGAGGAGTATTATGATATATTACTACTTACAGCTGAAGTGTTTCTTTCTCTAAAACAATCAGAATGAGATGTTCACAACAAAGGAAGGCTCACAAAGGAAGGGTGAATGTAAAATACTGGTTATTCTTTGCCTAGTCATAATATATTTAAGGAAGTCATTCTCCAAAAGGAAAGCAATTTTCATGCGACTTCAACAATGATTTTTTGTAAAAGTCAACATGGAAAAAATACATTTTTGAAATGTATCTTCACTCAAGTAAGTTTTGACTCATTGTAAAGATTTCCACCGGAGAACTTTAGGAGAGAAATAAATTTGAGAGAGATTCTTTTTGCTGTCCTCACCTTTTTCTCCAGAAGGCTCATGCAAGGGAACAAACGAAATAAACCGAGCGCCAGAGCTTACGCAGCAAACAGCACATGTGCTGTGCTAAAAGGAAAATATGTCTGAAATCATACTGGCTGTGATTGAAGGTTCTACAGAAATGTCCTATATTTGGTGTATTTGTGCACGAGGCATTTCATTTCAGCCGTCTTTGGGAGCAGTTTTAACACGATCTTACCTGTGTTGCACTCACACGTGGTTTGTGGTACCTGCAATAGTGGATTGGTCCTTTAAAACTACTCCCTGGGTGGATTTTCAGTTAGGTTCTTTGTAATGCTAAAATTTGATACCAAAATTGAACTGCTATGTGCAAAAATTTGGCATAGGAGAGTACTTAAAGAGTTTGACTTGCTCTGCAAGCTGTCAAGATGGGTTCTGGGGTGTCCCCGGGTGCCTCGGCCACAAGAATCGTGTGTTCCTTAAATCACTGTGTTTCTGATGCTCCCTCATTCTGCTGACATCTTAGGGAAAAAGTTCCGTCAGAAATGAAACGTGGAATAGTTACAGGGAGTGAAGTATGGCTCATATGATGTTGCTGCATATTTCTATCTATTGTTTAGTATTCTTTTGCTAAATCTATTTGATCTCTCTGTGTCTTTCTGTGCAGGTTACAAAAGTACGATCTCTTGCAACCCTTAGGATAGGAGCAAGGTAAAGATCAGCAGAAGACCTGGGGTCTGCCAAGGCCTGCTATTGCACTTCTGTAAATCTGGACAGTGTACAGTGCTTTAAATTAGGTGCTGCCTGGTCTGTGAAGAGTTTTTGGAAGGACCAGGAAGTGCTGTAACAACATTTCATTAGTGTTTGATTCTCTCATGGTCTCTAAATCTTTCCTTTGTTGTCTTTTCCCAGGAGAAAATTAGCTATTTGAAATATTTAAGCTGTTGTTCTTTCCAGAAAAAACAGGAAATAATACTAATGTGTTAATCTTTAACTTGTAATGGGATGTGCTAGAGTAATGTGACCCTCCAAAGTGCTTGGGGCACCCTGTAGGCTTTGTCCACAAGTGATGTAGTGTGGGAAGCCTGACTTATATCCAGCCTGGGTAAAGTGAAATAACAGTAGATACTTTCCAAGTTTTATTGGTTTTCTACACAGTTTCTAATAGCCTTGATGATACCTGAACAGTGTCAGACAATTTTCTAATGTAAAAACCCCAGTTTACTCTGTCTGTACATACGTTCCCAGTGTAAGCACCCGTTGCTCCTTGCCTTTTTGTACGCTGTCAGGATGTGCATTCTGTGTGTACGTAACCGCGCTGGACTGTGCACCCTGCACAAAAGCCTGAATAAATGGGTTTTAACATTCATCCAAAGAATCACTATTCATTTGATGATCAGTGATGATGCTAGTGGATTTTCCTTCACTTCTCTAAGAAGTTTTCATTCATTCCGTAGCACCAACGCAAAGCTGAGTTTCCAGGTAAACATCTTGTGCTGTGACCAGGTAAGCCAATGAGAGGCTTTATTTACAAAGAATGGATTACTCTTGAAGGAAAAGACAGCTGGTAATTAAGGAAGCTCTTAACTGAGTAGATGGACACCCGAATTACTCTCACATCCGGCTAGCACCCCCTGGGAATATTCCCCTGGGAATACACCAGACCTGGGTATATTCCTCAGAGTGAACTCTGTGTTCCTTGCAGTGCCTTCTTGCACAATGGCCTTCTGCATTGGGAACTGTGCCACTAGATTTGTCAGAGGACTTGGATCTGAAGCAGCAGCTGCCAAGGCCTCTGGCGTGTGCCCAAAATCATTAGGTGATAACTGCCCGAGGAAGAAGCTGCCCTGGTGCTCTGCAAGCATCCCACGGACCTGGGACCTGCCTTGGTGCTGCTGCTGTGCCTCCTGTAGGCACCACCTCTGGTAGCAGCCCTCTGGCTGGGCTGAGGGAGGAGGGGCTGTGTGCCCTGGACCCTCCATCCTGGCAGGGTTTGGAGCCACGTCCCCCACACCTCAGGACTGCAGGTGGGTAGGGCGGGCAGTGGATCACGGCCAGCCTCCTGCTGAAACCCTTGAAGAGACAGGGGCTGTCGGGAAGGAAGCCTCCCCTGCCTCTGATCGGCGCACCAGGACACCACCAGCTGAAGCAAGACCCTGGCTCAGCCCTCGGAAGACAAGGTTTGGGTTTAGGCTGCCAAGAGGAACATAAATCCAAAGCTGTGGAGTTTCAGGGTCTGATTTGCACACGTAGGCCAGCGCTGGGGTCTTGCGACCGGCTTGCTCAGCACTTGAGTGATTATTTAAAATTGTTTCTGCAGCCTCCCTCTCCCTGCGTGACCCAGGTGGGGGCTTAGAGATGCTCCTGGTGCTCAGGGGACCAAGGCACAATGGCCTCCATGAGTTTTATGTCTAGCAAAGGGTTTCTGCAACAGCTGCTGCTTGGAGCTGCCTTCTTTAGGACTGTGCTTGCTTCAGGTACCAGGAGTGAAAGGTAATAAGACCCTTTCATGCAAATGTGTCTTCAGTCCCACCATGAAATGTTCCCGGGGATGCTGCCTAGTGCTGCCCTTGCTGCCTGGGATGCTTTTTAGCTTCTCTTGTCAGTGTTGAAGTTCTCTGGTGGTTGTCCTGCAGAGGGGGAATTGGGCAAGATGAAGTGTACCTTAGCAGCCAGGCTTAAAAACAGAAACATGAAAATAGAGATTCTGATATAATGAAAGCTTTGGGTCCCTCTCAGTGTTGATTGTAGCAGTGCTCAAGCTGGCCTGGTCTGGCTCTGACAGGTCGGATTGGCAGCTCATTAGCTGGGACAGGCAGGTTCACAGGAGGAGGTGGTCTGGGAAGGAGTGGCAGCTCTCCCCTGGCAGCTGCTGGAGGCCCCAGCCTGGGACCAGCGCTTCCTCTGCTGCAGCAGCCACTTTGGACGAGCCTAAATGGCCGGAGATGGTCACAGTCTGCCCTGCGGGGGGGGCACGGTCCAGCCTCTGGTCAGACACGGGAGGGTTCTCAGTCACCTCCGTGGCAGTCAGGATTTTGCCCTGGTGAGGATGTTGTTGGAATTGCAGGTTGGTATTTAGCTGTAGGTAAAGATCTGTCTGAAGTGGTGTAGCAGAGTTGTATGATGAAAAATGCTGTCCTGCAGGGAAGGAGAGAGTGAATTCAATCGCGCCTGTGAATGGCTGGCATCAAAGAGCGGTGCCTGGTCTGTAAGGCAGGAGGGAACTTGATTCTCACTTGAAATGGTGGCATCCTTCCTTGTCCCTGTCTCCTCCATGCTATTGCCACACTTGATGGCTGGCCGGCAGCTTTGCTTCTCCTTGCAGTTCATCCTGGGTCTTTCCTCTAAATTCACAAGTGGTCTTTGCACCTGTGCCTGCAGCAGGGTGCGGATCTGGAAGCAGCCGGGCTGCAGGCGGCCCTGGCCAGGTGGGCACACAGTCACTGGGGCGCAGACACCTGCGGTCTTGCAGCTCGGCCACCTCACTGCCCTGACTGCAGAGGGCAAGGCTGTAAACCTGCAGCCATTTGGGGGTTTCCTCCCAGTTTTTGTGATGGTCGGACTGAAGTTCTGCTGCCACTTGGCTTTCCGCAGTCGATGTGCACTGACGAGTTAGTGAGTAGAAGCCTGCACGCCTCCTACGGCAGCACTTGCTGGCCCTCAGCTGGGGGTGGCTATTCCATTAAATTAGCTTTACATGTCAGAAGGTGGGGTGAACAAGTTAACTTTCATTAAGAGTCTGATCCAGGTTCAGAATAGGGTAGCAGCCCCATTTCCTGGCAGCACGTGGCACGCTAATACTTTCTATTTTTAGCAGGCTGACGTTTTCCTTTTTCCGAAATAATTCTATAGATGTAGCCCATGCCAACCGTGAACAGCTTTGCTGCATCCTGTGTGCGTAGAGTTCCAGTGTTAATTAAATCACTTTGTCGCAGGGGAACCAAGGGAAGCTCATTTAATCAGGTATCAAACAAACAAACAAACATCACATCATCCCATTGCAGTTCCTGGAGCATCTGCCTCTCCTTGCCTTGGTGACCGTGACCGGACCAGGGCAGAGTCTCAGCCTGTGAACACTGGGGGCAGGTTAGTGCTGAGGGGTCACCACGGTCTGCACCCCCCCCAAAACCCCCTAAATGTTTAACTGGGTTTGAGCCCCAGCAGCTCTGTGGTTACAGGCACTCTGCAAACATGTGGCTCATGCCAGAGTCCCCAACAACTGCTGCAGGTGGCTGCAGTGGGAGAGCAGGTAGGAAAACACATTGCCTGAGACAGGGACTTCTACTCCTGAATTCAGTTCATTTTGTTTTTCCCACCTGGGAAAATAGACTTTCTATTCCTGGAATTGGTAAAACATAAAATAAAATCCAGGTTTGTGCATGCCTGAAAGTTTTGTAGTGGTGGATGAAACCCAAAAATTCCTTCTCCCAGGCACCCTGGCCAGGCCCCAATGCAATTTTCCCCCTTTCAGGCCACTTCCTGAGGGCTGGGATGTTGGGTCACCCAAACCAGCACTGCAGCTCTGGTTCCAGGGTGCAATTGGGGATCTCTGTAAGGTGAGCCTGGCTGGCATAAGGAACCTGCCTGGAGAACACTGCCAGCTCCTTATCCCCCACACTCCTCTTGCTTACGCTTCACCCAGCTCATGTAAATTAATATCAGCGTTGAATTTCCGTCATACCTACCTGCTGCTCTTGGCAGTTCCGCTGGGAAAGAAAAAGCCCGACTGTTGCTATAGAGACCATCAGATGGAGCGGCACCAGAACATCTTCCACACCACTGCCACCGAGTGCTCACGTGTGTCCCAGCACCCGGCTGCTGGCCACGGTGGGACTGGGACACCCCTGCTCCTCTCGCCACCCCTGTCCTGTCCTGCAGGACTCCAGGGAGGACTGATCTCCTGGCTCTCCTACAAGCTGGATTTACGCAGGTCTTCCTCAGCCTGAAGCTTCTCCCAGGCTCTCCTTGAACAGGCTTGTGGGTTGGACGTGCCCCCAGGGATGGGCAGGGAAATGCAGGGCAGCAGCTCCTTCCTGGTGCTGGATGTAGGACTCTGGGAGCCTGCTGGGAAGGCTCAGTGAAACAGGGTGTGTGCCAAAGCCGGTCGGTAGAAGCAGTTTAAACCATTTTCAACACTTCTGCTGCTGGCTCTGCCCTGCCAGGTGTCTGAGGAGTGGGTCCTGAGGTTACTGAACACCAGCCCTCTGTTGTGACACTGAAGGGCAGGATGCTGGTGGCAATTAATGCACGTGCTCATAATGTGCCCTGTTCCGTGCCAGCTTGTTCTCTACAGACAGCAAAGGGGGCAGTTTATGCACTGGGACACAGAGTCTCTAAATGTCCCTTCCATTTTGTCAGCACGGAATGATCTCAAAGATCCTGCGAGGCTGGAGGATGCTGCCCAGAGCAGCCCAAGTGCCATTTTGTCCTGCTTGGAAATGGCCTCGCAAGGAGCATCCCTGTGTGTGTGTGTACAGCAGCCTCTCCTTAGCTTCTCCAGACAAGGTCATGCAGGTTGTCAAGTTCAGGTTTCAGCTCCAGGATGACTGACAGAGCCCTCTCATCTCCAGTGTCACAACACTTCAACCTGCATCAGGGCCTGCTGTGATGCCTGTCAGGCTCACAGGCATTTTGTTAGAGCTTCTCCAAAATAAATTTGTTAACTGGTGACAGGCTCTCCAGGCCTGCCCCGGAGGTGATGCAGGCAGATCTCATGGGATTTAGAGAACTGACTGAATTGGGGAAACTCCCGGTCCTTGATCAGCCCAAGGGACAAAGCAGAGCTATGGAGGAGAAGCCTCAGGTGGTGGTATGACCCCTATCCAAAGAGACCAAACCAGATTATACCAACACCAGCAGCTTGATGTTTTGAGGAAAAAAATGGCTGTATTTGGCATCCTTGAAGCAAGCTAAAAAACCTGAAATCCAACCTCTGCCAGCAAATCACCTGTGAAGAAGCCAGCATGTTTAGGGACATGGCAAATCACACTTTACAGCTTTATAACTCTGAATTATCCAGCACACCAGTTTCTTCAAAGGAAGGAGACTAGGTTCACTGGCACAATGTCTAAATCCAAAAGTTGCTGCTATAAATGACTGATGTGTCCTCTTAACCCCAGAGGCTTTTTTCTTGGTAAGCAAAATGAAGGGAAAGAGCCTATTAAATACAAATTACTACATGAAAAATGAACTCATAATCTGTAATCATACATGTTTATGTATGGCCCCACGTGACACCCTTCTCTCTCAATTAGAGAGATGTGTGTTTGATGGCTGGACTATTCAGTAGATAAGGAATTGGCTGGATGGATGCAGCCAGAGGTTTGTGGTCAATGCCTTAATGTCCAGGTGGAGGCCGGTGATGGGGGCTGTCCCTCATGGCTCTGTCCCAGGACCGGTGCTCTTTTGTACCTTCACCAGTGGCACAGACAAAGGGACTGAGCATCCTCAGCAAGTCTGAGTGTGGCACCACGCTGGGTGGTGCAGGTGACATACTTGGAGGATAGGATGCCAGCCAGAGGGAAGTTCAACAAGTCCAGGTGCAAGGTGCTGCACCTGGCTCAGGGCAATCCTAGACATGAGTGCAGACCAGGAGAACTTATTGAAAGAAGCCCTGTGGAGATCTGGGGTTTCTCGTGGATGAAAAGCTGGATACGAGCTCAACAATGTGTGCTTACAGCCCAGAAAGCCACTTGTATCCTGCTTGTGGCCAGCAGGGCAAGGGAGGGGATCCTGCCCTTGTGAGACCCCACCTGGAATGCTGCTGCATCCAGCTCCGGGATCCTCAGCTCGAGGAAGACGTGGTACAAGCAGGTCCAGAGGGTTACACAGAGGATCAGAGGGCTGGAGCACCTCCCCTGTGAAGACAGGCTGAGAGAGTGGGAGGTGTTCAGCTTGGAGAAAAGGCTCCCAGGAGGCCTTTTAGCACCTTCCAGTACCTTAAGGGGGATCACAAAAAGGAGGGAAAGGGACTCTTTATATGGGCAGACAGGACAAGGGGCAATGGTTTTAAACTAAAAGAAAATACGTTTAGATTAGATGTTAGGAAGAAATTCTTCACTGTGAGGGCGGTGAGGCACTGGAACAGGCTGCCCAGGGAAGCTGTGGATGCTCCATCCCTGGAGGTGTCCAAGGCCAGGCTGACCATGTCCAGTAAAAGGTGTCTCTGCCCCTGGCAAGGGGGTTGGGACTAGATGATCTTTGAGGTCCCTTCTAAACCAAACCTTTCTATGATTCTATGTTTGAAACTGTTCCAATTTGCTCAAAGTGAGCAGTTTTGTTATGCAGGTAGGAACACAAAGCTGTCTACAACTCACTAACTGCCCTAGAGATTATTTTTTATGAAACAAAACCAGCCCATCAATGAGGAAAATGAATCTTTATTTTTTTTTTTCTCTAAAAGCAGAATCCACGTACATGGTTTTTTGTATGGTTTAAAGGTGGTTTTAAGATGTGAATAGTCACATCACAGAAATAATACAGAACAACCAGTGAAGGAATGAAGAGCCAGTTTGACAATTGCTTGATCAAGTAGCCCAAACATTATTTTTAACTAATGGTTTTCTCAGAGCAGACTTCAGGACAATATTAAAATCTCACCTACTCAACACAAATACAGAGATAATGACTGGGAAAAGAACTACAAAATACAATTATTGCTCCTGTATCTGCATTGCTTCCTTGCAGGATACTCTACTGGATGCTGGGAGAGCAGTTTTTAAATTTCAGTTTCATTAAGAATGTCATTTAGATAAATAAGAAGTAACCGACCAGCCAATCTCACATGGATAATTTATCTGAGACCAAAAGAAAACGGGTTGTTCTACAACAAAAGCAGAGAGGTTTTGTTTTATAAGGCGAAGAGTAGATTGTTATACTTTGAAACACGGAGGATGGCTGTGCTTAAACACCTACGTACATCTGGTTCGTAGGCGTTCCCGACGGCTGCAAAGGGCAATCCTGGCCAAATGACCTGTCAGCACCAGTGAGATCTCCCTGTGTTTGGAAGGAGGCGGCTCTCCAGCTGTGCTCCTCAAGGCCCCAGCCCTGCTGCGTTTACACACACGCCAGTCTGACTCAGAGCTTCTCTAACACCACCAAACCGGCCCAGCCTCTGCTTCTGCTGAAGTCCGGCATACGTGTCGGTGTTTGGGAGACTGGGCCCTCCCAGGGCTATTGAGTGTGAGAGGGAACGAGAGCTATTGCCAAGATTTAGGTTAAAGGGCAGACAGAGCAATAAACACTCCGAGCACAAGTTATGACAACCCTTTAAGACCTGAAAATGGAAGCTGGAAAATTATGTCAAGCACACCGATAACTACGAACCACACACGGTATTCGGCAGTGCCTTTACAAACATCTGTGACAGACCTGATGTGCACCAGCACCTTTCCCTGTACTGCCTGGCAAGGAAAACCCAGCATTCCGCAGGATACTTCCCATGCAAATGCGCATTTCCCGTGTAATTGGGCGCCCAGGTCACCAGCTTCTGATGAAACCTTGAGAAATGTATTCTACAACATCTAAAGATGAAATTTGAACATCTCTCACGTTACCGAGCAAAAGGTTAGCTGGAAAAACCATTCAACACAGATGATTCCAGGTTTAGTTACATGATTAGTCTAAACAATGTGCCCAAACATACTTAATTTCAACAAAATTCTTAAACTATGCCTTTCTAAAATTTACAAAGTATATAAAATGTGATTTGACATTTATAAAACCTCAGCCCTTTTACAGAAAACAAAACAAGGCCATAGAATTTTAAGTTTAAATCTACTGGTTTTCTTCTCAGCAGTTTTAGTTCCTATGATAAAAAAACTTCAACAACCGGCACTCCACCATGGCCTTATAATGCAAGGAATAAATTAGCAAGTCACACTGTAAATAAAAATAAATAATTTCTAAGTTATTTTTATTTTTTAAAAAATGGTCTCTTTAATTGCACAGTATTTTAAATTTTCAGTAGCAATGAAAAGTCAGTTGGGTATTTTTCTAAATGCTCCAGAGAGCAAGAAAGCATTGTGTCTCATTTTTCAAGCTTTACACGTCGAAAATACCTTGGTCAAACCATCGACTGATAAAACTGAGAAATGTTTTGGTAGTCTCTTACTGTGGCAAGATGCTGCAGTATCTCTCACCCAAGGCATTCAGTCCTCCGGCGCTCACCCTGCCGGGGCAAACACCCGCAGCGTCCCCTTCCAAGTGAGGTACTCTGGTTCACACCGACAGCTTTGATATTTTTGGAAAGGTGTTCACCATTAGCTACAACTTTCACAGCAGAAGTTCCTCAATAGCTCAGCACCAGTCTGCACCCGCCGAGGCCGCAGGAGTCTCCTTCGAGGGCTTCCCCAGCCCGGCACGCCTTCTCTTCTCGGCGCGTCCCACCAACACATCAGGCTTTTGGCTCTCCCCAGAGCTGTTCTGCAGCGGAGGACCAAGCTACAATTCAGACATACCAAAGAAAATGGGACACCTGGAAAGGTATGATCTTACCTCAGACCATTAGCAGTATCTTAAACCCACTTGCCAAATATATGTGTGTATATATACAAATATATATATATATATAAAACACATATTTTAAAAAATAAAAGACAGCAAAGTGATTAATACTGTCACAGCCTGGGCACATTTAGCTCAAAGTCAGTTATCTACAGGACATACTTAAAAACTCTAAATATTGCCAACGCGTTGTCGTATTGAAAACAGTTGTGGGCAGATGCCTAATGTATGTGCATTAAAAATACTGTATGTCTACCTACTATTACTGATGCAGTTATAACAGCTTGGGATTTTATCTAAAAATACAGAGTTCCTACTAAGTATCAAAACAACTCTCAAGTACTGAAAGACAAAGGAAAAGTGTTGCCCTCTTCTCAGCTGAGGGACAGCTCTAACTTGAAGGTACTAAATCCTTCGTGGCATCTCTGGCACTCAGCTGGGGCCAAGACAATATCGCTGAATTACCTCTGCTATTTGAGTATCACGGGAGGTTACAGTTCAGTTATTTGCATCAATGCAATTACACAGACAAAGGTAGTATTTGAGCAGTATCACTGCATCCACGTTTGTTACTGGTGTCCTCTTCAGAAGTCGTTAAATACACAGACTGATCTCCTCATCGCGGAGGAGTTCACACACAATTCCTCAGTCTGTTACCACAGCAAAACAAAAGGAAGTATCAAGGCAAACATTTTGTCCACAGCATATTTCCTTTACCCAAAATAAGCAAGTCTAAGGGGAACTAGCACATCATTGCACAACATTAAAATCCACCAAATTACTCCTGCTCTTGTATTTTTAAAGCATTTTCAGTGCTTGGGTGCAAAGCACAGAACCTGTTACAAGAACTGCCTGGCGATCACCACCCTTTTGGGGATTCAGTACTGCCCTGGATGTGCGCGGAGGCAAAGGACACTGGTATCCCAGGCCTGGGCAGTGCAGCTCCTCGCACCGATATCCCAATGGCTGAGCCTGCTGAGCCCCTGCTCCGGGCCAGGCTGTGACACGTGCATGGCAGGAGCATCCCGGTGCTCACATCACAGGGAAAAACACAAAACACTTCTTTTACATATGCACGTTTCAGTTCATGCTCAAAGGAATCGAACTTTTGGCAGAAGTAAATACCTACATAAAAAATAAATGTAAAAACCCATTAAAAACACAAACATAATAATTGCATTATTAAAACAGCTGCACCTACACTATGGTGTAGTACTTCAGTGTAATTCAATTTAACCAAATCTTAGCGTACAACTAAGATGAGACCCATTTCCCAGTCCAAACCTCAGCCTCAGCGCTGCATCGATCTCTACATTAAAACATGCTCTACGGACGGCAACCAACCAAATCCAGGGAAAAACTGTTGCCACAGGTGAAGAGGCCTTCTCCCTAAACAGACAACGCAGGACAGATGGTGTAGAGCCCCTCCGGCCTTGCCACGGGGACAGGCGGTGGCAGAACCTGCAGCGCAGCGGCAGTGGAAGCTGCGGGAGCACCACGTCCTGAGTTGGTTTGCTGAACACGGTTCAGATTATTGGATATGTCTATAGCACAATGCTCTTTAGAAGCATTTACTGTATACCCAAACCCTACTTGCTGCAACACACGGTGTCACACAAGTAGTGAAAACGTCTTCGTATTCAAAGGTGCTTGGACATCATTTTCAGGCAGCATTTTACCTTTATTTTAGTGAGTTCCCACTACAAAGATTTTAGAAGGAAGAAGATGCCAATAGTTTATTTTTTCCTTTTAGTATGTGAAATTGAGACAGACGCCTAAATAAATACCTACTTTTACTTGCCTAAATCTATTCTATGTCTGAAATCTCTAATTTTTAAATAAGGGATAAAATGTTGCCCAAAAGACTAGTTATAATTATACATTTGTGTTTCTAATCTACAAATCAAAATAGTTCTCAGTTAAAAAGATACAATTTGTATCAACAGTAAAAGGTACTTTCTGGTTCTTCAGGGCCTTACTTAAAATTCCAGCAAGTGTACCAAAATTATCAGATGTAATAGTGTAAACTAGTGACACTTTTTTAACACTGAACATTGTTACAATGGATGGAAACCTAAAACTGTCGGCAACTGATCACGTCATGGAAGTACATCTGACATCAATTGCAAAAACTATTTCTATTTTTCTCATATATATATATATATAAAAGCTTATGAGGTGCTAGTAAAACCCATGACTTTAAACCAGAAATATCCCTTACTAATGCTAAAACAGACTTGGTTTGTCTGTTTCTAAAACTACACTATTTGTGGCAAGAATCAGGCCTACACAATGCAAAAAAAGCGAAAAACTAACTCCAGGAACACATAGGGTATCTTCTCTCCCCACAACCCTCCCCTCCTCAGCCAAAAAAAGGAAAAAAAAAGTTTAAG
Source organism: Mohoua ochrocephala (assembly GCA_013398855.1). Lineage (NCBI taxonomy): Eukaryota > Metazoa > Chordata > Aves > Passeriformes > Acanthizidae > Mohoua > Mohoua ochrocephala. Next base: position 313,770 of record VZTA01020786.1, read on the forward strand.
TTATTATTTTGAGCTACAATATCATTACCATAGTGCAGTTAATAAATGTTGCATATCCTGAACACACAAAACCTTTTCAGGCCAGCCTTGATAAATAGCAAGAAAAATCAAACAGTATCTTAAATACAAAACTTGCATTGAGATAATTAAATTCATTTAAAAACAGGTAAATATTTTATGAAAAGCATATTTTATCCAGTACAGTTGTGCAGCAATACAAAGGAAAAACATATAAAACAACTAAACAGGGCCCTACGATTTCGGGTCCCCATCTACTGACCAGAAATACACAGAGCTGGGTAACAACACACAGGAACTGAAATGGGGGGGCCTGGTTTGGGGTGGTTCTCAGCATTTGCAGCTTCTTTTAGCTTCCAAGGGGGCTGCAAATTCTCAGTACCTTTGAAAATCAGGCAATAAGGCTTTTACCATATCCATAAATTAGTAAAAAAAAAAAAAAAAAATTTTTCCACTTCTGTTTGCATCTGATCTTACTAATTGACTGCATCAACAAAAACATGTAACTATTTAAGCAAAACAAAGAAAGCAACGAAAAGTGCCATACTATAAATTACCAATATATTGTTACCCATTTCACTGTTAACTGGTAACTTAATTATTTGTTTCAAAAAATGAAGTCAGTGCTGTAGTAAATCTTTGTTTTCTACAAACAGGTGATTACAGCACAAAAAAGCTCACAAAACCAACCAAACATACATCAGACATACTTATGGTGTTGTAAAAAGTTCAGAAACTTGGCTTGAAAATTGGCTTGAAAATTGCCTGCCAGAAGTAGCAAAATCCTCCTTCGGCAGGTTAATATCTCACAGCCCAAGGATAAGCATCCAGCAAGTTAAAAAACGAAACCAAAAATCCCAACAAAATGTAACAATGATAAAAAAGTGCTGCATATAAACCCCTGATGCACCAAAGATTATAACCAGAGACCACAGATTTTTTATTTTTTTATATATATATATATATATATATTAATTTAAACTGGAACATCTTCCAGATGTGAAAATAGCCATTTAAAAATTTTCAAACTAGAACACAAAACATATCTGGTACTTCCAATGCATGGGGCTATACATACAGACTCCATGATACAGTATTTCACATAAACGGATTACTATATAACCTCCTTGCTGAGAAGGAGATCCCAAATGCTATTGTAGCAAACCTCCCTCAGCGTTAGAGCTGAGCTGAAAACTACGAGACACCACAAAGATGCATCATCTCTCAATAACCTAGCTGAGATTTCTCCACTAAGATGGCTGCAGCGAGCTGCTGAGCGTCCGTCACGTGAGGGTTCTTCTTCATCACCATCCTCACGAGGTCGGGGGGGAAGATGTTGCAGAGGTTCATGTAAACCTTCTCCCGGGTGTCTTGGTGCCTTGGGGGGTCTTGCGGGATTCCACAGTAAGGTACGCGCCAGGGCTGGTCCTGCTGCTCGGGAAGGCTTTGGAAGGCAAACTGCTCGTAGCACGGCTGCGTGGGATTGCTGGGCAAGGAGTACGTCTGGCGGTAGCCGTAGGCATCCATCCCGTAGCTCTGCCTGTCCCAGCCTCCCAGCCCTTCCTGGCCAGAGTAAGGCTTTCTGTGTCTTAACGGAGAGTTTTCATACAAGCGTGAGTCTGAAATGCTGTCTATTCTCGTGGACACCAGGGCTCTGCCCAGATGCAGCGTCTTTGAGTGGGACGAGCTCTGAGGCGCGGAGTAGTCGTTGGGACAGCTGGAACGAGCACTGACCGCTGGGTGCTGCAGGTGCACAGCCATGTACGGAATGGGAGACTTGTGGTGATGCTTTGGTTCTTCGTGACTGTAGCTCTGCACTCGTGCCAGAGGCTCGTGGTAGCTCTGCAGGAAGGGCTGGGTGTTAAGGCGGCCGTGGGGGTGCAAATGTTGGCACTTCAAGTTCTCCTCCAGCTGCGGGTCGGGCGAGCTCATGTACGAGCGGTCGCTGTAACCCACGTAGGAGTCGCTACTGCCGCAGCTGACGCTCCCCTCGCTGCTGCAGTCGGAAGCCACAGAGCTGATCCTATAATCTGTGTCCAAGGAGAAGCGCCTTTCCGGACTACGCGGCCCAGACATGCTGAGATTTGAATACGCGCTCAGCATGGAGTAATACCCTACATCCACCGGAGACTCACATTTTGGATACTGGTCATAAGGCATTGGTGTTCCGTGATTTTTGGTTGCCATCATCACTGTAGGATACTGTCCCTGTGGTCTTTGATCCTGAGGTGGGAAGTGAACTCCAGATGGAAGGCCGTTAGTTAAAGGTGCAGTACTTTGGGGTTTTCCAGCAGACGAACTTGGTATACTAACTAAAGAAGGTACAGACCTGGTTTCCAATTTGTTTTTGGTGGGAAGCTTTTCCTCCAAGTCTTGATAGACTTGAGTCCTTATACTAGGATCGGATTGCCTCTTTGGAGCAGCACGCTTCAGCTCTGAAGTGCCATCACTTTTAGTGCTACAGGGAACACTATTGCTTTTTACCAGTCCTCCTTCACTTGTAGTTTTGGCAGCTGTGCTTCTAGACATGGCACGAAGTTCATCAGCTACGGATCGCTGAGGCTGATTTCCTCTTTCTGGATGATAGTATTTGCATTTGTGTCCATAGGTACATTTCTTCCCTGTTAATACAGACATAATCAGATTAAAAAAACTTCAAACAAAATCTGTTAGCCATCAAATAACAGAAGTGCCTCTCATTTAAAGTTTCACTGTTGATTTGAAAGATCTTGCAAACGAGATAGGTTTGGTGCAACACAGGGTGCGCTCTAAGAGCTCCTCTCCTGTTTTGTGGGGAAAAAAGAGGCAGTGGTAGCGTGCTGCAGATGATGCTCTGGGAATGCAGATCAACACTACCAGCCACATTTTGAGCTGAACGTGGCACTGCCAGGGAGTCTGTACACACCTGCTGTGCCGGGCCAAGGCAAGAAAGAAAGCAGAAAACTTAATAGGGAAGTCCCACAGCCATAAGGCCAGCAGGTTTCAGCTCAGTCAAGATGCCTGTAGGAATGCTCAGTAGCTAACCTTCAGATAGCTCAATTAATTTCCTGGAAGAAAATCTCAGTATCTCATGACATTAGAAAAGGGCTTCTGGAACCTGCAGAATTTAGGCGTTGATTTGGATCTATTCCAATGAATGATCAATTAAGTTGCTCCTTTAGCTCAGCTAGTGGACAGAAATGTTTTCTAAGCAGCACAAGAAAAAATCTCTTCAGTTTCCACCATCGGCTCAGCATTTCAACCCATCTCAGGCTAAGACAACAATGTTAAAACCATTGTTAAAGAGTTTTTAACAGTTTTGGCAGTGTTAAAATAAAGCAGGAGCTTGGTCCCCAGGCCCAGTACAAAAAAACTGATGGGTTAAATCAAATTACCATATGGACATGGTTGCTTCTTATGTTCTGGCACAATAGGCTTCTTCCTAAGAAAATTGTCCAGACTTGGACCATGGCGGCCAAGAGGATCATCAGGAGGCATAAATCTATGAAGAAAGAAAAAAGTATTACGGAAGCAAACAAGCCTTTTCATACTCCTCATGCAATGACCAAGAACCTCATGACTATGCTACACCATAACCTGCCATCCTGTCATTTTTAAATCCAGGTACCTCGAGGGCAGTTTTGGAAGGTCACCGTTCTGCTGCAGGTACTGCCTGAGAGGGAGGTCACAGGAATAGCCTGTGTGGACACCTCCAGACTGCTACAGACACCTTTGGTCCAGCTCAGCTGATGCTTCGTGGCAAAGCAGGGCTGCAAATAACCCACCCTGAAATCAAAAGTAAGGGCAGCAATACAGGCAGCCGTTTCTTAAAACACCACTATTATCTTTGCAAAACTGTGCTGCCTGCCTCGGACTCCTGCATCAGCATTCAGGCACCTCAGGACAAGAGCCTGCTTGGTGGGGTACCGAGTCCCTCCCACTACAAGAAGCCACCAGCTGTAACTGCAGTTGATCTGTAGGCTGGGGTACAGAGTTACTATAGATGGATCTCATCAGACAGTTGAACTGCAGACCCTCTGAGGTTCACTCCAGCATGGGTTTTTCTGTGACTCTAGGACTTAGGAGTCTAACCACAGGCACTCAGAAATGTTGGCTCAGTATGTCAACAAAACTGGAATATTATACCATAGCACACATCAAATATACATTGGTATACACCAAAAGAGGAAAAAATAGCATAAAAAGACATTAAAAATGTTGCTACAAAACCCAGTTTCGAGTACTTTTATTCAGAAGACCAAATCTATGCTTGACTATTCCTCCTGTTTTCCTACATATACCTAATGATTTGGGTGTAAGATAAAAAATTCGTACAAATCTTCAAACTGTCCTTTCCTCGACTATTTTAGTGGCACATGTAAAGATGGAACGACTTACTTGTCATTAACAAATGAATACATCAACAAGCGTTCATCTATGAACTTCTTCCATTCTGGCTTTTCATTAGCTAGATCCCTGTAGTTATCATTAGAGACAATGATGCCATCTGACTCGAAGGCCAACTTCACTATGAATCGGTCGTCGTAGCACACCACCCTTCTCCCTTGCACGCGCCGGGACGGTGTGAACACGAGAATCTTCTCCTTCTCTAATTTACGTAAGATTTCTTGATCTACAAGGAATAAGAATCAAAAGTCAAACAAGAAAGAAAAGAAAAAAGCTCGTTTAATCTCTAAAGACATTAGACTTGAGGAAGAAAATCCAAGCATTTAAGGACTAAAAAAGTCTTAGATGGTTATAGTCCAGCAGAAGGCATCCCATATATGATACCTGAACTTAGAGTCAGCAGTCAGCTGGCAATGCTTTCAAAAAACCCTACGAACAAATCAAGACCTCCTGCTCCACACCATTTCTCTAAGACTAACACAGGGGACCTTGTTCATGTTCCCGTGGTTCAAAAGAAAAACCATTTTATCAAAACGCCTGTGCAGAACTCCTCTGGTTGAAGGGGTCGTTTTACACACCGCTGAATAGGAGGACTATACCCAAGAACAGCCACGGCTTTCCCATAACTGAGCTCCTTGGTAAGGACAGACCTTTTTCATCTCTTTGTGGAACCCAGCAAGAAACACCTTTTGAAAGAATTCCAGTAGCTCATTCCCATTAATGGGACTGTCTCATGAAAGTCTCTGCCCATCAAGAGAAGGGGTACCCACAAGGACTAGAAAACCCACATTCTGTACAAGCACTCAGGTCCTCCACAAATATGAACAGCATTCCCCAGAAAGACCTCTGATGTCATTTTGTAACCAACAGCAAACATGGTGGTGGTTTAGTTTGGTTTGGTTTTTTTGTTAACACCAGTACAGTTTAGGTTGTATCTTTGCTTGACTGGTTTACACATTTATACGTAAGTTCTTACCAAAGCCAAACAGATTACTCTTCAATCCTTCTAAATAAGCATATTTAGCGTTTTATGTAGTTCCTTCCTGTTCTACACAATCTGTCACTCACATATCCCAAAAGTATTTTCCCTTTTCCTGTGTGGAACCTGGAGATCCCAAGGAGCTTTGAAAGATGGACCTCAGGCTACTAAGGAGGTTGTACCTAGTAGTGGGGCACCTACCCCTTATGTTGATTCTCCTGCCTATTGCTCTCCTCAGAGCAGACAAGCTATGAAAGAAAAATACACAAAAAAAATAGGCAACTTCTAAAAGAGCAGAAGATGCTGGCATAGTGAATATGAGTCATGGCTCTTAGTAATGATTAAGATCTCAAATAACTCAACTGTTTTGTAGCATAAGAAACTTGACAGGGAACATATTCCATCTGGGAAAAAAACAGATTCCAACAGGAAGAAATACAGCATTAATATTACATATAAGCAATGTATTTGATACAAGCATTTATCTTCGTAGTAGAAAAAGCACAAGATTTTAAATTAAATACAACCTTTTTGTATTCAACGCCCCACAATGTGGTAAATGATGAGTGAGAGTGTGATGGAAGGTGATTTTTTTTTCCCTGCTAAGAAAGAATAAAAAAAATCTGCCATGTGATTACTGGCAACGGTAAGAAAGATGTGGCTGTTGTTTAGTCCAAGAGACTTCTCATGAATGCTGACAGTCTAGAACCATCCCCACGTTAGTCATTTAGGGCTTTTTCAAAACTCCAGCTGGCCGCGTATCTCAGGTGTGCATCTCTGGAAACAGAGTGTCAGCACCACGTATTTTACATGCCTGGTAGCACGCAGGCTTCCTGCATCCTTAGAGAACACAACAGAAGATGCAATGTTTTTACAGGAGATATAATAACCTGATGTTCCTTCCATTTTCAGGGTCCATGATGACACATGGAACTTTGATTTCTCATTGCTGGACAACTGACCATTGCTAGGTCAATTCTAGCCTTGCTGCTTTCTTGAAATGCCTTTTGGGGCATTTAGCCCTATGCACACTTCAAGCAGATGTCACAATTTATTTCTAAGTGGCCAAATTTTTTTTACTTAGCCAATGCTCTTCTCATACTCCCAACACTAGTACAGTGAAAGAGAATGGCTTCAAGAGAAAGGCTCCACACTGCCAGTGCTGACAGGGTAACAGCAGCTTTCCAAATGTTTCCTTGTGTTAACACGCTGTATTCTAGTAGCAATCAAGCAAATGGAATGAAGTGCTGAGAGGATCTTTCCAATTATTTGAAAATGCACATGGCAATCAAAACATGCTTCTGTATTCTTTTAGAAGCTACAGCTATTAGTCTCAAAAGCTTCCCTTCCTTTAACGGGAGCCATGTTGGGCCGCCCCTCAAAAACACCCCCTCCTCCTCTCCAAATTCTAGGGTTTTTTAACCCCCAATTCTTTTCTGTTTCAACTTTAGGACAGTTGGAGGATGTCTCTCCAGCCTTCACACAGAACCTGTTAGTTTGATGAAGGAATAAATACCTCTACACCAAATTTGTTTTCTATATAAACACATTCAAAATTAAAATTTTCAAAAGTTGTCTATTTGCTAATAGTAATGACAAAGAGGGGAACCATTCCCTTTCTGTCCAGATAATTCTCATAACGCAGGGCATGGGAAGTTACAAGCCATCCTGGCAGAATGTGCTCACCACAACAAATAATACCCACCAAATGACTAACTTGAAATTTCTTTGCTACTAATGCTGCACAGACATAGCATATTTTAAAAAAGGCAATTACATTCTTCAAGAAGTAAGTAGCAATGTTAATGGAAACTTGAGCAGATGAGCAGAACAGAACAGGAAGACTTGGAGAGGGCACTGCTTTGTCTTTTTCCTTCCTGCAGGTTGCAATGAAGTCACTGCAGCAGAGATATGTTCTGTTACATCCTTTCATAGCTAAAGGCTTGTTCATTTGAACACTCCCATTTGAGTGCAGGACGAGCAGCACTTGTCCTGTGCAAAGCACTGAATACACAAGCAAAGATGGAGCTTACCTGTTATAAGAGCATCTGGCCTCGACTGTTCTTTCCTCCACGCTGGCACAAACACAGTAACATCCTTGTGGCCTCTTTCCAAAAACCAGTCTACTGCCAATTTGATTCCTCGACAAGAAAATACTTCTTTGTTCCCGTGGCTGAAACACACATTAAAATTCTTTATTAGTTGACTTTCTTGTTCTATGACCATAAACGGAGCTCAGTAAAATGCAGATGCCAAAGCCATGCTCTGCACTTGCTCCATGGTTTCTAAAGGCAGCTGGGAGTCTGTCTGAGCCTTGCCCAAACACAGCCATCATTTCCAAAACGGCGTGGGAGAGGGCTACTAATTTGCCAGACATATTTATCACCTGTACACAGATTTGACAAATAAAGAAAAATATAAGTAGGGGCTTTTAAAAAAATCCTCATAGCCCAACCAAAAGTATGGTGTATAACAGGAAGCTCAAAGACTTGATGAGGGAAAGCAGGAGGCCCGAAACACCAATGTGAGAGTGCACTGTGTTTAGGAAATGTTAGCAGATGAGCACAGGTGGGCATGACAGCAGGGGAAGGGACAGCAGAGCCTGCTGCAGGAGCTCTGTGAGGTCCCGTGTGAACAGGGAAAGAGAGAGGAGAAGGCCTCCAAGCCCAAGGGTATGGCAGGCACTCAGCTGGACAAATTAGGCAAACTGGAGAGACTGTCCAAAATCAACATGGCAAAACTAAGAATGTGCTTAGTACGTACTTCAGAGGTAGAAATTAACGTATATTTAAAAAGCTGTGAAGAGACAATCAAGCAGAAACTGATCAGACACAAGCAAAACAGAAGATGTGCGTCTGTTGTGCAATAACTGTCTGGGGTAAGGCAAGAGATGCAATTATGTCATTTTCTAAAGGCAGACAAGTCCTTGCCCAACTTCTACATCCAGTTTCAGGCGTGACATTGTAAAAGACAGAGAGGAAATGGAAAGAATCCAAAAGAAAGTGAAAGGAGACCTATGGGGAAAGGCTGAAGGAAGCACATTTAGCTAATTTGGGAAAAAAAGCAGCTTGCGGAAGAACAAACCAATCTTCCCCATATAGGAAGTAAGTGAAATGGAGGACAGCAATCAACCAATGGGTGTCCACAGAAAGGTTCTGGGAGCAGGGAGCTGCAGGGTGGTTGCTGTGAGAACAGTTTGGGATTGACCCATGATGGGCACACCCAGCTCCAGCCAGCTCCACAGGGGAGGAGAAGGGAATGAGGGAACACCAAGGCTTGAGGAGGAGGAGGTGCTTCCTGAGGAGCAGGTACACCCCCAGAGGGACTTGCAGACTGGAGAACAGGAGAAGGGCAAGAATGAAGGAGCAGCAGAGAAAAACTGTGACATTCTGACCCCAGTCCCCTGCACTGCTCACAGCTGCTCTGAAAGAACCGACTGCCACCTGCAGCTGTGACAAGGTGTAAGAGTGAGGCTGGGGTGAGGTAGTGGGGAGGGCACGTGTTCGGAGTGAAGCAAGCCTGGAAAAGGAGAGACAATCTTCCCCCCAAATATTTTAACGTTTGTCTTTTTTGTTTTCCAATACCTGATTTGGAATTAAATATTTCTATTAACTGGCTATAAATTAAATTGAATTCCCCAAGCTGAGTCTGCCTGACAAAAAAAATTACTTGATGAGTGATCTCCCCATCATTGTTTTGAGCCATGGATTTTCTTGCTTCTGTTCCTCCTGTTTTCTCCCCCATTCTGCTGGGAGGAGGCAAGCCACAGCCAACCCACTACAGTCCCACTGGGTAAGGACAGACAAGTCCTTAACTAGAGTAAGGAACAATTAAGCACACTATGTTAGTAAAAGCTTTCTCCCTGATCTGTTGGAAAAACTGACCATGGATTTTGGGATCTCCTCATTGGACACTTTGCAGAACAAGTTAAGACTGCTCCTCTGAGGCCAGTCTGGGTTCTCCATGCACAGGAGCAGACAAACAACTTTTGTGAGGTCTCTCCCAACCCTGCAGCTCTGTGTAGCAGAAGAAACACAGGGGCATGGAAACAAGCCATCACCTTTCACTTGGCTTGTCATGTCTAGCAGGTATGCCACAATCTGCTTTCCAGAAAGGGTAAAAGACAATTCTTTGTCTGTGATTTGTGAAGAGAACAATAGCATGATGGATAGCCACAGGAAATTTAAAAGTTCCTTCTCCTTGCATGTTCTGAGGTAAATAAAACACCAGAAAGTTATTTAAAAACTTTTTTCCCCCTCAGTAGGGAAATTTTACCTACTGAGGACCTACTATTTCCACCTTTCTAAAACATAGCCCTGCTGTTTGTTTCTTGACACCGAGGGAGCTTGAGCAATTGTGCAATGGACAAAGTGCCAAACTAAAAGTGAGAAAAATTTTGCAAAAATGTTCCGATTTCACAAGCCTGTGAAGGAGGTGACATACACCTGCACCTGTGTCAAGAGAGAATGAGTCATGGCTAACACCTCTTACACAGCATCATTCTCAGCAGAGGCTGTGTTGAAGGTCACACATCCCAAACAAAAGGAAAAAAAAAAAAGAGGAAAGGAAAAAGGCAAAGAAGAGCCCACTACCACTAACTGAATTTAAGTGAGGAAGCGTCCTACCTCCTCTTCTAATGATACTGGAGACAGTACCTGCAAACACAAGCATATACTCTGATACTGCAATTGTTGCCAGCCCTAACAATCAAAGTTTGTAGATTTTAGTTGGCATGGGGTACCTTAAGGATAGTTTAAGCCCATCTTCTGTGCCTACAGGGCTACACCAGGAACACTGTCAGGAACAATACATCTGTGTACCTCAATATCCTGTTTAGCTATGGCTATAGGCCTCTGCAGTAATGCATTCCCTGTTTTCTATGATCATATCACACGACATAGCAATACACCATAACAACACTGTCATAATAAAACACAGACCAGTATTTTTTCTAGACATTGTTTCATACTATACAACTATTCTTGTGCTTGTTTGGCTGAAAGACTAGTATCTTTGCGTATTTCAAAACTTACCAGGAACAGGAAACCAAACCACACACAGATGTGACACACTTAAAGTGCACATGCACACAGTGCAGAGCAAAAATGGCCAACAGTATTTCATCCATGGTCTAACTCCATCTTCCCTCAACAACACAAGACTGGGACACCTGGTGCACATTCAGGGCCCAGGGAGCAGCCATAAGGCCTCCTTTGCAAAGCCTGAGATGAGAGGTTACTGCTCATGCTATCAGCAGGCTGTGTGCAACCATAAACATAGTGTAATCCATTTAAAAACAGTCAGGAAAGGTTGGTTCCAGCTACTAAATTCCAGTGGAATCACTGTACTGTGATTGCTCTACACAATCTCCACGGTTTCAAGTGGATAAACCGACTTTTCACTCCTTACAGCGAACAAGTGGTGTGTTAGACTACATTTTAGCAACACTATGTTTCCTTCTGCAACTCTGAGAAATAACTTCAGTAAAAAAATCCTGGACTCTTGGAAAAAAATGGACGTTCTTGCCTGTTGCTTTCCATCAGGTTGTAGTTCAGGCCACGCTTTTAGAGGCAGAGGGAGGATCAGGCAGTTCAGCTCCTTAGTTTTCTCTTGCCTAATACAGACTAGTAAAATTCTTTCATCCAGAACAGAAGTTTTAAATATACTTAAACTGTATGAAACAGAAGTGGGGAATGCATTACAATGCATACCAGCTACTCTGCACTGCTGAGCAAGTGAATTTATAACTTGTATAAATCTTCACTCTTTTTTCCGCTCCTTTTCAGACACATGCCTAAGCTGGGATCTGAGCGGATACAAATTCCAAGGAATTTAAATCATTAGTGAGAAAGTCTGTGAAAGAGATGTGCAATTAAAATTTGTTCTTTTGTTTTGTTGTTACGCAGATTTGATGCTCTTCATTTTGTGATCTTTGTGCTTCATCAGCTTTATGATACGTCACATGATGGAAAGACTGAAATCGCGCTACTGCTTCTGACTTCTTTTCCTTCTTAGTTGTAAAAAAGATGAGAAACGTTTGTACTTCTTTGTCAAGAAGCTTTCTTTTAAAAATCTCTTTCCAATTATTAGGAATGTGAGAAAGCTCAGACCAGTCAGGTTGACAGCTGTAGCCCTGGGTGAGATACTGGTGTACGGTACTTCGGTTCTGCTTGCTGACTGTGTTTCATCTACCACTCTCAGCAGCAGGATAAAGTATATTCCCTTAGAAGTACCTATTTCTTTTTCATATTATGTGTGAATGATTCTTTTTACCACCACTTTTATATTTGATCTGTTGATAGTTGTAGTTTCATTTTTAAATGAAAGAAAACAAAGTAGCATAATGTTTCCTGAGCAAAAAAAAATCAATCAAGCATTTTCTAGGCTAGGAGAATTAGTAGAAAGTGTAAAACTTCTGCTGAGAACACTTTTCATCTTCTCTGTTACCTTCCTAGACCCCAAATTAGATTTTCTAGTGACCATCTTGGAAAGACTTGTGGTACACACTCGAAAAAGATTGACTACTTAGAATACCTGCAGGACTTCTAGTGTGCTGTAATACAATATTCAAACCAACACTCATATTCTGAAAGCTACAGAAAACACACACATTGATGACAAGAGGCCAGGTCTGCATTAATGCCTGTTGCATACAGGTGTTTATACAACTGAAATCTGGACACATCCACACACTCACCATGAAAAAGCATATTGACTAAAAGCAAGAACAAAACTAAAACACATACCTACCCAGCACAAGTTATTACAGAGCTACCCAACTATTTTCTTCTATCATATCATGGGAGGAAGAGTGTTCAGTCCATAGCACAGAGAGAGAAGAATTTCCACCCTGTATCATATCAGTGACTCATAACCCTGGCAGCCTGGTTTTGTAACTAGCCACATCCCTTTTAAATTACTTTTTTTTAAGCTCTACTAATTCCCTAATCACAGAAATAATTTGTCCCAAATCATCTCTCAGTAACCTGAGCCTTCTGCATTTGTTCCCTCCTATATATGTATATTTTGGTGCCAAAATGAAGCAGATAGAACAGTTGCCAAATGTTTTTTTTTTTTTCCATTAGCCCAACTTACTTCAATGCTTTGAGGAATTTTAAGGAAAAAAAGCCTTGGAAGCTGTAACATATTTCATAATACCTTTTGCCTGTAGGGCTTCCAATGCTGAGCACTCCGAGTACAGCAGGTGCTGTCTCCAGCCAGAACTGCACGCGGGTCTCTGACCGAGCAAGAGCCCCACACTCAGCACTCAGAGGTCAAAACAGGCAAAAAGAAGCTACACTCAAAGCTGCCAGTGACAAGCTCCTATCCGTGTGATTGTTCCTTGCTGGAAAAATATTTTTATCTATTCCTTTAGGTGACTTCTCAAAATAACCTAAAAAAATAGACAGATAGTGCTACTGAAAGATGAATGTCTGAATCAAGATACCAAGACACAACCATGTCTACTAAACTCAGCAACACAATCTGAGGAGAAGCTAATGCAGCTAAACTGTTCCTTTGTTAAAATAAATTGCCACACAAAAACTTCACATGGCATAGACAAGACAACTGAGCCATCCTTTGGCTGACACAATTTGCAGTTGTGGAGAAAATTCTGTGTAGACAGGGTATCAGTGAACCTTTTACTGCAGCCAAATGACCCACCTCAGGGTTAACACAAGGCTCAGTTGCCTGAACAGAGATGTCTGAACACTGGTTAGGCACCTCAGTGACACTTCCTCCAGCTGAATGCCACCCCTGAATGGCACTGGGGGCTCTGCCCATGACTGTCGGGCCTGGGTGTATGTTTCTGGTGCCACCAAGCACCTACAACATCCACAGCTGGGCATGAAAGCTGGAAGAAAATTGTACGATACCTGTCTTAAGGTGGGAATATATTTAACTAAAAACCAACTCCCCAAATCAGCATCTTCCTCTTCCCAAACAAAAATGAAGTACACTATTTATCTCATGGTGTGTTTTCCCTTGTGCAATGATGTACAATCAAGGACCATTTAAATATACAGGCCAAGGTTTTCCAGAAACAGAAGCTGACATGCATCACCTCCATGGCCTGGGAATCCTAAGGGTGAAGTTTTCAGAGGAATCTAATTGTCCAAAACAAGATCAATTGATTTCAACCTGCAAATCAAGATGGCACATGATCAAAATACTTCAATTCTTTTGCCTATAAACGTCTGAAAGTTGTTGTCTAAAAATAGTAATAAAGCAAGTAAAATATAAAATTATTTGCTTATCCGTGTTATCTTCAAGTTGCACTCTCTGTAGGCACAGCAGACTTCTTTTCTGCCAGTATGTTTTCAGCACAAAGCTTCATAAATATTCGAAACATTCTTTTCACAGTCAGCAAAAAAAGTCTGAAGGCACCCAGGATACCCAGAGAAAACTAATATGGAACAGAAGCAAATGAATAAAACGGTTATAATTTTCTCACTGTCTTTGTAACTAACAACTTGGTTCTTTACTCCTTACTTCTTGGTAGCAAAACCCTTACTTTGATTCCAGAAAAGAAAAATATCACAGCAATAACCATTTTTAGTCCGTTTTCAACATCCCAACCTTATCCTTGAAATTACAAGCGAGGGCAAAGGACTGTGCAAATTTGCTGCCATGTATTTCCCTCTTCAGAAGGAACTCCTTTGTTCTCAACCTTAGCAGTAAAGGGAAGTCTTAAAGGGTCAAAAGAGAACCTTAAAACCTTGCCTCTGTTGCCTCATGGAGAAACAGGACCTTCCCCCCTTGATCCCAAACTAGGGAAGCTCAGCTGAGGAAGCTGGGGATGCATGAAGAGCAGGTCCAAGAACTCGCTGGAGAAGAGACAGATGTAGGGGTGACAGCGATGACAAAGAGCTGACAATATGCTGTAGTTAGATGGGTGGAGATCACCTTCTTTTGCTTACCTCAATTACATAAAAGGAAAAATTAGGGTAGCTAAAATCTTACCACACAGGGAGGGATACAGAACTACTAGTGACTGAAATGTGTTACCTGGCTAGTATCAATGCTGTGCAGCTTACACTAAATAAGGTCCTGAGTGCATTTTCATGGAGGAAAAAGGCCTCTCTCACTCACATGGACCGAAGTTCTAAATGAATATTTTGCATTACAATGTTATCATCTACGTGCAAAACACTCAACTCACCTTATGAAACAGGGTTAGAACTACACAGCACTCTGGAAAACTGACATAGGTCCCTGCTCAGGTATGGCACAACTGAATTCTGGGTCCTATCCCTTAGCTCATCCTCACCCCCTGCTGTGGGAAGGGTCTATCAGAAGGTCCACAATAGCTCCAGGGGATCATCTAATTTGCTGTTCAGCTCTGATTTTAAATTGATACACACAGAAAAATCATTCTTATCTCTAAGAGCATTCTAACAAAAAACATGGTGTGTGTCTAAGGCCTAAACTGTGGGCATCCTTCTTCTTCTGGAAAAGGATTAAGTCAACAAGAAAGGTAGAATAACAAAACAAGACCAGATTTGATGTATCCTATAGAAGCTAAATAGCAATTCCTCAAGTCATAGCCTGCAAAAGCCTCCTTTCTGCTATGCAGTTGAAAGAGAGTGTTTTCTTTGTTTTTAAAACTTCGACCAATTCATATTGTTTAGACCGTATTGGATTTTTAAACTTGATATACACAAGATGCATTTGATCACTCATTTTCAGTTTAAGGCACAAATGACAAGCAATGCCATCTGAAAGTTTAAAGAAAGCTTTCCAAGTGTTACCAAAAGGCAGAAAAATTGAGTGTTGGGTTTTTCTTAATCTACAGTTTGCTAAAGCAGCTTGTCTGTAACAGGAGCAGTCACCAGACTAGACTGGCATACATGCTGGCCCTGGCTTGCCAGAGTAAGTTGTTCTGACCCAAGCCTTTTTCTGCACTGCTCTGAAGGAATTCATGAATCCATCAGTTCATGAGATGCAACCAGTTCCACAAATAGGAACATCCAGTCATATAATCAGACATATCCTTCCTCCTTTGTGTCAGACCAAGCTGTTCTCCCAATGACAAAAACATCAGGTTATGTTTACATGTCTAATGGAAAGTAATCCTTTCCGATTCCCCCCGCTCTGAATTTGGAAGCTGAATCAACTCATTTTGCAGCCACCCAGTCACTAGATGAGATGCAGATAGGAAAGCATCCCTGGCAGTGGGATGAAGGCAAGCCTAAAAGTAAATCACTCTGTGTCACTCACTGGATGTTTTGTGAAACTACATCCTTAATTAGTCGTGGAATGGAGACACAGGGCAGCACAGTGTTTGATCCTTCCAGGATAGCTGTCTTATCCTACCTGTATTATTGGACATCGGCCACCTCAGTCTTCTCCGCAAGACTTTCCCGCTCCATCAAATAAATTCTTTAAATGAAAATTAGTAGCTCTTATCTAGAATAATTCTTACAGTAAATGGTATCAAGTATGTTCATTACAACAACATGGGAGTAAGAATATAGATCACAGTCTAACCATTCCTGTGATGGCATATGAGAAAGCTTCCGAGAACACCTCTCAAAAGACTATCTACAGTCTTGCTTAGGGCACAGGGCCATTTCCCTTTAGCAATTCCAGAGTGAACTCATCAGCCACAGCTTGGAAGAGCAAAGAGGAAAGACAAAACTGTGACAATTTATAGTTACCCATAAGAGGATCTTGGACATTTAGATACAGAAATCTGAAGAAGACTGAACTGCAAGTGAACTCCTGTCTCTCCTGTATGTAAAAGCTGAAATCTTTCCAGTCCTTGAAGCACTTAGTTACCTATTTTCTTGAAGGGGAAAGAACAGATCCTGTGGGCAAACAACTCGTTGCACAACTGGTGTCAGCAGCTGAGACTCATCTTTTACATACATGGGACTGGCTTTCTTAATCAAGAACTGATTCCTGGAAAAAGGTGGGATGCACTGGACCAACCAGCCAGTTGGCAAAGAAGCTTTTGTTCTGACCTACACAGCAAGGTGTCAGCAATTCAGGAAGTTTCCGGAGTGCTTTTGTGGTAACTTCTTAACATGGGTGACTGAGAACCTAACAAGTGAACCAGCTGGGCCTCGTACTTAGAAACAAGGGAGAACAAGACTGAGATGGGAAGGTCATGGGCAGCCTTTGCTGCAGTGACCACAAGAGACATATCCTGTGAAGAAAGAACAAGGCAAAAAGCATGATTACAAGACCAGAATTCAGGAGAGCAGATTTTGGCCTACTCAGGAGAATCCCATGCAGAAAAGAGTGCACAGGAGAGACGGAAGATTTTTAAAGGATCATCCATGCCAAGCTCAAGACTGGCCCACAGCAACGTGCGGGAAGTTGGGCAAAGGTAACAGGACAAGACTTTCCCTCAGCTGACTTTTGGGAACACTGAAATGGGATATTGCCAGGCTGCTGGGCCCTGAGGGGTATTGAGGGAGCTGGCTAATGACATTGTAAGGCCTCTCTTGGCAATTTTTGAAAGGTTGTGGTGATTGGAGATATTCCTAAGGTCCAGAAAAGGGCAAATATCCCTTCCATTTTAAAGGGGGGCAAGAAAGAGAATTCAGGGACCTACAAAGCTGGTCAGCCTCACCTTGAGCCCTACAAAGGCGATGGAGCAAATCGTCCTGCAAACCCTTTCTGTATGTAGATTGGATGAAGGTAGGAACTGGGAACAGTCAGCATGGATTTGTGAAGGAGAAATATGCTTGACCAGCCTCACAGCCTTTTATGGTGAGATGACTTGTTCAGTGGATGAGGAGAGCAGTGGACGCTGTTTATTGTGGCTTTAACAAAGCTTCTGACAGCTTTGTTCTTGCAACAGCCTTCTGTTATCACAACCTCGCTGACACACTAAGAAAGTTGGGGCAAGGTAAGAGGATAGAGAGCTGGACTGAAATCTGACTTGAAAAGCTGCACTCAAAGGGTTATGCTTAGGGGCATAAAGTCCAGCTGAAGGTCAGTCGGTACCTGTGTACTCCAGGGACTGACACGGGGGAATGCATGGCTTAGCATCTTCATAATGACTCAGATAACAGAACAGAGCAGCTGGGAGGAGAACACCCCGAGATGGGTGCACTCTCATTCTGAGGGATCCTGGTCAGGGTAGGGCAACGGGTCAGCAGGTACCTCAGCAAGCTCAACAGAGGGAAACGCCAGTCCTGCAGCTGGGGAGGACTAATGCTAAGCATCAGTGCAGGCTGGGGGCTGACCATCTGGAAAGCAACTCTGAAGTGAAGAACGTTGGAGTTCTGGTGAACACCAAGCCGATCGTGAGGCACCAGTGTGCATTTGCAGCAGAGAAGGCCAACAGCCTCCTGGGCTGCATTAGCAAAAGTGCTGCATGTAGGTTTTGGGAGGGGATCCTTCTCTACTCACGCATCTGGAATGCTGGGTTCAGTTCTGGGCTCCCCCATGTAAGACAGACACAGACAATACTGAAGAAAGGCCAGTGAAGCGCAACAAAATTAATCAAGAGACTAGTGCTTTCATACAAGGAGGAGAGGCTGAGAGATCTGGGACTGTGTAGCCTAGAGAAGAGAAGGCTTGGGAAGATTCTATCCATGTGTCTAAATACCCAATGGGAAGAAATAAAGGCAACAGAAACTGACTTCTCACTGGTGTCCAGTGACAGAACAAGAGGCAATGGGCACAAAATAGAATACCAGAAATGTTGCTTAAACATAAAATAAGGAAACTTTCTTACAATGAGGGCATTCAAACACTGGCCCAGGGAATATGTCGAGTGTCCATCTCCTCAGAGACATTTAAAACCCAACCTGACGTGGCCTTGAACTGACACGGCTCTGTGTAGGGATCTCCAAAGGCCCCTTCCAAACGGAATGATTCTGTGATTACATTTGGTAGAAAACAAGTAAAGACCTGCTAATTTGATTCTTGGATACAGAACAACCATTCTATTAATAGATTTATTCTGTTCTAAGGCCCTGCAGCATGCATCACATACGTTTCATATATGTTTCATTTGATGCAGGTGATCAAGAAATTAAATTGAACATAGCAAGGCAGATCCTAAATATTTATGCTAATAGCTGGATAAACATTAAGGAAAACTGACAGATCTGGAGCTAATTCTGGAATGTGTTCAGTACAGTTTGTAGGAGAAGTTGAACCTAAGTCCACCCACCAAGTCTGAGCCGTGCTAACTAGCTAACACACAACTGTTTTGACTTTATGAGAAGTACAATAAAAACCCATTTTAGAAGTCTCTGGATAACTTCTTGGTTGAGTGCCACAATCGTTTTTGTTCAACTGGACGTGCCTTCTCTACAGCTCAAGTTGACCCAAGAGATAAGGAATGACACACAGAGCAGAAAGAACTCACAGGAATATACTATATTAAAAAAGTAGTATCCTTGCCTTGTGGGCTAAGTCCTCTACTTAAAAAACCAAAATCTATCATACTGGCGTAAATAAGTGGTATATTTAAATTTCATTTTAAAAAGCTTCATTTAAAGGGAATTGACTTGATTACAAGCTAAAAAAAAAAATCCCCTGGGAAAGCCAGGGTTTTTTTTAAGGCCAGGAAAGTATTGCATTAACTTTTATTCCTAAGCTAATGAAAACCACATCAAGTTGCCAGAAAACTAAAACTGACCTCCTAAACCTTGCTGTTAGTAATCAGATAATCCTTATGATTTACTGAAACAGTTACTAATCAATTTATCATTTAATCATTTATATTGCCATAAAACCCTAATCTCTCAGCATGTCTCTCTGCCATTTCCTTCTCTCTTTAATCACCGATGAAGCACGAACCTCTTGCCTTCACAGGCAAGTTTGTTGTTATGCACCCGGATGACTGGGTCAGGACCAGTGAATGCTGAAGGTAAGCGTGCTATCTGTGGGCATGAGTGAAAGTCATCTTCAACACACTAATCTCAACAATTAATGGCAATAAAACCTAACTCCAAAACTGATAACCAAGACCAATGTTATGGGCAGATCAGTTCTCACAGATTAGCTGACCAAGAAATATCCCTTAAGCTGCTTAATTCTACACCACTATTTTATAATCTTAAGGAATCTTACATTTGCTGTAACTTTCTGTATGTAACTCTACCCAGCAACTGCCTGTAGCAATGGTGACTACCAAAAATTAAGGACTAGACTGGTAGGGAGAAGGAGAGATTTGACATCTGCCTACAAAGAGAGACTGGCATTAACCTCTGGTTGTTCTAACAGTGAGCAGTACACCACTGAGGTCTTTCAGACCTGTAGCCTGGTCACAAGATTGGCACACTGCGTGGTTGACAAAGACACTTACAAGAGACCCTGCACACAGTTTTAGGCAGGCACACCAAACAGTAGTGCTTGAAAGGGGCAAGACCCTTCTGTTTCCATTTAAATAGAAAAGCAAAACCTTCGTGGTCACATACCTCATTGCAACATTGCTGCCATCAATAACTATTGGCCTCAGGTTGTCTCCATCCTCTGTCACATCCTCCTGCAGTGGAGACTCTGACCTCTGAGACTCTATGGAAGACGCTTCACGCATTACACTAGTGTTAGCATTAGTTACAGTCTGATCAGTCTCAGTTTTATTCCCAAGTTTGACAAGTTCTCCCAAAATATCATTTATTAAAGCATCAGTACCAAGTTTATTTAGTACAAGTTGAACCTGCTCTTCAGAGTAACCCAACTTAAGTGCAAACTCCAGTTTGGTTTGATATTCTTTCACCACATCGGGAGGCTTTTTGACTTCCTTAGGTACTATCTGAGCCTCTTCTATCCTAAAGTCTTGCAAGATTTCATTTCTTTTTAGTATATGAGGCTCTAAGCAAGGAGATCGGCACAGCTGTCGGTGAGTCTTAGGCAATAAATGTGACTCCGATGCAGAATTATTCAGTCTCTCTGAATCATTATCAGAATTTGTGCTTTCTTCAGAGTCACAGCTGGAGCTTCCAGAAGTCTCTTCAGATGCCTCCTTTTCTATGTCTTCTTTCCTAGAATTAACCTTATCCATCGTTGGCTTCTCCGCCATCGACCAAGGTACAATTGCATTTATCTGTGTGCCAGTGCTCCCCACATAAAGGTGGCCTAAGTCATGCCCCAGGTGATCCTTCAAGCCCATGAAGCTGCTGCATGTACTTGACTCCACTTTGCTGTTTTTCTTGTATTCCTGAATATAAAGTGTTCCGTATTCCTAAAGAGAAAACAAAAACGTTGCAACTGGTTACATGCATTACTTGTTTTCTGTTTCCTTGCTGCTTCCTCAGAACTGCATTTGTTCTCTCGCAGCAGAGAAATAAGACTTTTTTCTTTTTTTAAACATGGAAGGCTTTCTGTGGGAAAAACTCTTCCTAAGGAGCATCTGTAGCTAAGTGGATCAATAACTAACCATCTGTCTTTTGAACGTATCAAATGTTTTTACTTACACATTTCTAGAAATGGATTTATGAAAGAATATGAAACCAAAGACTCCAAGTTCACCTACTGTAATGCAGAGACAGGAGTACAGTCATTATTTAAAAACAATGAGATATTTCTTCTAGCATAAGACTGTGTTGTAAGAATGAAAAAAAAAGTGACTATAAAATACAAACACTAGAAAAGCTTTTCAAACTAAATACCTTAGACTATGTTGAACGGAAAGAAATTAGAGTAGTGCTAGATTCTCTGGCTTATTAGTAACAGAAAACATGATTAAATAAAAACTTATTGGCCCTGAAAGACACCATCAGTTCAACTGAATACACTCAAACTATTTCTGAATTCCCTTATAAAGTGATAATTAAGTCAAGAAAGACTAATTGCTCTCAACAGAGTGTTGTATTACTAACACGTACAGCATTTAGGGACATGGATTGATCTAATGGCCAATAAAGCCAATGGAAGTCTTTGCACTAATTCCAACAGACCATTCATCAAGCCAACAAGGCAACAACATTAAAAGCTGAGTTCAGCTCCTGGACTAGACTTGTGCAAGCCTTTCGATAAATCAAAAATATACATGTATAGAGAGGAGTCACTTAGGAAGAACGGAAGAAAAAAAGCTGCAGCTTTCTGGACTTCATACACTCGCCATATTGGCTTTCCTGGAGGAATTTTGCATAACAGTAGTTCTACAAAAGTTAGTTACCCATTTCATCACAAACATTACTTCAACAACCTACATTTATAGGCAGATTGCTACCTCCTTCCCTTACTTTGTTCTTTTCAACAGGAATCTCTGCTAACCGATTCAATAAAGAAAATAAAACATAAATTATTTCTCATAAATAAAAATGGACCATATGGACCAATTGTACT
This sequence comes from Mohoua ochrocephala, assembly GCA_013398855.1. Taxonomy (NCBI): domain Eukaryota; kingdom Metazoa; phylum Chordata; class Aves; order Passeriformes; family Acanthizidae; genus Mohoua; species Mohoua ochrocephala. Next base: position 335,413 of record VZTA01020786.1, read on the forward strand.
GCAAGGTTACCATGAAAAAGAAGAATTTAAATTAAGGAAAGACTATGAAACAAAGACTTCTTTCACACTTCGATCTTGTAAGGCAGAATATAAAGCAAGATATAGAGACAAAGGACTTCACTTGAACTTGACAGATACATTACAGACACAAATTTTATCAAGGAGGAAATACTGAGAAAAAACCATTATGTCGAACAATCTCTTGATCTATACTAATAGAAATTACAGGTATGTCTCATGAACAGTTAAAATTTCTGTCAGCCAATACATTAACTCTCCCATCCCCTTACAGGTGAGCATTTAAGATTGACCCAGTATCTTTAAAATACAGTGCACTTTCCTCTTCTTGGGATGAAGATTTGAGAGCGTGCACCAGAGAAATTCATCCACGCTTAAGATTAGAGAGAATCAAACAAACAATCCAATCCATGGTTCAGTAAAAGTAGATTCTATAGGCAGGGAGTGCCAAGACATCACCATTGTGGTAGAGCGTTCTGGTTATCGGGCACAAAAACTTAATTTGCCTAAACATTCCCAGTTAAAATAAATAAATCTTATCTATCATTAGTGCTTTCATCTCCAACACCTTAATCCAGTCAATACTGATAGGGAAGAAAACAAAGTTTTATTTAGATCTTATCTTGTTAGAAGGCAGCAGGGCTGCAATTCTCAGGCAGTGTATTAATGAATATTGCCTTAACTCAAAGCTTTAGGATTTCAAGCAACCCACAGATTAAACACGACAAGAATTTAGGAAATAGACCTTTTCACACAGTGATTTATTAACTAAGATAATACACTCGATAGCACAGAGCTAGTACCAAATCACAATATTCCAATAAAAGGATACAGTTAAAAAACCAACACTGTGGCCTTCACAGAACTGACACACACACACACACACAAAAAAATTAAAACAAATCGCAAACAAGCAGCCCCTATTGGAAGCCAGGCTGCTTAGCAACCGGCCTCTAGTTGCTAGGATGCGCTCCTTTAACATACCATCATGAATACTAGCACAGCCAAAGAATAATTTGGTATGAACAAAAGCCCATGAAAGAGAGCGGGACTTAAGTGCGTCTGGTTTCCCCTCGGAGAACAATGCAGCTGCCAAACCAATCTGGAAGCCCCGACATCATTGTTCCACCAACCCCACAATCTGCTCTGACTCGAGGAAGTCTAGTTAATGGGCAACACTTTTAAGCTGGACTGAAAAGTTGAGCTGGCTCATGTACCGCTGCTGCAGAATACAGGGAGATAATGGGTCACTGCCTAAATCCGTGTACTGTGAAATGTCATTTTAGTATTGAACTAAAAGTGAAGGGAGGGTTTTTTTTGGAAGGGGGGGAAGAAGAGGTTGCATATTAACGGCATCAAATACTGAAAGCCTGAAGTGCATAGATCAGAAAGAGGATTTTTTTTTTAGTGTTGGTTAAAATAATACTTAAGTCATTCTCCAATCACTTCTTTCTTGAAGTTTAAGTGCTTTATAGCAACTAGAATCATAACACCCTCCAGTGGGATTCAAAGAAGTCACTAGCATATGAATGTGTCTGAAGATCAGGCATTATATGAAACGTACTTTAGATGATTTGCACATCAACTGCGTATGAAAAATGACCGTAGCCTGAGCTCGGTCCATTGTTAGGAATATATACATAATCAGCCTCACATCTATCTGCTTTAATTCTCCTGTCAATCTCCATCATGCTCCAATATATAATTGCTTGTTTTGCAAAGAACGCTACTGTTTTTCAGAAACTATTTAAAGAACGGAATAATAAAAGCAGCAGCTTTATCATCTCCCACAGATAAGATATTGTCATTATACTACTGCTTTAATAGGATGGTTAAAATTGTATTTGTAATGTAAATCCAAAGCTAAATATTTCTGAAATAGTTTTGCATGAGCAGTACACTATTCCCGGCATTTGGCCTAAAACCTGCATGCAAACTGTATTTATTTTCAGACAAATTTTTACAGTGCCTGGGAACTTTGTATATCGTATTTGTGATCAGTAGCATGTCTTAGAAACATTACACTTTGGAGCTCCCATCATGATGTCCTTTATGAGATTCATTGACCAGAACCATGAAAATTAGATGTCACTGTTGAATGCTGCTGATTATTTTGTCTTGGTTTGGTTAGTGAAGAGCAACATGCCAGGCAGTCAATTTGAATGGATCTGTATTCCAAATAAACACTAGTGTACCTATAAACAGGACAATGAAGCTCATGAAAACCAGAAAAGGTCACATTTATCTAAGGAGTAACATCAGCTAAGAACTCCTCTATTTACAAGGAGCTTTTATTACACACATGCGGTTTTAAAGTGTGCTGACTGATACAACGCAGTACAGCTAAGAAAAGCATCTACTACGAATTCTGACTCAAATGAGAGATAAACAAAAATCATCCCAAAAAATTCCAGTCAAGAAAGTCTTCACCTTTTGGTTATGCTCACCACAACTTAGTAAAAGAATTTGTATTTATGAAAAAGTACTTATAAAATGAGTAACTCCCAATTTAGATATACCTATGATAGCATAAGTTTTAAACTGTAGCCTGTTTGAAACTACAGTATCTCACACTGTGTTCACTGTTAAAGGCTTAAAATACTGTATGTACATTTATCAAGTATAAATGTAATAATCCAGATGAGCACTTCATTGCAGAAGTATAATCTTACCCCATTTCTTAGAAGTTGCCACTATTTCACACTAACCATCAACAACAATCAGCCCATCAATTCACCTCCACACAAAACAGAAATATTTCTCAAAGGGATGTGGGCAAGCAGATCACCTAATCTTTTACTGTGTATTCAGAATATTTTCCACTTACAGTTGAGCATAAAAGAAGTAATTTAATGCAAATTTAGTTCACAGAGGAAAATAACACAGTAAAGTAGTGTCATGTGGCACAGTATAACAGAAAATGTGTATTCTCAAAAGACCATCAACAAGTTTCTGAAGATACACTCTACGAGGAAATAGTTCAACATGTTTTCACACAGGTAGACTTTTTTTAAGTCTTCTAAACAAAAAATGGAAAATATTGAAATCGGTTTGTTGAAACACTCATTGCTCGTCACAAACAGAAGCGCAGAGTTGATCAGGAAAGCAAAAAAAAAAAAGTATCCGTTATCCAAATGATAAAGATACTGCAACAATGCAAATAAAATAATGAATACGTAATAAATACCTACTGCTGTAGTTTCTATGTATTTAATTACCATTGTATTTCAGTGAGTGCTGTTGTCTGCATCATTCTATCCAACAAAGGAGGGATGTCCCATTGAACAGATTGGTTAATGCTCTAGGGCAACAGATGTCTACTGGAACTGCAGGAGACCAGCAACTGGTGGCCTGCCCATCTTCTGAAAACTTTCAATAGACTCATGCATATGTTCACACAATAGGGCATGTGGTAGAAATGCAAACCTCTTTTTAACCCTTTTATATGCTCTCTTTCCCTCTCAACTGATATATGAAGGTCTTTGTTTTGGACTTTTTTTTTTTTACAGGATCCTTGGAACACAGGCTCATGGAGTACACAGTGTTTGTTCTTCAGCCTAACATCTGAACTCAAAAAATAAAACAAAACAGATTAGAAACTTTATAAAAACAGACGGGCTAGATCTGACACACTGATAAGTGGTTTTCAAAGCTCGAAACCTTTGACTGTAACACATTCCTATCTGAGAGCACCCTAATGCTCAACCTTACACTATGGGTATCTTCAGATAGCCCATAATGGAGCTCTTCCTAGTTCCACAAACATGGGGAATTTCACCCATTGTATGGTATAACAGAAAAGGTGTCAAATTTTGTTTTTCCTTAAAAGCTTTTTCTACTAGTCACAATTTAAATAATAGCTTATTTGCAAAAAAAGGGTAAATACCTGTAACTTAAAAAGTTGAAACTTCTCCTTCTCCCCAGTGGGCTAGAGAGAATTTGTTCCGTTGATGGCCACTGCCTACCATTTTCAAATTCTGGGAAATGCACCACTACTGATGCTTTCAAAAGTTCCTTACTAGAACGCACTGTGTGAGATCAATGCTCTTTAATATACTTAATCTGAGCACATAACTGTTTTTCTTTCCCTATTTTTTCCAAGAGACACACAAAGTGTGCAAACCTCAGCCGAGACGCAGGCTAGCTCGTTGTCCAAATGCAAACTGCTACCGCTGCAACACCAGAAAGGTGAACCATCCCGTTCGTGCAGAGAGAAGCCCCTATACTTACGTTGGCTGGAAAACACACAGACATTGGTTTCTCGTAGCTGTTCCAGAAGCAACTCCTTAACACGATTTCAGCTGCAGACTTCAGGCAAGCAAGCAGAACAATGAATGGACGAACAGATGGACCCGCGATGTCTTTGCTTAACCTATTACTGAGCGGCCGCGGAGCCAATCACGGCCCGCAGAGCTCACAATTAGTTGGCTGGGCAGATGCAAGGCAACCTCCCCACCCTGCATCAGGTTCGGAGGTTTCTAAGATAAGCAAGTTGATGTCATTCTCAGGGTCTGCCCCGGGCAGCATGTGTATTAACGAGGGGTGTGCAGCAACAATAGGCCATACAAAAGAGACTAGCAGGCAGCTGCTGTATGAGAGCCAGAGTCATTAGGGAGCAGGCTGCCAACAAGAAACACCTGGCTTGGGCAGACTTCAGCTTCTCCTCATTGTTTCTAATTCATGAAACAAAGAAAAGAATTATTTTTTAAGTAGTAAAAATTGTGAGTTTCTATTAAAATGTATCAGTCTGAAGGAATATAACCCCTTCTATTATGGAAACAAAAACTTCTTTGTCAGGAAAAATATTAAAGAGAAATAAATCTATCAGTAGCTATTGTAGTCCCCTTTTCTTGTTAGCAAAATTAATCATAGTGGTATAAAGCACAAGGAGGTATGAAAGGAGTCCACACTACACACTGAAATGTATTCAGAAACTGCTTTTCTGAATTTTCTGACACTTTTCTACACTAGTCAATAATTGCAACAAACTTGCACTTACACACAACTCTAAGAGTACCTGAGGGTAATTTCAATGGAGGGGGTGAAAGTGTTTAAACTAAAACCAAGTAATATTAATATATGGAATAATGGATATGTTTTATGCAGTTGAAACATTAGAGCACTTGATAGAAAGGAACTACGAACCACTCTTTTGTTCTGGAGTCACTTATGATTGTTTGCAACAGAACTTCTTTCCTTTTTTTTTTCACAGATCTGTTCTAGATGCCAAGATCTTTCCACCTCTTCTCAATGACAGAATATTTGAACAGAAGTCTGGAGCTAGGTTATAGCCAACTCTTTATTGTTTTTATTTTCAATTGAAGTAATCCACATAGAAACACAAACTCCAGTTCACATCTCCCCTCACTGCCCAACATTCCCATTGCCCAACATAGACATTTAGCAACATAACTGTAGCAAGGTTTGATGCTTGATAAAAAAAGGTGGCGTACTGTGGACTTTCAAATAAGAACTTGCCACTGCTGATAACTTCAATGAAGACAGGTCAACACACAGAAGGAAGGGATTCTGCATTTGCGAACGTTCATCTGAATGACTACTAGAAAAGCGTATTTACTGAACTTCAGCATCATTACGTGACTAAAATTAATAACGAGAACCACAGAGGCAGCCGTCCTCCTCTGCTTGCAAGGCCAGGCAAACTGCTGCGAAATATCTACTGTGATTTAACAGAAGAATGAGAATAGGTTTGTTAGAACTGTTTCGAGTAACTTCTCAAGCTTTATGTGGATATTAAAGCCATTCAACATAGTAAATAAAATTACATACCATCATGCTATTACACCGATGCATTTATCAGGTGCTCAGATAATAAACTTCAAAGAAGAAACCCCAACTGTAGTTTCTCTGCACTGTCCATTAAACGCTCCCAAAAACAACTACTAACACCACAATTTTGGAGCTTTTAAGTCGGAGGCAGGAGGAGACTCCACACTAATTTCTGCCACTGTGAACACAAAGACTGAGAGAAAGCTACCCACGAGCACAGTGGGACGCCTGATCCCCAGCACTGGATTAAGCCTCTTTGCAAACAGCGAATAAAAGCAGTGATCTGAAAAAGCTAATCAGTCCCTGCTGTGGTATTTAGACTACCTCAGTTGCCGGTATTGGATAACGTTAAGCATATTAAAACTTCTGTAGGCAAAACTGGAAGCCAGTCCAGTTCACCTATGTCCAAGAACTGCACTTAAATGCAAGCAGGATCGCTTGGCTAGTCGTTTGTTGAGTTATCTCCCTGATTAGAGCCAGGCACATCTTTTGCAGTACCAGAGATGCCTGCTTTGCAGAGACACATAGGATACCCTTTATATACATCTGTAACAGAGAACTCTGTGGCAGAGAAGTGCTGTACTTAGGGCTCTACAAGCACAACTAGGGCAAGTGTATGATGTGGCTTAGAAATCTGCCTTAAAAATAATGTTGTAACAAGTTCACTTGCAAAGACCTGCCCCCTCTATATCTTCTACAGCAACAATAAGAATACCATCCTGTTCTGTGTACCCCTCCAACTCTCCCCATACCAAGTGCCTGTCTTCAGGGAAACAGGGATAAACTTCAGTTGCAGATTAATGTTCATGCAAACACCATGCTGCAGCACTATGACCAAAGTGAGAATGGATGCAACCTGAAGACTTACATGATATTGTTCAATTTACAGAAAATATTCTACCAAGCTATAGTTGTGTGAATTAAGAAGACATTTTCTAATTATCTTGCATACAACATCAGTTACTTAAACCAGCTGCCTCCTCTGGAAGCATCTTCTCAGCTCTTCCCTAAAAGAAGCTGGGTTGTCAAAGGTTTGCAAGGTGTCAGATCGTCCTATTAAATCATGCTTGTGACGACAGAAAAGCATTCATATTAAGGTTTAACCGGGACATGAGGCTTCCTTGTAGGAATGATGAGCTCACCAAAGACACTTTAGTATGAAACAGTGGGGCTCTGCCATCACATCTGTGAAAGGCTATAAGAGCATAACCAGAAGGTACACAGCACAAAAGGACAAAGCAAGTTCTACTTCTTGTGCTAAAACCTCCAAATCCAATAACTAGTTCAACAGCTTCCTATTACACAAAATACAAAGAGGTAGTAAATTAAATCCAGACACAGCAAATGTAACAGCTCCTTCAAATTTCTGGTCTTGCAACATGAGTAAGCTATAAAAACCTATTTTTGTGGCTGCTAGGTATGGGACATTTTGTACAGTGCTTGTCAGGTCCCTAGTGCCACTTTAGATTAAACAGCAGGCCAGCACAAAATCCTGAATTGCCTGGAGGTGATGGGCTTGGAGACTCCATGGCGGAAGGGGATTTCAGAACGGCACACAGGAAGGGGATGGGATGCTGCAGAGAGACACAGACCAAGGTGTCTCTTGGTTTGGCCCAGGGGTGGGAAGGAGAGCATCCCCTTTACCCTCCCACACCGCCCAGTTCGGTGTGAAAAGCACGCATGGAAGGATCAGAAGGACCAAAAAGGGGAGAGCTGGAGCAGCTGGGAAATTCAGACAGCAGAAGCTGAAGATATTAGAGAAGCACTGCTATAAGGTAGAAATAAACCCCTAAAAAAATGAAAAAACCCCAAAACCCCAAAAAACAAACAAAAAACCAACCAAAAAAAACAAACTAGAAAAAAATAATCTGCTAGTTCCAGCCACATCTTGTTGTTTCAAACACATTGAAAACAAAGTCTTATTTAAAAAGAAGTTATTTTATGCAAGCAGACAAAATGGTCATTCTGCCATTCTGTAACCAGTGGTATTACTGCAGCAATTAGAAAGACAATTTGTCCCATTAAAGTATTTAATTCTCTTTTATTGTAGAACTTTATGCTAAGCCGCCTCTAATAAACAATGCCTTTGCAGGTACACACTGCAAAAGTAAAATCAATCACGTACCATTGCATTTATGAAATAGAAATTAAGGTTATAGGCTACAGACAAAACTCAGCCCAAAAAAATGAAAAAAACTTACATTTACTGTTGGACTTGGGAGCTGCAAAGGAGATGTTTAACTTTAAAATTACAAGGTGGCAACACAAAAAGAATATTCTTTTCAAGTTATGTGAAGAGATGCAAACTATCTTAAGTAGAACACCTGAAAGAAGTTCACCTAGTTTTGAGGAGTGCTAAGTGGTGCTCTAGACTGGATCTACACACAGTCAAAAACAGACAAAAAACCACCACCACTCCACAGCCATACAAAGGAGCGAATTTAATGACCCGTAAAGAGTGCCTAGAATTCAGAAAAAGAACTGATATTATGATAAAGATGAGTAATGTTTTGCCTAGAGAATAACTAAGCTTTAAAAATCCCTGTATTTTAAAATAAGGTTCAACTGCATTTTCAAACGCAGTGCAATTGCTCTGTAGAAAAATAAGCACTTTCAAATGCACTAAAACAAAGTGGGGAACAGTTCTTTCACTCTTTGAAAAAACTCATCTCTCTCTAGTTATATTTAAAATTTAAAAAAGCAGAGATGCATTTTCCAGTAGGGCATCGTCTTAAAAGAAGGTCAGAATGTCTGCAGTTTCTGGTATAATCCCATTAGATCATCAGTACATTGGCAGCATGCAAGACTTGAGCAAACCATTGCAACATATACCAGGATGTGCTCTGAGGTTTTGAAGAGAAGCAGAAAACCCCAAGCTTTATCGTAAGTAGCGATTACTTTTTTGCTAACCACGGGTAAAACAGATTCGGTCTTTGCTTGTCTGTCGGTAGACAAAGGCAGTGACCATGAGCTGTTCATCACAACATGACAAGGCACCCGCCTGCAGCTGCACCGTTTGCCTGCATTAGGAGCCCAACGGGCTTGAGCCACACCAGCCAACTACACAGAAAGCATAAAGCAGCACTCTGCAACACCAAAAAACACTGGTGTCACCCCTCACTACCACACTGAGACGTAGCACCTGACATGAAATACATTTTCTGAAGCAGATTTTAATTTTAAAAGTAAATAGTTTTGATCATGTGACAAAACTCCACTATGTTTACCTAAGAGGACGATGAAAATGTCATTGCCTCAGTACGGTAACTTACAGATATGCATTGTATGCAGGGATCCCTAAGCTGCACTCCTTTCACAGTATCACAGAATTGCTGAAGTTGGAAGAGACCTCTGTAGGACATCAACTCCAGCTCCCCTGCTCCAGCAGGGCCACCAAGTGCCAGCTGCTGGACCCTGTCCAGACAGCATCTAAACAAGTCCAAGAATGGACACTCCGCAACCTCCCAGGGCAGCCTGCGCCAGTGCTTGCTCGCCCTCACAGTAAAAATGCATTTCCTGATGTTCAGAAGGAATAGTCTGTGCCCATTGCTTCTGGTCCTGTCCGTGGGCACCGCTGAAAAGAGGCCGGCCCTGCCTGCTTTGCACACACTGATATTTACATACATTGATAAGAAACCCCCAAACCTTCTCTTCTCCAGGCGGAACAGTCCCAGCTCTCTCAGCCTTTCCTCCTAGAGGAGATGCTCCAGTCCTTTCATCATCTTTCTGGCCCTTTATTAGACTCACTCCAGTAACTCCATGTCTCTCTTGTGCTGGGGAGCCCAGATTTATCTCACCAGTGCCAAGCAGAGGGGAAGGATCACCTCCCTTGACCTGCTGCACCAGCCCTCCTAACGCAACCAGGCCACTGCTGGCTGCCTCCAGCACGGCGACACAGAGCAGGCTCGAGGATTTCCCCATCTTTAAGCGGATGCTCCAACTCAAGTGTGGTTAAACCCCAGCACAAACATACAAGCCGCTATAACCACATCTGCACAAGCACACCGGGGCATGCACACAGATGGGTGATCACAGAAGTCTTGTTTCTGAGGGCAAGAAGTCACATGGCCAGAAACTCTCGGGGGGGTTTTTGGGAACAGACACAAAGCTCTACCGGAAAGTATTCAGGGGTTTGCAAGCCAGAAAGCACCGAAACCCCCTTCCATGCACTAAGGTGGCTGTTGGGCAACTGCTCTCATCAACACCAACTCATCAACTTCAAGTGGGAAATGCACTGTCCATTTCTGCAACAAATAGGGGAACAGTGCTTACTTTAAGATTGTAACTGTTTAATTTATTTTTTAACTTTATTATTTATGAATTGAAGCAGACACTGAAATACAAAGCATTCTAGGAAAAAAAAAAGTTTCCACCAATACATACACATTAGATTTGATCTCCTCCCACTTCCAGAGAGAGTCATGTTGTCTGGATGCTTTCTGAGCACGAAAATTTGAACTGTCTAATTACCTTTCCCTGTGACAATACTGGGCGGCCAGACAATGCCGATGACTGTACAAAGTGTATACCATCATGCTTAGCAAAGTACTTTTATACAAATTTGTTCTGTCAGAAGAAAATCCTCTAACAAAACTAACACGGTTATGTGAAAAAAAAAGTATTCTCTTCATTTAAATACACTTAGCTAGTCAAACTAATATCTTTTATCTGTGCCACAGACTATTGTTAAGAGTTTAAAAGGTTCGTCAGAGGAAAATAGGCCTCTCAAACTGTCTAGAGACATGGCCAGGTTGTGTTTCAGGCCATGTTGCTGGCAATAGAGCTCCATAATCTCCAGGGTTCCTGGACAGAGTTCAAGGTGTTGGTTGGACTCTGTGTCGCCCTAAATGGCTTCACAGTGTTATGCTTATTTGAGAGACAATTCCTATGCCTGTACCACACGGCTGCAGTTGTCCTTTTGGCCTGGAGCCTTCTGAGAGAGAGCTGCCAGCAGCGGATTTTCTGCACGACTTTCAGCCTTGCCATTTACTCTCTATTGGGATGAAAGAGTCAGAGAACGTGTTAAGGTTCAACTTTTTACCCGGATTTAGTAAGCCAGGAATCAGGGAAGGCAGAGATGATCATGTGGTTTGTCGAGACACACTTAGCACGTAACTGTTTCTTACTTTCTGGGGAAGCTTTTAATAGACCTGACAAGTGGCAAAACCAGCCAGATCTTACACAAAGTGGGTTACTGTAGCTGCAAATCAAAGTTCCAAATGAACTTAGATTCTTGGAATGAAAGAAAATAGCTGCACAGCAGTCTATCTTATTACCTGTCATTTTAGTATAGCATTTCTTCAGATTTACTGTATTCCTGAACTCAGGAAAGACCATCAGAAAGTCTCCACACTGAACTAGATACAGACTTTGAAATCCTAGTATTTTACACATTAATAAAACAGCTTGCTCATGTTTAATAACCTAACACATCAGAAAGAGACAAACCGTTTTAGAGATTTCACATAATTTTCCCAGCTATTTGCAGTCTCAGAGTCATTCTGAGCTCAGAAGTCTGCAACTTTTAAAGTAGTAATTAATATTGCTGACCAAATTTTCTTATATTTAGTTGAAAAGTCAGCTAGATTTTAAACCTGTGAATTCATGCACAGATTTCTTTATTAAGGCTAACATTCTGAGCTCTTTTGAGCCCCCAGTGCTCATACTTTGCTCTTCAGAGTCCTTGTCACGAAGTTAGATCTGATAACGACAGATGCAAATGGGAATCCTTCATTCAGAACTGGTGATGCTATTAACATTTAGTATTAAATAATTTAGTTTGGAAGGAATCTTTGGAGGTCAACTAGTCCAACAAAGCCCCACTTAATACAGGGTCAGCTAGAGTAGGTTACTCTGTGTCTCTTCCAAGTCAACTTTTGAGCATTTCCAAGGCTAGAGACTCCACAACTTCCCCAAACACCTGCCCCAGAGTGTAAGTATTCTATGGTGACATTTTTCTTCATCTTCAGCCAGAATTTCTCCACTATACCTTTCCAACTACTGTCTCTTGTCCTTTTGCTACATGCCTCCAAACAGAGTACTTTGTCTTCTCCAAACCCTCAAATTACAGAGCTGAAGACAGCAATAAGATCCCCCTTAGTCTTCTCTTAAACAGGGCTGAACAAACTCAGCGCTCCCAGCGTCTCTCCTTGTTACACGATGTACTTCAGCCCCTAATCAACCTGGTAGCCATCCACTAGACTTGTCCCTGTAAGGCAGTGTCTTCTCCTGTCCTTTAGAGACCAAAACTGGACTCAGTGCTCCAAACACAATCTCATCAGTGACAAAAAGAGGTAAATGATCACTCCACTTGATCCGAGGGCAATGCTCTTGATAATATGGCCTATTTAGCCTTATTATCTATTTCTGCAACATCATCTTACATTTATCAAGGGCTGAGGCTTTACTTTCCACAATAGGATCCCATGTCAGCAGATGAACTAAACCCTATTTACAATACCCACTGGAGGCATCTGTTTTCAGTCTGCCCACTACAAACATTTTCTCGTCAGAGCTCCCACAGGCATAACGAAGAGCGCATTCAAGCTGCAGACGAACAATTCAAACCGCTCACAGAAGTAGCGACAAAGATCAACTTTAAGATGATGATGCTTATTTCACGCTAATGAAATATCTGAGGTCTCTCTTGCAACATATGCATATATCAAAAGCAAACTCATTTGCAACATACTAATGTCCAAAATTTATCAAGGTGTCCCATTACAGAGTGCTACCACACCCTTATAAAACTTTGGAGCTGCCAGTTCTATGAACAAATCAGATGGCAGACTATCACCAAATACTGAACAAAACCTTGGGAAGAGACCATGCACGGTACCGACACCATTAAAACTTACCCAAGAACAATTATTCTCAGTCCTGAAAAAAACTGGCTGTGTAATTTCACAATGCAAATACACACTGAATCTCTGTGAGATCTGTCGTTTAGTTTCTCCTAAATTATCGGGCAAGGGTGGTTTACCAAGTTTCACTTATAAGCAATGGTCAATTCAGAGAAGAGGGCAAAGAGCTCACACAAAAGTCATGACTTTGAATGAGTCCTGGCTCCAGGAAGTGGGCACTACCTAAACACATTCAGCCACACAGTCTTTTGCTAGAACCAGATGAAAGGCCCATCAATGTATGCATCAATGTATGCAAATGTTATTTTCTTCCACACAACAGCTACAGTAAAAAGCTACGAAAAGACAAGTGAACAAGTGGCTGGGGAAACAGCAGCTGAAGCAGAAAACTCTGATTTTAATCTTTCCACCAGAAAGCATGGGCTGGAGCTCAGCAACAACTTCAAGAAACTCAGACTGTAATCCCAACGGTGACAGCTCCAGAAACTCTAACGAGTCCAATTCACAGCTCAACAAGAACAGCAAAAGCCTAGTTGGCAGCCCAGCAAGAATGGCCGCACAAATCCCAGAAGCAGCTGCTACAGAGACTTGTGAACCCAGGTGCACAGCCCTGGGCACTTGTACATCACAGTCCTTCCCTAGCCAGAACAAACCATTTCCAGAGGTGTATCTGGCATTACAAATAGCATGCACTGCAATTATTGCTGAAGGAAAAATCATCTGAGGTTTCCAAATTAGTTGAATGTTTTAAGGTGGAAAAGGCTTAGGGGATGTTGCTGCAAGCTATGAGGCTCTAAGGCTCTCCACTAAGATAAAGTTGAGATCTCTGTGAGAGTGTTTATGGCACTTCCTATAAGAGAACTGTCTCTCATCAGGAATGAGGCCATGCATCGAATCTGGAAAGATCAGATAACTCAGCAATTCAAATATTAGCTTTACAGATGACAAAGGATTGAAGAGACCTGTTGGGAGTCAAGGCACCAACTATAATGGTAACTATGAGAGCAGAGAGATGAAGAATGAGATACCAGCTACTTACGTTAACAGTTTAAAGAACAAAAGCAGACCAGGAAAGTAGCTTCTGCTAAAGGAAAGTAGCTCCTGCTGAAGGAAATGCAATCTGTCCCTTTTCCGGACAATCTCTGCCAAACCACCAAACTTCATTAATCCTAAGATAAAAGGTCTAAGTCATAGCAACACTGAAGTTTTCAGTTCATCACAAAACTTCAAAGCTTCATGGGACTGATTCATCAATTTCACAACTTAGCACATTACTTTTTACAGCTCATAGGGGAGCGTGGCTCACACAAATGGTCATTTCGGAAATAGCATGTGAGTTTCTGTCAGGTAGTAAAGGGCTCAAGGATTTTACTCTTTAAGATGCTCCCTAGACTCTGAGCTTTACCTACTCACAGCAAGCAAAATGCTTTTCAGGTATTTGCAGTAACCTGTGTCACATTTACTGAACACCTCCAGCTTCACCGATTCTTCAATCTCTGGCACTTCTCTGCAACTTTCAACCACCTCCCAAGACATTCCTTTCATACCAAAAGAAATTACTCTATTTCTTCCACTGGGAGAATTAATAACATCCATTAAACTTTTCTGCACTCCCAACCACTGGATGTCTTGCCCCTCCCTCCTCTCTACCCACTCTTTTCTCAAAATACCAACTTCCCATAAAGTAAAATTCCTCCTCCTGAATAAAGCTTTAGTTTCCTCATTATCGCCCTGAAGAAAACTGTAATTTGAAGACGGAATACATTTTAAATACTTTGTATAATACTGCAGAAATTTTATGGAAAGAACATCTTTATCCTGAAAGAATTATTTAGAATCAAATCACTTCGGTCTAAAACAGAGGTACTGGGAGCTACATTTACGAGCACACAGAAAGTTTCAACATTTAAAGGACAGCAGAACCTGGGATGGTCTAGCATTCTATTCTGTATCCATCTACTCATACACACACACGTCCATATAAATATATAAACAGACACCCACCCTCCCAGGGAGGAGGATGACGTATGCCAAGTTTTAAAGTGTTACACTGGTATCATAAATCAAGCAAATAAAACCTTAAAATGGCCAAGCCATCGGGAGAGTAGTCTGGTGCACGCTGTGACATAAGCCTGGAAGAATGATGAATCTCACAGTTGCAGAGGGTGAGCTACGTTAGTCCCCAGGGCAAACTTTGAAAACATCTCGTCTGGACCTTTAGAGTCAGGAGAGCAGAGGTGCGAGTCTTAAAATTGAGGTATGCTTTCAAAACATTCTCATTCTGCAGCTATGACTCAAGAATGAATGGAGCCTGAGTTTGCCAAAGAGCTAAAATAATTCTTTAACTGGGTAGTACAACATCCTAGCAGAGCGCAAAAGTCGGTGACAAATGTCAAGCCCAGCATTTCGTGCTAAGCAAAACGCAATTTGGATTTTTGGTCGTGCAAGCTAAGCTTTTTACATAAGAAATGTGATCTAACCTGAAGTAATCAATCCTGATAGGTAAAAGAGAAATGCCTGTTTCATCTAAGCAGAAAGCCCCAAGGTTATGAAAACCTCCGTCAATTTCTACTCACCACTAAACAGCTTGGTAAGGAACATGCTTTTTGACAGAGCCTCAAGCTGTTACACAAAAACATTTAAAGATGAAGAGCTTTTCAATGAAAAATCTCCTCTAGCTTTGGAGATCTGCCTATTCAACAAGACATACAGAGGAAAAAATACAGACAGTGAGAAAAAAAATTAAAAAAAAAAAAAAAGGATGAAGAAAAAGGAGTGGGATGGGGGGACGGAAGAGGGAGTGAAATGCCTCATAACTCTACCAGGAAGGCAATTATGAGCAGATTACAATTGATTTTCTATCTGTTTTCTAACTGAAAATAACTACAGTTTGAGGCCAGGAAGTAAGAAAAATGACTCTGATTCTTTTTACACCATCTCACCTCTGCTTTTTTTATATTCTACTCTTAACATATGATTTCGCAATTAAAATGAAGTGTCAATTCTTTCAAGCATAAAAATATGGGCTTGTTCAATTAATGGGTTTCTTGATTCAAACATATGGTAGAAGCAGTACATTTATTGTAAATATTTAGCAAGCTCGGAGACATGAGGCACTTTAAACATAACTATACAAGATAAGAGATATAAAGCATCACTATACAACAACTTCAGTCCGAGGACAGAAACGCTTCAGTCCCTTCAGAGAAACAACTGTGCAGTACTCACTGCAGCCTTGGTACATCATCTGCTTCTTACAGGAGCTCAGACACAGTTTTCAGTACCCCGAGTGAAAAAAACAAAGTGTAATCACCTCGATCACTAATAAGGCTGCTGGCTAGCTCCCATGGCAACAAACACTATGGAAATGACTGAACGATGAAATATCTCTTGAATAACTCAGAAAAACTCTTCTCTATGACTACCTAGCTACATGTGGGACATTGCTTCACAGAACAGCAAAAGCAGCAGAATACTATTTACAGAAGAGGAAAAGCAGAAGTTTTACATCACACATTGTCTACCCTTTCTCCTAGTTACTATAAAGCGCTCTCCCCCTTTTTTTACTACTGTTACTCTCTCTGAAGCATTTCAGCTTTTAAGAATTATTTAAAATACAAATTATGAAGAGATTGATCATCGGAGGCTGAGGCTAGCAAAATCCAGATTACGATCTGTTTTAATTAAAAAATAAAGGGCAACCAAGAGAAAAAAATGAAACCGACTCCTTAGTTCTCAAGGGCAGATTTTTTTTTTTTAATAACTGGTTCGAGACAGAAGTCAGGGAGATGATGCAGAAAATACCAAACAAGTTTTTATGACTCCTGTAATGAAAGAAATCGAACTAAATCACACATCTCTTTTCTACCAAATGGAGTTGCTTAGCTGTGGCCATTTCTGAGTACAACAAAAACTGACCTGAGCCAAACAAGTTCCTCATTTTACTTCACACTGACTTTGAACTGCTTTTTCTCCAGCTTGCTTAAAGAATATTTTCAACTGCACGTAGGATGTGTAAGATCTCACAACATAAAATCACATAAGGTTTCTGACTTACCTATGTAAAACTGAACAGTAAATACATAGTAAATAGGCTTCATCAAACATCTAACTGAATCTCCAATCTGTTCAAGTCTCACCAACTGCAAGGCTAGTTTTCTCCAAAAATATCAACAGCTCTGGAACACCAATAATGTTTTCAAAGGCTGGTACAACCCAGAGAAGCAGGCAGTGAAATCACTGCAGCAGAGTGTTGTTCAGCACAGCAGTCAGCATGAAATGCACAATCTGCACAGATGAGTCAAGTCTGGATAATCCCTTCATGCTCTGTCAGGTCGAGAGTATGGGGTTTGTTTTTAAATTGCATACCTTCAATAAACTCCACTTCTCTGCACTCACATTTTAAGACACTATTTTTTAAAGCGTGTTTTGATTTGCAGATGTGTAAAAATACTGTTAGTGGAGTTCTGTCTATCAGGACCTCATAAATAACAACTGCCTTTTTAAAAGGACTGCAAATGGTAATAATGGTAATGGTAATTGTAGCTCCACTGGGTGACTGCTGCCCAGAAATCTGGTGTAGTAATGAAGGTGTAATAACCACGGTAAAATTTGTAGAGAGATGAAATACTTCCAATTGGTTCAACTACCTCCATTAGGAAAACCCAAAAAGTAAGTTTTTGAGTTCTCAAGAGTAATTAATAAAGTCTAATTAATACAGAAAGAAGGGAGGGCAGGGAGAGAGAAAACAGAAGATTTTCCCCCCTAATTCCCTAAAATAGTTGCAAATGTGTTTTATACTGACATAACACATTCTCTTTAAAATGCCAACATTCTTGAGTTCAGATTCATTCATGACAGATTACACTCTGCTGGAAGTGTAGTATCACCCTGGAGCATTGCCAGTTAGAAAATTCAGTTCACTAAGATATATCTAATATAATCCTTGAAGAAGTCTTATTGTCAGCTCACTGGCTTGCTATAGGGGCAAATGCTACATGGTAAGGAGACAGTGGAAGAGGAAGTACCCTGCCAGTTTGAAAACCCAGACATACTTGAATGGTTTATTTTCCTTCCAGATCAAACGACTGTGCTACTGCTATCTTAAGTATGTTGTTAATTGCATAACCCTGAGAGCCGCAATTATGAGTTATGTCTCCGCTTTGCAAACACAGATCAAGAGGACAAGACACAGTAAACAAGACATTTCAATACATCTCTTGTTCAAGAATTGTGGTCCGCCGTTCAGTGGGATGGATTTACTTAAACCCAACTTCTGGCAACACCATCGCTTAAGGGCTATTTGGCCCTGCCAGAGGTACCAAACCAGAGCCAGGCACGGGAGTGTCAGACAGGGCCAGGTCCGGCTGCAGAATGTGCTGCACAAGCACAGCCCGGCGGAGTTTCCTCCCCCGGGGGCATTATAAAATAACGTCACCGCTCCACAAATACAACCGTACATGCCCGGCGCTACTCAGACATGCCTGCAGAATTAGGTCCAAAACACACAGGTGATTGAAAATTAATTTTTACGAGAAATTACGACTTAGAAGCCACAGCCAGATCTGAGAATGGTAAAACCAACACTTATTACGGTTCGGTTAAATAGAGCAAGCCAAATTATGCAGCCGGTTCTCACACAAAGCGGAGGGAATAAATCTACACTTTCTCACAGAATTATTGAAACCAAAACACCCACAAAAACAAACCCGAAAGTTAGAAGCAGGGGAACGGCAGGGTAGGTAGAGTACCTGAAACAAGTTTTAAATCCCTTGTCAGGCTCGCGATGTGCCAGGTACGCGTGTCCCCCGGGACAGCCGCAGCTCCGGCACGGCCGCGGGCGGGGCGCGGCGCAGCGGGCGGGCCAGT
>VZTA01020786.1:362777-454886 GCA_013398855.1 Mohoua ochrocephala
GCTTTAGGTGGCCACTTAAGGCATCACTGTGATGGTGATGAGGCGCTGGCGCAGGTTGCCCAGAGAAGTTGTGGATGCCCCATCTCTGGAAGTGTTCAAGGCCAGGTTTGATGGAACCTGGTCTGATGGAAGGTGTCCCTCCCACAGCAGAGGGGTCTGAAGCAGATGATGTTTAAGGTCCCTTTCCACCCAAAACCATTCTATGATTTTATGATTATAAGCAGAATCATAGAGATCATAGAAAATAGTATGAGAAGAGACATTATTTGGCCCATCATTATACTCCACAGCAGGATCATCTCCATGTAAATTAGTGCTGAAGGTGTTTGTCCTACGCTTCTAGATAATGTGTGTTGATGGAGATACCATATACTCTGTAGGCAAAATTCTCCAGTGCTCACTCGTCTGTACTGTTTTAATAGTTTTCCTAGGAAATGCCTTTCAAACAATCATCATGGGATTAATTCTCTAATTGTACATGTCTGCAGGTATACATCTACAAATACTGTAGGCTTCTAAGTTTCTGCTAGAAGAAGTGGAGATACGGATTGTTCTTCATTTGTCTAGAGATGGGTCTTTAGACTTGTCTGAGATGGAAAGAACACCCCTAATATCTAACCTGTATTGAAAAACATTTCTATCTGTCTCATCTGTAGGACAAGGATGGAGTGCAATTTATTCCCTTCCTCTTTGTTGTACCCTTTACCCTTATTTTACATGTTGCTTCTCATCTTCAAAAGGCTAAATAGCAGTTGCTATTTCTTTAAACACTGTTTATTCTCAACTCATCCTTTTTGTTCCTCTTTTAATCCTTTCGGCTGGTTCACACAGTTCTTGTTATAAGGAACTTGAAACTAAGCACGTGGTGGGTGAGAGACTGCATGGCATCAAACGTCCTCTGCGAGAACCTCAGCTTATCTTTTAGGAGGGCGGGTGGGGAACTTGATCGGAGCAAAAGCCCTCTCCCATTACGTCACCACTGAGCCGAAAGCAGTACATGTAGCTCTGCATTGCTCACTTCAGGCTGTGATTGCTGTGGAGCTGAGCACTGCGTACCAGTGAGCCACAAGGCCTGGTAGAAGAATATCAAAATCAGCAGGCACCACATCAGCAAAACAGTGCTGGCTCTTTCTTGATGTTTTATGTCTGCAATGCTTTAAAAAAGATGCTTGCAAAAGCAAGATGCCAGAAGTGCTCTTTTATTGTCTCTATTGCAGGTTTAAGAAGGTATCGCCTTCATTCTTGAAGTTGTGGAGTAAATTTTCAAATTAACATGTGAGGGAGGAATACTGAGAGGATTTTTTGCATATATCTGAAAAGCAAGTTGATCTAAAAATATGATCCATTGTAGTTCAGTGTTCAGAAATATTACTCTTTTCAGTTCTATTTTTATAAACAGCTTAAATAACAGTTCCTTAAAAAAATTCCTTATTACTATAGTACATCCTATGATGGAGGATAATTGTTTCTGAATCTTCTACTTGTTCATCTGTCAATCAATCTATAAGAAACTCAGAACAGTTTTGTGAGAATTCCAGAACAAACTTCAAGTAGAGTGAATTGCCTGAGGTCAAATGAAATACAAAGGAAAATGAAATACAAGTGACCAGACTGATATTAGGACTGTGAGAGAATGCATTAGTATCCGCAAAGAGCATTTGGGGTAAATCCATGCTACTTTGGTCATACCCTAATTTTAATAGCATTATGATACCAGTAATGACCATAAGGCATATGTAACCTGGGATTCTGAATTCCACATGATTATCATTGGTTTAGAGAAATCATCAACATTTCAAGGATAGCGACTAAGACTGAAGATAGAAAATTTATTTCATGTGCTGTTGCCAGTATTTGTTCATCTAGAAACATCATATTTAGCTCTTGCTACTTTGATATTCTGGGTTCAAAGTCATCTGAGAGGAAAGATAGGACACACTTGTCTTTGTGAAGACAGAGATGAATTAATTTTGGAAGTATAAACTGTCCTTGCACCTCCAGATCCCTTGGGCAGAGCCTACTGGAATGAGGTTTTTTTGATCAGTTGTTTTGATGCAGACCCTGGATGGGTCCCAGCTATGTGACCTGACAGATGGACTGAAGGCTCTTATGTTAAAAACATGAGAATTCTTTGGTTTTGGGATTCTGAATTCAAGATGAACCAACATCTTGATAGAATACCTTCTGCTCAGTGGTATTATCTAATAATATTTAAGATTTTCCACTGGCACCATAGTGCTTTGAATTCATATTGCTGTTCATTAACAAATCTCTCCTGCAGTGATCTCTTACTATTGTTACTGCTACTTGATATCATTTTAAAATTATTGTCAAATCAGAATCAGTTTGTTCATAGAATTACAGAATCACAGAATATTCTAAGTTGGAAGGGACCCAAAAGGATCATTGAGTCCAACTCCTGGCCCTGCACAGCACCATCCTCAAGAGTCACACCATGTGCCTGAGAGCATTGTCCAAATTCTCCTTGACCTCTGCCAGGCTTGGTGCTGTGACCACTTCCCTGGGGAGCCTGTTCAGTGCCCAGCCACCCTCTGGGTGGAGAGCCTTTTTCTAATATTCAACCTAACCCTCCCCTGACACAGATTCAGGCCATTCCCTTGGGTCCTGTCACTGGTCACCACAGAGAAGAGATCAGTGCCTGCCCCTCCTCTTCCCCTCACGAGGAAGCTGTGGACTGCAATGATGCCTCCCCTCAGTCTCCTCCAGGCTGAACACACCAAGTGACCTCAGCCATAAGGAGCGGCTTTCCCTCAAAGGCCCTTCACCATCTGTGTTGCCCTCCTTTGGACACTCCCCAATAGTTTAATGTCTGTCTTACATTGTGGCACCCAGACCTGCCCCCAGCACTCGAGGTGAGGCCGCCCCAGTGCAGAGCAGAGCGGGACAATCCCCTCCCTGGCCCGGCTGGCGATGCTGTGCCTGATGCCCCCCAGGACACGCTTGGCCCTCCTGGCTGCCAGGGCACTGCTGGCTCATTGTGATGTACAACTGCTTCTAGGTTTCTCCCTGGCCTTTGGGGTACGGGTTTTGTCTTTATAAGGCTTTACATTGTTCAGGACTTGCTGACATAAAGGACAACCTGTTTCTGCCAGTTATCCAGTTATTATTTATTGTTTGTATTATTGTTACACTTAGTAGTAGTAGTAGTACATCGAGGACTTGTTCTGGATGTCGTATGGGGAATGAAAAGAGAATCTCTGTCCCCTTCATAGCACACCTAATTTAGAACAAGAGAAGATAAATGGTGCCACAGTCAGAGGCATGTGAGCTGAACAACCATTGGTTTTGGAGATATGAAATGAGAGATTTCAAGATTTACATGTAGACAGTTGCATTTTTCTCATTTGAAAGTGACTTTTCTACTGAAACTGTATGATGAAAAAAACCCAAATCATCAAAACTGAACTGGAATTTCTTTTAAAACTCTGGGGGTTTTTGTGGTTTTTTTTGTTGTTGTTGTTGGGTTTTTGTTGTTGTTTTGTTTTGTTTTCTTTCAATTGATACAAACACTTCTTATCCTGATTAGGGGTGGAGAATTTGTTTCAGTTCCTGAAAATTTTCTTCAGGTGGGAAAATAATTTGCCATTTGCTTCTTCCCTGGAAGACAGTGGGATGAGGGAAGGCTCTTTGGGTCTTGTAGCACAGACCTCACAAACACAAGGTTGGATACTGTAAACTCTACAGCTTTGGATCAATATTGAGCAATTTTATAGTCAGTCTGCCTGATTTTGACTTCTTCCGAGTAATGTATAATAGTAATTACAAAGCATGTCACTAGTACTTCTCAAAATTTAGAGTTAACTGTGCTGTAGGTCACCTGTGTTAAAGGACATCTTCTCTTTAGAAGGACCACGAGAAGCCAAACTGAAACCGTGGCTCACCGCTTCGCATTTGAGAGGTAGGATGTGGAAAAGGCCCTGACCCTGGTTCTCTTTTTTTTTTCATGTCAAATGTCAGGATAATTTTAGTTACCACTATTGCTTTTACTTGATGTTTGTTCTATCTGTGGTTGGTCTGAATTTGTTTGAGCACTGCAGGCTATTGAACTTAAGGCAGAGTGACACTAAGTGGGGTTGATTCTGTGTTAGCAGAAGATTTATTATTGTTTGGGCACACTGTTGTGGGGTGAAATCTCACCATCTATTTAAAAATGGTGGTGTGAAAAGATTAACACCTTAGAGAGGCAAAATCATTTCCAATTTGATGTTTCAGTATGTCCTACTGCAGAATTTGCTGGCTTGATTGCTCTGTGTGCAATTTGTCAAAATTACTTATGCAAAACACGATTTGAAAGGGTGGCATCTTAGGCAGAGGTGAAAAAAAACAGCTCAGAAATCCTTTCCTAACCCAAATATACTTGCCCCATGCTAGGCCTGCCCTAAAAAGGGATGATTAATCTTTCAAATGTCTTCGAGTCCCCAAAAGTATTCCTGCATTTCACTGTGTATAGAACACATTAGCTACAATATATTGTGATTCCCTTCATAGTTCATGTAAAAATAACACTGCAATTGTTTATTAAAATCCAAGATTAATTTAGCACAGGTCTAGAGGAATGTACATTATGCTGGATGGAAAGCTGCTTCTCTGAAAACCCCCAGCATGTGGGTTTTCAGTAAACGAGGACATTTGGTGAAGTTTCAGTTTTCACAGATGAAAGGTAAGAAAGATTTACATTTATACATAAACATGCACAGCAGGGGGAAGGCTCGTCTGCCTCACAGCTTGCAGCAACTGTTCAAATGAAAATGAACACTTCTGAGGAGTTCTGTTCTGGGAAGAGCTACGAGTCCGTGCTGCTCACTGTGCCGATGGCCCCAAGAGCGATACACCTTAGATGTATCCCACAACACGGGCTGGCTAACAAGCGTGTCCTCAGCTTCAAAGGGTTATGGAGTTCAACGATTGTTTATTGATCATACATGAAAGAGCTCGGCAGCTTGTGGCGAAGGTTCCATCATATACCAGAAGTATCCAGACTGTGTCCTAGGGAGAGACACAGGTTAGTAATGAAACAACATTAGTACAATTACTAAAGCAGCAGGAGCTGGGAAGGCAGGAAGAGTCTGGGCTGTGTGTCTGCCTTGGCACCAGACCGCTTGTATTTCTGATTTTAATGAAGTGCTGCTCAGTTTGGGACAGGCTTCTGTGGTAAAATCCTCAGTGGATTTGCCTTACTGGAGGTAAATCTACCTCGATGTTTTTTGAAGGGATGAGCGCAAAGCTACTCTGTTCCTGGGATAGATGGGAGAAATGGTGTTCCAGGTTCGTGTGATGCCGGAGGATTCTCTTGTTGGGCATGGGAGGAGTTGCTTTATGGCAACATTAACCAGCTTGGATTTTAGCTCGTGTCGGTTGTGGGTTTTGCCCCAGTTGACAGTTCTGCTTCACGGGCGAGTTCAGGGAGCTGCTACCAAGGTGTTCTGCATGAGATTTATGTTCACTTTGAATCCTTGAGTGGTTTTTGATTGGCAACCAAACTGTGCCTGTTTATTGAACAGAGGAATGAATCCCTACCATGTAGAAAACAAATCCCCAGGCTGCTCCTCAGAGCCATAACCTGTTAGAGATAGAGCTGGGTGTTACTGGGACAACCTCATGTCATGTGAGAGGGAACCAAGGGAGTACTAAAAAGAAATCACAAGGTCTTCACCTCGTCTAGGTTTTACGCAAAAGGGAATCACTTGGTCTCGTATTTGCTGCTTTTTAGTCGGTAGCAGTGAGACTTTAGAGTAAGAGGTAGTTGCCTGACATCAGCCAGGCCTTGAATTTAGTCTTACCTCCTTCTGCAAGAGGCATTGCTAACCGAAGATTAGATGCTTGTAGCCCAGGCTCAGCTTAGCCATCTTTATAACAGTTTATAGGTGTCTTGCCAAAAAATTAGCATAATATGTATTAGGACTGGCTCTAGGCATATTGCTGCATGAAGGAAGCCTCTTTATATGCTTCTCCAAATGTGTTGCTGAAGGCTACAGTTGCAGGAGGATGATACTCCAATAATGGTTTGCATAAAGTTAAGTTTGTATCCTGTTATCCAAAAAGAGCTTGCAGCAAGCCTGAACAAAACTTGCTGTTCTTGCCTCATTTTCTGTTAAAACGTTTTCAGATCATCTTCTAGTATTGCTGCACGTGTATTTGCATCATACTTAATCAGTATGATCAGTCTGCCATTTTTGCACAGGTGACATTCTTCTGTATTAGGAAAATGCCAGGTCCTTGCCTTAGATGTCACAACAACTCTTCCCATATCAGTCCTTATTTTGAGGATTAATTAAATTTGATTGAAATGATGTCATACCTTTTTAACATAACACTTTTTATTTGAGAGTAGATAAATGTTTTCTTCTTTAATGTGATTTATTGTTTGCCTGAGTGAGATTTATGTGTTTAGAAGAAGGCTAATGTGTGTCTCTCATCCCGCTCCTGAACGATCTACTAGGCTTCCAAGGAGTCTGAAAGGGAATCTGTTGTCTTCAGGACCACCCCTAATTCTGGTCTCTACTTTTCCAGCTACCCTAAAATCACGCAGAAATATGTGAGGTTCGCTCTTTTTTGTTCACCTACAAAGTTCTCAGGTTGCTCACTGGATCCAGTTCTTCAATGACCCTCACCCTCACATTTGCTTGTCTTGAGATGGATTCTGATTATTCTGGTTCAAACTTATATCACTGCTTTTCTCGAGAAGCCTTGAAGGAAGAATTCAAGGAAGCCCTCAAGTGAACCTCTGTAAAGCTATTTGTGGACTTTTGGAGTACAGTTTACAATTGTGAAATGTCGCCACTGAAAATGAAATTTTATGTGAGCATATTATTTGAGTATTTCATCTGAGATAGAATGTTTATGTTTATAAAAAGGTGAAAAATGGAAGTGATTACTGGTGCTTTATAGATAATACCTATGAAGATACCAAAATTAATCTGGGAACAATAACATTGGTGGCAAATAACTCCTCTCTTTCCCTGTGCTCCCCCAGGTCTGGCTTTCTGACACTGGGATACCATGATGTGTACTAAAAAGCTGATAAAACCTCTGACAGTTCTGTGTTGATCATTGCACATGAAACAACATTTTACACTGAGCAGATGTTGTCACAAAGTCTGTACTCTGGGGGTGCCTGGTTCAGCTGAAGGAGCAGATCCATAGTGCAGTTTCTCACTGTTCATTCCTGGCCTGATGGCACTCATACTTCACTGCTCTGTTGAGGGGATGCGGAGGAAATGGAGCCTTTTGGGAGTTTTATCTTTTTTTTAAATTTTATTTCCATTACTGCAAACTGCAATAACTCCAACTGGTGCTTATGTGTTTTTAAGACCTCCAGCTACTGCTTGCGGGAGGCTTTATATATATATATATATATATATATATATATACACACTTACACATATAAAAATGTAAGATTAAATACTTTCTGCATATTCATCTTTGAACTCCTAACATATTCACTGAGTAGCAATCAAATGAGGTATATTTTAAAATGTCTTTTTTTTTTCACTGTGCCCTGATATCTATGTAGCATCAGAGAGGGTGGCATTACTAACCCATACCATGTGATATTCTGCACCTGTTGATTGTGCTGTTTTTTACTTTTCTTTCTCAAGAAGTGCAGTACTTAACAGATACCTTGAAAAATTGTTCTATCTTGCCATATTTTTCTTCATATTTGACGAATATGGTTTCACCATGAAAGATTTTGATAGGGGGTTATTTTTCCCCTCTGCCTGGTGATTTTATGCCAGACTTTACAAAATGCTGATGTGTTTTTCTGTCCAGAGAAAGCATTGAATGATGATATTAACATTTAAGGGGAAAATGACTGATCACAGAGGATTTGCACTAGTGGCTATGGGAGGAGTGCCCTGTTCGTTTCAAATACTAATGGGTTTTGCATCAAACTAGAACCAAGTTGTCACAGGCTCATTGCAGTTACTTGCAAACCAGCCGGGGTCATGTTTCTGTTAATTCTGCATCCACACTCTTTGCAGAAAACCATTGCTATAACCTCAGATGGTGTTGATCACGGGAGCTCTGATGTGTGCCACTTTAGTGTCCTGAACTGCTGTCAGTTTTGGTGGCATTGCTGCCTGTGAGTGACCACTCCAAACAGTCCCTGTGTAGAACTGCTGCTACCCTGCTCCACCTGCAGCCCTAGTTAGGAAGCCCCAGTCAGGAAAAGGCAGCTCGGGGTGCTCAGAGTGCCTGTCCCACCACCAACTCCATTTGTGCCGAGTTCGAAGCACGCTTCCCATGTTGTTTTGACCCAGGCCAGCTGTTGCTCTGTTGGATAAAGCCTGGTTTAGCACAGTCCTGGGACTATTAGGGACATGATTTAATGGTATACTTGGCAGTGCTTGTTTAATGGTTGGACTTCATGACCTTAAATATCTTTTCCATCCTAAATGATTCTGTAATTCTGTTCCCTGCAGGCAGTTTGGATGAGGCAACTCTGTTGTAGTGGATGGATGAAGGAGGGTATCTGCATGGATGTAGACTGTGCTGAGCCAGTTGGTCAGATAAGAGTCCCTGAGCTGGTCTATTTAACTACACAGGTGTGCTGTAACAGATAGTCAAATGAGCCTCATTGTCTGTATTTATTTATTGTCTATAATTATTCTCTGTCATGTGAGTTTAGAAAGTATTACAGAAGTGCTTTGAGATAAAGCATATGTTGAGAAAAGGCTGTGAGATCCTCAGAAAACCTGGCTCGGGATTGCTTAAGCACTATTGATTAAGTGGAGCACAGTATTTAACGAATCTCTGTCATTTCTTTTCCTATTTTAGTGTTCTTCCATGCTCAGCATAAGTAACACTCAAAAAGCATGGAGAAGTAAGTGGATAGTATATAAGCCTTCCTCCCCAAAATAAATGATAGGAGAAAAATAGCCTTGACATCAAAGGCACATATTACCCTATTACTAAGCACACGAAAGTTTCAATTCCTTAGGAGTGAATTGTTCTCACCCATTGTAACTCTTTGTTACTCTCTCTGACATAAGGAAAAGCATTTTTAAGGGCCTCTTAAAAAATTAGGCAGTGTGCTACATGCTACCATCCAAAAAAGCAGCTCTTTCTGCATCTAAGGAGTCCTTTTGGTCTCTCCTGCAGTACTTGTAACACACAGCCTGACGGGAAGAATACAGCGTGGCTCTGTCCCTGCTGTCCCGAAGGCTGTCCCTGATCACAGAGCACAGCCCCAGCTGTGACGTGCCGTACGCCGGAGCCCTTGCGTGGGTCTCAGTCAGCTTAAGGACAGCAACACTCGATTGTGCCAAGTGACTGTGTTTGCTTTGTGACCGTGCTCTACCCCGTGTCGTCTGCCCTCCCAGTACAGTGCCTGGTCCACGGACAACATCCCCTGAAAGCCCTTTACGCCCCCGGCATGAGCCTCCTGGGCCCTTGCTCCTGCTGCTTCTGGGGTGGTGTGTGATGGAAGATGATGTCCTCTTCTGGGGGATATTCTAGGTTTGTCCCATAGCCAGGCATACTCCAGCTTCCTCAAGGTCAAAGGCAGTGCCAATGCTTTGAGAGAGATGTATTTAAAGCCCTGAATATGCTGGAGGTGGTTTAATGTCAGAGGAACTCACACATACTAGCAGCTAAATAAATACCAACATAACTGCAGACTCACAAACATGGAAACCCCTTTCCAGCTGAGCTTCTAATTAGGAATCACCATTCCCAAAATATCCATCTAGCTTGTCCCATGGGTCACCCCAGCTATCTACCGTATTAATAAGACCAGGAATCACTCTGTCTTCCAAGAGAAAATATGTAGCAGGTGTCAGCATCCTTTCCAAGGTAGAAGGCCAGGCTGAATGGTACCTTTCCCAATTAAAGGTCAGATGTGCCAGCAGAGAATTTCAGGAACCAGAACGAGATGCCACTAATCAGATATTTGAAGCATCTTGCCTCAGGGTGAAACATGGGCTGGAGGACCAGGGATCTGAAGTCCTTATCTCTCCTGTCCTACAGGATGTCATGGCTCTGAGCTCCAGCTCTCTGTGTACCTTGTGGACTCTGCCCATCAGGTACCTTGGTCTTTGAGTAGCAGGTGGCCCATCCCTCATACTCAGCAGGGACTAGCTGCTCATAGTCCTTGTAAAGTGATTATTTTGAAGGGCAGCAGCCCAAGGGAGGCGGGGTAAGGTTAAGGATTGGAAAAATGTTCACAAAATTACCAAAATCAGTTTTTGAAAAATTGTGACTTAGATTCCTACATCCTCCCTCTCCTTCCCCCTTCCCCACTCAAACTGCTGCTTTTTTCTTTAAAACACTGACTTATTTTTACTTCTGGCCCTCCCTTCCCACTGCCTGCTCATGTCTCCATACTTTATTCCTCCATGGTAAGAGTTAGAAATGGCATTAATTTGTGCTAAAGGCCAAGCTCCTCACATGACCGCTGGCACCAGGCTTTGAGCTGGGAACGGGCAGGAGTTCAGATAACAGCCTGGCAGCCAAAACCATGGACTTCAGCCATAATTGAGGATGGAGACTCCATTTCCAGACCTTAGGCAAATTCAAAGGGCAGAGGGAAAAGGAAAAAACATGCAGGAAAATGTATTTTAACATGGTCAGAGGAGCAGGGCCGAGGATGAGGGACTCAAGGAACAGTTTCGTAGTTCTGTGCAAAAAAAGGCATTAAGGAGCAGCATCAAGGTGTTTGTGATATCTCTGCTTTCCTGACTCACTAGTGGGATTGCCTATGGCAAGTGCTTACCTTCCTTTAAAATTGGTCCAGGACTGGGATTTTCTTTCCTGAGAGTAATTAAAATGCATAGAAAAATATGGTTTTCCTTGTGTCTTTGCTGATGACTGCTGTCAGCCTGTTGCAGACATTTTGGCTTGGATGTGTCAGGATTAGATCTGCTGTTAGTTGGTGTCCTGCATGGGCTTGCTCTGAGTCCATTTTATACTGCATCCTGCTATCTAGACCTGAAAGACCATTAGGATAAACTCAGAAAGAATTTAGGAGGGTGCCGTGCTTTGAAGGGGACATTGGTGGTTGGAGCCAAAGATGTCAGGATGTTTCTTTTCCACTAACGATTAGTGCACAAAACCAGTGCTCATCACTCATCTTCTGCAAAATATATCCCTTAAAGAAGCCAAAAATTAGTACATAAAGTAATTTTTTAAAAAAATGGACTATTGTTTATTATGCATTTAGGTTTTTTGGCTAAGAGGATTGTAAAAAACAAATGTGAAATGGGTGAGCCCTAAGAACAGAATACAAATCATTTTTGTCCCTGTTATGAAACATAGCTTCCCATTAGCTGAACTCCTCTCCTGGTGGGTCGGTTCCAGCAGCAGGGCTGAACTCTCCTTGCATTTAACACCTCTGAATGCTCCTGTGGTCATTACTTGCAGTGATACTCAGAACTAATTTGTAGAAACAATAGGCAAGAGAGGGGAACTGAACATTTTGTCCTTGAAATTATAGGAAAAAGTTAATAACATAGCTAAAACCCTAATTAATATTAATTTTAATCTTCTTTCTGAACCAGGACTACTGACATCTCTCGTGTAATCTCCTGGATGCAAACCCATAACAGCCTTCGCCCACATACCCCATGTTGTAGGAACCAGAGCACCTGAACACATCCTCGTTTGTTGTCCTGTTCAATTACCCTTATGTACCAGCAGCTTTGCCTCAGCAGCAATGCCTTGGGCATGATTCCTCATCCTCTGTGCCCTGACTCAGTACCTTGCACTTCACCCTGAATATAACCTTCCTTTTCTTTCTTCAAAGCCCTTGAGGGCAAAAAACAATTTTCTGGTAATAGTTCTGCTTTTATACGGATGGAGAAAATATTCTATCTCTTTGTGGAAATGTGCATTTGCTTTTCATGTCCTTTTCCTTCTTCTGTTAGCTAAAAGAATATTGCAAGAGTTTCTTTTTCCCTCAGTGGATTTTTCCACATAATTAGTGAGAAATGGCAATTTCAGTGTTCACCATGTACTTGTGCTGTGAACAAATCACATTCAAGCACTGTGAAAAATGTGGTGTCATTTCCCACCAAACTTAATGAACAATGCTGTATCACCTACTGAGTGGCAATCTGTAAAGCCCTGTCTGCTCAGGAGTTGATGCAGAATCATAATTTAGTGGCCGATATTCTCTCTTTACTTACAAAGCCTAAATAATATAAATTTGTAGTCCAAAAGATTAGGTATAGGACATAATTTTTATGAGTTCCTTCTGGAGGGGTTGTCATGGTTTTGGTCTGTCTGAAAAGCTGTCTATCAAACAGCCTCAGGGGTAAGGGCCATACAGGGCTAAATATGGGCTAGCTTTAGCCAGCTGTCTCAGGTACTGGTAGCAGGATAACAGCAATGCTTGGCTTGTGTTGCCCATTTGCCCTTTTTCCCAGTCTGCAGATTGAAGCTGGCAGCTTTGGGGGTGCAGATAAATTCCCATTAATAGTAGAACTGGGATCAGAAACCTAGTCATTTCTAAAATTACTTCAGCCTGAGAGAACCGAGATAAATGGGCTATCTTGGAGGATAAAAAGTCCTCAACCCCTTCAGCGAAGCCTTCCAGCGAATCCACTTAGGTTTTTGTTGAGATGAAGCAAAGAAACGCTCACTGCTCCGTTCAAGCCAATCAGGAAAATCTGCCAAGCCAATCAGGAAAATCTTGAGGACTTAAAGTAAAGGAAGGTCATTAAGTACCATACACAACCCTGGTCCCTCCATGGAATATAGTGTCCCTTAAACAAAGCAACACTTCACTGCAGCTACACCATGCAACAGTTCCTCATCCAGTGGGAGCACACGCTGCATAGCTGGAATGAAATAGGATGAAAATGTGAAAAAAACAATTCTCAGTCATTTACTGTTACCTGTTTGACAACCCTAATAACAACAATTTAATAAAAGATTTTTTTTTTTTTTACAGGAGGCAGTAAAAGGTCAGTTTTTCACTGTTAAGAGAACAAGATTTGTATTCCAGGTGTCTGGGATGCTGTACATTTACTCTGTGCAACATCCTGAGCACAAAATCTGGGTTTAACTCTCCTGGCCAGATTCTGACTCTAGAGGAGTACAAAGGCCTGATCCCATGGTCCTTCAAAAACAAGGAAGTTACTAAAGTGGACTTCCATCCAATACAGAAAATGCTCTATCATGGATTATTTAGGTTAACTTCCACCTCTGTTGAACTCAGTGCAATTGCTAAATATTTACCCAGGTATAGCAGAACAGGAAATCCAGCAGGTTATTTCTGCAGTGAACCTTAGTTCTCAAGGCTGCAAACTCTCAGCCTGGTCCTAGGACATGCACCTTATCGTGTGCTTAGAAATCAGTGCATCAGAGCTTGCTTTCTACTCATGCCTTTCATTGTAAATCAACTGTAGCATTTAACAGCTTTCAGCCAAAGAAATCTTTCACACTTTATTGAAGAAGCCACTTTAACAATTAGGAAACCTTGTTAGGTTGCATGGAAGAGCATAGGAAACCAGCTGCTATTTGTTCCAAATGGAATCAGAATCAGTACCCTTTTAAACAGATGGTTTTTCTTGCAGCTGGGGATGTTGTGGGACATGCTATACTCCTAATTACCATATGGGAACCCAGGTGTGATATTGGACACCCTGGCCCCTTTTCTTGTGCCAGTTTCCTGTGTGACTGAGAATTATAGCTGGAAAAAAACAGGGCTGGATGGCTTCTTACAGGTCACCTACTTGTCCTTTTACCTAAGGGAAAATGAACTGCAACTATGCCATCCCTGAAACATGTTTATCCAATAAGTTCTTAAGGATGATGGGGATGAGCAGGCCTCAGCTGAGACCTCACCTGCTCTGAGCTGGTTGTGAATATCTTCTTTGAGTTTCCTGCTGGCTCACCTTCAGTGTATTCACCCAGGAGATGATTTATGTCTCTTTGAAAGAATTCGACTTTTCTTCATCCTCTGCTTCTCTCTAGCCTTAACCTTTCCTGAGCAGTCCTTTGTCTTTCTGCCTGTATATTGCATCTGTAAATGGGAATTATGGAAGTATGGAAGTATAAATATTATGCTAAGGAAAAACAGAAATATTTTTTCTCCTGTTTTTCAGCACAGGAGGGTGGGGAAAAAAGGCGGCACTTCTTGTCTTGGTTTGGCTAATTCATATCAAAGTTCCCAGCTGTACTTATTCAAAGCCATTATCATGCCTCTTGGTTGCCTGGATAATACAAATCAGCTGGATGCATTGTGCCTGGATGCATCAACTATCACGTCCCCTAAGGCAGGAGGAACATGGAAAGTGACTTGGCTTTTTACTCAGGTATAAGCCTGCTCCAGCCACCCCAAGTTTGAAATAATAAGAGAAAGTGGCACTTGGGGCTGGTTCAATAGCTGCATAAAGAATTTTAACATTTGCAGCTAAAATTTGACACGGTCAACTTGCACCAGATTTATGAAGACATGCGCACCCAGAGAGAGAACAGTATTATTTATAGGAGAGCGTCACAGATGGAACAGATTAACCGAGATCATGGCCACATCTTTTTAAAATTCCATAGCAGATCTACATTTCTGTTTCCTCTCAGCTTAATTTCAGCAGGGCTGAATTCCTGTTTTGAGGCTGGTTTGCACAGACGGATTATCTGGCAGAACATAATACAGATACTTGAAGAATTAGATTTCTGTAGCTGGTTGCCATAATTCACAGCGTATTTGAGCCTGTAAAATTTTGCAGCAGAAGGAAAGTAGATAAGATGGGAAGCAGAAGAAATTATGCCAAGGTTATTTGAAGATCGTTAAAGTCATGGAGAGGAGATTCATTCATTTCCATAGCCTTTGGTTTGGGCCCATAGAAGACAATTTATGAGAGCCCAAGGGCTTTGGAGTGAGTTTGTCTCTGCAGTTTATTACGGGTTGTGGGATTACAGCAAGAGTGAATTTAATGGATTCATCAATCCCTCAAACGACTCCTCAAAATGCTTCCCCCTTCTCTCCTTCTATTTTGCTGTTCCTCCTTGGCACCTCAATTTTGCAGCACGTGGAGTAAGAGGCAGATGCCTTTCAGGTGAGACTGGGTTGGGGTGTTGAAGACTCATCTGATTAATATGCTGTGGGAAGGGAGGGTAGGTCAGGGGAGAAGAGGTGACACCAGGGAAAGTTTACCTGAGAGTCCTCTGCTTGAGAGCTGCAGGCACTTTCCACTTCTAGAGTTCCCTTTACCTGTGAAAACAGTGGAAAAGAGAATTTCCTCAGGCCTTTTGGACCCATAAGTATTGCTAAAGCCCTGAGAAATAAAACTCTCTAGAGGCCACTCCAGCTTCTTCAGCAAGAGAGTAAAGGAGAAGACACAATCGTCCAACATTCAAGGTCGGACTCAGTTTGAGATTATGAAACTTCAGTGTGGGGGACAGAGCTGTAGTGCCGAGGATCCCATCACGGGTAATGGCATCCCAGCTGAGACATCCCTGGGGTGGAGGGAGCTGCTCAGTGGCCAGGCACTAAAGACACGCACGCCTGGTTGGGTGCCGGCACACAGTGTCATTTAAGTTGCCTTGCCTCCAGCAGGCCATGGTCCTTCATAGGTCATGGGCGGTGTCTGCCAGCCACGTCTTGGGTGTCCCATGACATCCCAAAGAGCACTAAATCCTTGCGTATGCACAACTTAGTCAAGCACTAGGCAAATATGTCAGGGTGAACTGAAATATTTTCTGGGGTCTGCTGGATGTACTTCCTCAGGATTCAATCCAGTTGTCTGCATATAGGTGCCTA
Source organism: Mohoua ochrocephala (assembly GCA_013398855.1). Taxonomy (NCBI): domain Eukaryota; kingdom Metazoa; phylum Chordata; class Aves; order Passeriformes; family Acanthizidae; genus Mohoua; species Mohoua ochrocephala. The sequence continues at coordinate 378,505 of VZTA01020786.1, forward strand.
GTGCTGATTGAGATGTTCTTGAGTATCCAAGACTTCCATGTGGGCTGGTATACATGGCATAGGAACTCATAGGAGACTGATGCCTTATGTCACTGCAGTTGGGGGGACCAGACGTGTCAGATGGCACTGAACGTCTAATCTGAACTGAGCTCTGTATCTCCACTGTCCACAGTGGGCCCTTGGTGCCTCATTCACATGTACACTTCCCTAAGAATATTCCTAAAAGTACAAGGATACTCCGCAGCTAGCTGGCTACGCTGGGCTAGCTACCCTTACCTCCTTCACCGTACCTTGAGACAAGGACATCATCTGATAAACCCAGAAGGCACTTTCACTAATTAAACATGATTGTGACTGTAGAGTACATCCTTACATTTGAACAAATGAGGCAAAAATAGCTGAATATGGACCAGAACTTTTATTCTTTACTTAGGCAAAACAATGTTCAGAGTTGTTGGCAGTGCTGGTGAAGAGCATTACTTCACGTTGAATAATTATTTAATACTGTGTAATCATGCTAAGATATTGCAGTCGTTTCCCAGGCACTAATCTCTAACCACAGAGAATGATAAATTGACTAACATCCATTGATTTGTTTGTGACAGTATTTAAAAAGTAGAAATTATCAAAGCACTGTTTTGAGCAACACGACTTCACTGATTATATATCTCACCTGTCTTGCTAGGTTGATTTCCCTCTATATTATTAACTCTGAAACTTGGTTTCTTCTAACAAAGAGTTATTCTAAATCCAGTTTTTCCATTACACAGTTATTTCCATCTGTTTTTTGCACATGTACTGAAAAGTCAGTGTTGGCAACGTGGTATTATATGAAGTGCCAAATACGGGAGATGAGGTACCCCAAAATGCTGACTGATCAGTGACAGACACCTTTCACGTACTGCAAACATGCTGGAGAAATCGATGTCACAAGAACACCGCATCACCTGGAACATTTTCTTCACACCTCAAGGACCCCCCTGTGTGGGGTCTGTACCAGTGGGGCACTGAAGCCATGGCAGACTAACTCCAGTCATCCAGAAGTGAGGTCCAGGCTAAGCTTTTGAAATAGCCTCCATCAATGGCCAGAGAGGCGGAGGAAGACATTTAAAGGGTGACTCACTTCCTCCTTGACTAGAGAGACAACTTAATCTTTAACTGAGGCTGGATACCTAACTTTTAGACAGCTGAAGTTATGTGAGATGAATACATCCAAAGTCCAAAATCTGTAGCAATATTACTCTGGAACCCTTTGCTCTGTGCTTGGAAAATTGCTGTGTCTGCTATGATTTTAAGTAAAGGTCTTCTGTCAGTAAAATTGAGGCTTGAGTAATAAGCTTGACATTTAAAATTGTCTTAATGAATGGAGAGACCTGGAAAGACCATTTAAAATTCCGTGTCTTTCTATCTGTGCACTGAGTAACTAATGCTGGTTTGGTTACTAATTTCTGCATAGCATAGCAGGTTACTCAGCCTATTATCTTACTCATTTCATCTAGACCAGAATTTGAGACTGACAAGTACCACTGTGCATAACATTATCAATCACTGCCACTCTTTCTGCAGTTGCCTTAATTGTGCTTCTTTTCTTGTACCAGTATCTTGCATTCTAGGACTTTATCTAAAATGATCTTGGTTTTAGATGTGCTAGTGGAGAGGTTTGGACTTCGGCATCTCTGAAGACTGACTGACAGTGAAAAGTTTGCCAAAAGGTAGAAAGCTTACAATTTTTTCTTCTACCTGATATTAACATTTTTCTGAGTGTGATTTTAGCATTTGTTTTCCATTTCAATGAATCATATGTAATGGATTGTATTTTGATCATCACCTCTGATTTTAGAGTGAGGTTTGAATCTCCTAAAAGGACCTTGATTTTCAATCATATGGCTTCTTTATGATGGCACCAAGACCCTTGATTTTCCACTTTGGGTTGCCTTTTACAAATCCAAGGTTACTGTTTTAAATAAGAAAACATAATAGAAGTACCAATAAATGGGCGGTTGTTACCAACTGTGCCCTAAGTTTCATTATGGTTGCAAAGCATTTTAGGAGTCATTGAAATGATCAAATTCTAAAACGCAGATCTTGGCCAGTACCTTTCAAAGCTGACAAATCACTTGGAACATCTTATTTCCTAAGTAAACACCTTGACACCTTGACAAAAATTGCTGGATTTGGCAAATGTGCCAGCTCCCAACCTCTGAAAATCAATTCTTTTCATTCAGTTGAACTAAAACTCCAGAAACATTGACCGCTAAATGTACTGATCTTAAGTTTAGGAGCAAAAAGGCACACTTCTCGCTTCCCAAGCTATTTTTTCAATCAGTCAGATTAATGAGCTCTCTTGGCTTAGAAAAGGATTTTCTGTACAAGTTTTCTTTTGACCTTGAATATTAAATTTGGCTCTGACAAGCAACACCAGTCAGAATTTAAATATATAGACTTGGGATTTCAAGGTTTGTTTTTATATTTGTCCCCTTTACCTAGTGCCAAAAAGTCTTTTATTACAGAATTATTTCTTAGCTCCTTTTCAATTAATATGTAAAATTCAACCTATGGCAGAGAACAGCCTCCCTTTTGATAGGTATGTTTGTAATATTTTTTGCGCACTTCCCCCTCACATCCCAGTTCTGCTGAATTTCAACTGCATAAATTTTCAGTTATGATCAACAACAAAAGTAATTCAGTTTTCCAAATGCCTTGCTGAGAAGTCTGATTATCTCAAAGCAAAAGAAACAGGGGGCTTGTATTTACAAACTGTGCGTTATCAAGATCAGAGAATACAGTTGTGATATTAAATTGATTAAGGCTGCTTATGATACAATCTCATATTCGAGGCTTAAGATTTTCTTTAATGAGATGAGTTAGTGTTATGGTGTAACCCCAGCTAGCAGCCAAACCCCATGCAGCCACTTGCTCACTCCCCTACTGGTGGTATTGGGGAGAAAATCAGAATGGTAAAAGATAAAAAACTCGTGGTTTGAGGTAAAGACAGTTTAATAGAGAAAGCAAAAGCCATGCACATAAGCAAAACAAAGCAAGGAATTACTTCACTGCTTCCCATGGGCAGGCAGGTGTTCAGCCATCCCCAGGAGAGCAGGGCCCCATCACGTGTAGCGGTGACTTGGGAAGACAAACACCATCACTCCAAACGCCCCTTCTTCCTTCTTGCCCCCAATTTATAAACTGAGCATGGTGTCACATGGTCTGGAATATCCCTTTGGTCAGTTGGGGTCACCTGTTCTGGCTGTGTCTCCTCCCAGCCCCCCAGCACCCCCAGCCCCCTCCCCAGCCTGGCAGTACAGAAGCAGAAAAGGCTTTGGCTCTGTGCAAGCCCTGCTCAGCAACAACAAAAACATCTCTATGTTATCAGCACTCTGTTCAGCACAAATCCAAAACACAGCCCCACACCAGCCACTGTGAAGGAAATGAACTCTACCCCAGCTGAAAGCCGCACAGGAAGAAACCCACCACCTATGACTCCAAAAAGTATCTCTTACACAGAAAGACATATAGCCTATAATTCAGCGTTCTTGTTTTGATGTGTAAGTCTGAGAGCTCCATCAGACACTGCTTCTTTTAAACACATCTTTTTCTCTCCTTGTTGCTGCTAGTAGCTGATGGGAACTTCACTGCTCCAATGCCAGGGTCAGCTTTTGGTGGGAGAGCTTTATTCTGCTTTGATTATAGGTCGTCTGCAGGAAGGCTGCCTGTCTCAAAGCCTGTAGATAGGCACTACTTGTACAGCACTGAAAGCTGCAGCATTCCCATTAGATGCCATTCCCTTGCATACCCGAGGTCATGGCTGATGGGTCTATTTGGCGCAGAATAGCACGGAAGAGAGGGCACATGTGGCACTGTTCTTGCCCTTAGGTATGAAGAGACTCTGTTGTCTCCTGAGTGAACAGAAATTGAAAGGGTTGGTGAGATTCATAAGATTTTGAGAGACTTTATGGGCTGGTAGGTAAAACCAGGCCGCTCTCATCTCTTGAACTTTCCTTTTCCCACTGCCTGTAACCCATCCTGCAATAAAAGTGACAATGCAGAACAATCAGTCAGAAATAACTACTCTAGGATTAGACTTGGATCAGAAAAGTCAAGAATAATGTGTCTGATTTTTGGAGTAGGAGGCTCTGTGCCATCTGCAAATCAGATCCTCTATCCAGTTTCAGGTCAAATTTCTCAAGCTGGTCCTCAGATACCAAGGTCACCAGAACCAGCATCTACTTTTTAAAATGTGGACATTAATCCCGAATGTTTCACATTGAGATCGGAGTATGCACAACTGAGATTCAGTGAAAGAGACATGAATATTAAGAGATTAAGAGATGATTTAGTGGATTTGTCTGTTGTTACTCACAGTGCACCACTTAAGTGAACCTACAGTTTCAGCTTACTTGTGGAATTTTCATTGTGATGTGAATGAAGAGGTCACAGAAATGTTTTGCCAGACATTTCAATGAGCATGTCCCTTGGAAGCACATGGAAGCACAAGGAATTGATTCATTGACTCAGTGAATTAAATCATGTTTTAAGCATTAAACTGGCAGCTGCTAAGCAATTAAAGGCTATGCCTATTTCCAAGTGCTGCTATAAAGAATATAGCCAACATCTTTTAAAAAGTGTACCATTACAGCATACTTTATGACAGGTTTCAGTCTCTTACACTTCATGAATTATATGCAATTTTGACAGTGTTGGAAGGCTTTGATCAAACCAATCCAGGGCTTCAACATTTCCCCAAAATGGCAGACAAGAACTCCTGGAGAAAAATGAGATAACTTTCCTCTCTGCTTTGGGCCACAGTGAGGGGAGTGTAATTGCTGTTCCCACATAATTTTGTATTTGTAATACTGAAACTTGTTTTTTAATCAGCAAGGGGCCAGTATTGCAAAGAGAGACTAAGCTGTTTATAGGCATATTCTTTGTACAGGCTGATGAGGAGCTGGACACTATCTGCCAAAGTCAGTGTGAAGCCTCCCTCTGAGCCTGGTGTTTTGCACTGGCACACGAGCACAAGCCCCAGCATGGTGTGAGGGTGACAAGTGCCCCACTAGCTTGCACTCACCATAGACACTTCTGCATCTTTTTTGTTATCAGAGACTTTGGTCATGGGGATGAGCTGCCCAAACTCAACACACCCTGACAGCATCTTGACAAGATACTGGGTCTGTCTGCCTGTTGGGTTCAAAATATGATTTTACTATTAATTTTCAAAATGTTTTTCAGTAATTGTGCCTCTTGCCTTCTTTCCCTTGACATTTCTTTGGTGAAATAAAAGGGTCTGTAGCTGTCTGTTTGAAGAAAACCCCTTCCCAGCTTCTGAAGACAAGCAGACTCTACTTTTGGTATAACTTTCCTGTGTTAAACACTACTTTGAAGAAGCTTATGATTCACAAGACATGTATAAATGCTACCTACCTACTGTTCACCACCTCTTGCTGTTACACAATCTCTCGAATCTGATAAACACTTCTAGGGCTTTGTCATATTCTCTTTGTTCAGGTACGTGAACAGTCTTCTGTAGGATTACACATAATTGATAAAGTTTGACTTTAACTGTATTGTGGATTTAAATCCCCCAGGAGCATCCTAGTTTATCAGAGGAGAGAAGTCTTCCATTTGGGAAAACGGGCTCAGTTCAGGACAAACTACTCTCTAGTGAGGCTAAGAGGGAAAAAAAGAAAACTAAGCTGGAAATAAAGAAAAGTGTTCATAATCAAGACCTTGAGGCAAATAAAAAAAAAATCTTACCCCTAGACCAGCTACACAGACTGCTGCAGAGAAAACACTTTAATGGCAGAAAGGCAGCAAGGTGCCAGAAAGAGAAATTATCCTGTTGGTAGACCCCTTCTGCCCCGTGAGGACTGCACCAGAGACTCAGTTTGGGAGTGCCATGGGAAATTTCTCCTCATGGACGGGAAGAGGCAAGTTAAAATGGAAGATGCTTTAGTTGTCCAGCATGCAGATAACTGGGTTTTTGATGCCAGCTAGATGCAACAGCGGGAGATCTTGTAGATCTCTACCTAAACTCTTAAGGAGTAGCTGCACAGGGGTCTGCCTTTTCCCATGGCTGTCTTCGCTAAAATGCTCCCAGTGCCACATATCAGTACAGAAAGACTGAAAATCAGTCTCTAGTTGTGATACAGGAAATGAGGAAAAGAAGTCGTGCAGAGTTCACACACACAGGCAGCTTTTGAAATTGTGGGTTCTACATTAAGAAATGCTAGAAATGGGAGGTGGTATTCGAAGTGGAAAAAGTTGTATGGGAGACTAATAAACAACTGTGAGAAAGCAGAGAGCTATAGCATCTGAAAAGCCTGTCCTCTGGCACAAAGGCATGAAAAACAACATCTTCAGATGAGTGGCAGTGCAGAGGCTGATAGCCCAGGAGAGAAACAGTGAAGGTTATTCTGAGGAAAAAATTCCTGTTTAAACAAGGTGCATGTGCATGTGATCACACACACACACACAGACACACACACACACAGAGACAGGTAATTGTATCAAGGGGGGTGTGCTTTCCTGAAATACCAGAAGTCTAAAAGCTGAAATCATGGAACAGGTATGTTTGCTTTTAAATTTGAAAGTTGACTTGGCAGACACCTCAGAACTGGAAAGGAAAACAATAACTATTGGGATATTGTAACAATTAGGAAAAAAACATTATTAAAAAAAAAAAAGAAAAAAGAAAAAAAAAAAGAGTGGCTGCCCAGCTCTGACAGTTCTGCTGTATATTAAAGAAGACATGAAGTCAAATCAGGTAATTAGTTTAAATGATTGACTCAAAACACAAAGTCACCATGCATAAGAGCTCCAGACCTAAATACCAAAATCGCAGTTTTAAAACTATAGTTAGCCCAGGATGGATGGGTAGAATGACTACAGTGATGACAAATTCAGGAAACCCAAAGAGACACATGAGCTTCTTTATATAAACTAAGTATGTGCAGTATGATTGTATTTGTAAACTGCACCACAGAGGAGCTAGTCAGAGAAAAAGCTCTCCACTGAAAATGGAGCTGTGCACAGGTCTGAGTTTAAAATCCTACTGTCAAAGCCACGATGTTCAATTAAAAAAAACCCTAAAGCAACAAAAACCAATATAAAAATAATTAGATTTGAAAGGAAACAAATGAAAGGGTGAAGTGCTCACAAGTGACGTAAGAACTGTCTGAAAATACCACAGATTTGAACAAATGCACAATCCCTCTCAACAGCAGGAAGACCAACAAAAAAACCCACCATCAAACTGCTGTGGTTCAGGATTGAGGGAAGGCTGTCCTTAAAAAATTATCATGGGAGCTAAGGCAATCTGGTTCATATACTTGAGTTTCCAGAAGGCTTTCAGGAATAGGCAATACTGAAGACCCTTCAAAAATAATAAGTTGCCAAGGATCAAAGAACACATTTGCTCATGGATTAGTAACTCATTTAAAACTAGGGAAAAATGAAGACATGGATACAGAGGTATTCAAAGACTTCTGAATCTTTGTGGGAGTTATTAAATCTCTTGCTGGAGGTGGGAAGGTATCAGACAAGTATTTTGAGGAAGTTCATAGCTGTACTTTTATGTAATAGCACTTCCTTCTAGAGTGACATGTGATAAATGAAACAAATGACTCTTCGTTGCATAAAAGCAGCAGTATGTCAGGACCTCACAGGATTTCATTCAGTTTCTTCTTTTCCTGTCAAGTCTTTCAGCAAAAGTGATTCTGCACTGTGAATACTGGTGTTTCTATTTTTTTCTTCTAATGTATTTGGCTAAAAAAAGAAACTTTCCATAGAATCCACAGAATCATAGAATCATTCAGGTTGGAAAATACCTTTAAGATCATCAAGTCTGACTATAAAATGAACACTGCCAAGTCCAGCACTAAACCATGTCCTTAAGTGCCACATCTGTGTATCTTTTAAATACCTCCAGGGATGGTGATGCCACTGCTTCCCTGGGCAGCCTGTTCCAGAGCTTGACAACCCTTTTCATGAAGAAATTTTCCCTATTATCCAGTCTAAACCTCCCCTGGTGCAACTTGAGGCTGTTTCCCCTTGTCCTGTCACTTGTTACCTGGGAGAAGAGACTGACCCCCACCTGGCTACAGCCTCCTTTCAGGCAGCTCTAGAGAGGGATAAGGTCCTCCCAGAGCCTCCTTTTCTCCAGACCAAACACCCCCAGCTCCCTCAGCTGCTCCTCACAGGACTTGTGCTCCAGACCCTTCCCCAGCTCCGTTGCCCTTCTCTGGACACGCTCCAGCCCCTCAATGCCTTTCTTGCAGTGAGGGGCCCAGAACTGAACACAGGATTCGAGGTGTGGCCTCAGCAGTGCCGAGTACAGGGGGACGGTCACTGCCCTGCTCCTGCTGGCCACACCATTGCTGATCCAGGCCAGGGTGCCATTGGCCTTCTTGGCCACCTGGGCACAGCTGGATCATGTTCAGCTGCTGTTGACCAGCACCCCCAGGTCCTTTTCCACCGGGCAGCTTTCCAGTCACTGCCCCCATCCTGTAGCGCTGCCTGGGGTTGTTGTGACCCCAGTGCAGGACCCAGCACTTGGCCTTGTTGAACCTCATACAATTGGCCTTGGGCCATCGATCCAGCCTGTCCAGATCCCTCTGTAGAGCCTGCCTGCCCTCCAGCAGATCAGCACTGCTGCCAAACTTAGTGTCATCCGCAAGCTGACTGAGAAGGCTCTTGACTCAGGTCATCAATGTTTAACAGAGCTGGCTGTAAAACTGATCCTTGGGGAACACCACCAGTGACTGGTCCCCAGCTGGGTGTAGCTCCATTCCCCATCACTTTCTGGGTTCAACCATCCAGACAGTATTTTACCCAGTGAACAGCGCACCCACCCAAGCCGTGAGCAGCCAGCTTCTCCAGGAGAATGCTGAGGGAAACAGTTTCAAAGGCTTTACTAAAGTCCGAGTAGACAACAACCATAGCTTTTTCCTTATCCATTAAGCAGTAGAAGCCACCTTGCAGTAGAAGTTTGTTCAAGGAGGACTTGCCTTTCACAAACCCATGCTGTCTGGGCCTGATCCTCTTGTTGTCTTGAATGTGACGTGATGGCACTCAGGATGATCTGTTCCATGACCTTCCACAGCACCGAGGCCAGGCTGACCAGCTTGTAGTTCTCCGTATCCTCCTTTTGATCCTCCACATCAATGGGTGTCACATTTGCCAACTACCAGTCACCTGGGACCTCCCTGGTTAGCCAGGACTGCTGATAAATTATTTGGCTTCTATTTAGGCTCCCGAAGGTTAATACAGTAATCCTAAAAGTTGACTTGTCCAGGTATCTCAATAAGAAGTGTACATTGATATATCCCATATCTCAGGACAGGGAAGAGCCCTGCAGGGGTGCCTCTGGAACTGTAGAACTCCATCACCTCTGCAGCTCCGCTCAAGATGGAGGGTTGTGCTGCAACCTTCTCTGGTAGGCTGCACCCCTCTGAATGAAGGGTCACGGTGCCTCTCAAGGCTCACGTTGATCTCCCGGAGTCAGTGCATCCAATGTGTTGGTGTGCCTGGGGTGTAGAGGCGGCTGTGATGAGCATCCTGCTGCGAAGGCTCCTCTCAGGTGGGTCTGTCCTGGGCAGGACCAGTCATGCTCCAGGCACTATGGGGACATGGTGCAGCGGCCTCCAGTGCTGAGGACTAATTGAACATATCCTGATGCTGCAGGGCCCACAGGACAAGCTCTCATGCATGGGCCTAGGCTGTCCTCCAGCTGCAGGAGGGGAGCCACCGATTTGGCTACTTGAGATCCATTGGGCTGGTTGGTGTGATGCTCAGAAATACCATTTGGGTCTCTTCCATGGTTTGCAACAGGGCTTTCAAACTCTGCTTTGGGTCCATGAAGGATGAGGTCAAGTGACCAAATTTATCCCTTCAGTGCTGAGAAGAATGCCATGGGAGGCAGAAAAACTGAGGCTTCTTTGACTTCCTCACTGTGAGCTACAATCAGTGTAAACCAATCATCTGCCAATGAAAATTTTAAGAATTATTAAAAAATCCCAGATACATGTTTTGGTATTAATGTAACAAAAAAAAAAAGTAGGTTGTGATGAAAACTTTCAAGATGTGTTCTCTTATTTTGTGCAGCCTACATCATGGAGCTAAAAATGATACTTACGTTTCAGTGTTGCTGTGGTTACTGATACTATTCTTCTGAGTCTTCAGAGGAAATGAATTGATTGTGTTAAGAAGGAGGCTGTATACAGGAGCTAACCTTGGCCCTTCACAATGATTTCATTTATACTGGTTTAATTTCAAACTTCCGTGGTCTAATCTACACTTAGCCAAAGTAGCTGTAGTTTAATTTTTCTGGTTTTGTACAGACAAGCCAAAACTCTTACAGACAAGGCTGAAAGTTTTGGCCTGAACTCCCAGAAGACAGAATTTATTGTTTATTTACTATTGCTTCCCAAAGCTCTCCATGAGATAAATACTATGTTGAATGTTCAGGTAGCCTTTCCCTTTTAATTTGATGAATTCCATATATTTAAGAAGGGAGAAAATACTTTTTTCTCTTGTAGTAAGGATGATGTGACCACCAAAAATATTTGTTCTTTGAAGCCTTTTCGACACCCTTTTTCCCAAACCCACACTGGGTCTATGTGCTATTTGCTGCGAATCACAGCACCACAGGAGAACTCACATTGGGAGGGAGCTTGTGAGGTCTTTGCTCCAACCTTCTGCTCACAGCAGGTTGGCTCTGAGATCAGACCAGGCTGCTCACGGCTTCATCCAGTTGAGGCTTGAAAACCTCTCAGGATGAATCGCTGGTTCCTGCCCCAAAACAGTTGTGACTTCCACATACAGGAGAGACAAAGAGGTAGAAGCGGAGCCAAGTTACAGAAGGGGTTAGGAGCATACAAAGGGCTGGTGACAGAACCAGGAGCAAAGGCCTGATCTCTGGCACTCAAGTTAAGTCAAGAGAAGCCAACAAACTGTTCCAAAAGCACTGATTTTATGTAGCTCCCAATTTCTCCAGAAGCAAGGCAGCTATGCAGCCCTGCACTGTAGGCAGGTCTCTTCCTGGGAAATGCAGTCATATGATGGTTGAGAAGAGAATCTCATAGCTCTGGTGCCAAAACCACTCAGGCACATTTAGCTTGTGGCTGTTCTGGGAGCAGCTGAGTACATTAAAGCAGACAAGATTCTGCATTAATCTTGCTACCTGGTTGTGCTGGATGAAAACTGGCTTATGGCTATTAGCACGTGATGGTGGAGTGATGCCCCAGGGGGAGGAAAGATAAGAGGTGCTGCTGCTTGACGATAATGCCTTTCAGCAATGAACTGCAAGTGGTTTGAGTACGTGGGTGATTTAAAATCAGGAGACATGCAGGACTGGCCGCGTTCTTTGTGCCGTGAGCACGCTGTGCTGATGACACTCATCTTCAGCTAACGCGTCCGCTGGGTTCAGAGCCTGCTCATGGCAGCTTAGAGCTAACGCACGTCTTGTCCTAGTCTCACTTACTAATGAGACCATTTGTTTCTCCTCTGGAGAAGGTGAAAGCATATGCAGTGATTTACAACTAACACAATATTGTAGGGACAGCTTAACTTTATCTAAACCCAGTTTAGCTTAAATCAATTGGGTAGTTGTTTGAATTCACACACACAATGCTTGTATTGTTTTCACTAACTCTGTTTGGAAATCGCTCTGGCTAAATCAGGGCATCCCCTGGTGTGATATAATGAGGTCTCTCCACAGATGAGTTACACTGATATAAAGAAGCTATACAGGAATGGTCAATGCAGCACAAAACTGTTTGTAAATAAGCCTTAAGGCACAGCAGATTTAGATAGCCCGCTCAGGCATTTGCACTGGTTTAATTAATTTGCTTTGTTAATTGAATTCCATTAAATTACAGAAAGTTTTGATTTTAGACAAAGCCTCAGGCCCTGATCTTCCGTTTGGACCTGTCAGTAGCACTGGCTGAACTGCTTTTGGTGAATGCTTCATTTGCAACAGCACAGTGCTGGTCATCACCAGGCTATTAGTGAGTATGACCCAATTTGCAAAATGGTTTCCCTGAAAAGCAGTTTCGGGGCTGATGATGATGGTCTCCTATTTACAGTCTCTGAGTTCCTCTGGGTAAGACCCAAGTTCACTTTGAATCATCTGCCCAAGGGGATGTGAGCCGATAGCTCCTCAGCTAAGCAAAAAGGTTTTCTTCTTCCTCTGCCTCGAGAGCTGTGTGCCCTGCTGTGCCATTTCTTGTAGGGTTGGTTCACACAGAAGCTTGGAGTATCTTGGTTGTGGCTGCTCCTAGACTAAGGAAAATCAGAGGGAAAGAGTGGGAAAGCAAGAGGAACGTATTGGCTGAAGTCAGGGAACACAGCCTTGTCGGTGCCCCGTCTGGGAACCACGTTAGGTGGCGGTGCCTTGTCTGAGCAAAAGCAGTGGGCTGTGCTGGCTCCTCCTTAGACACGGGGGGACATTTTAATCCGGACTGGAAGAGACTTAAAAGGGGTTTTCTCTTGAAACTACTGTGAAGATCTGATACTGGGATTGAACCCCATGTTCTAACTCATTGGGTCATGTTTCCACCTCTGCTTGCTTGTGCCATGTTAAAAACAAGCAAGCAAACAAACGCCTAGGAGTTTTGGACAAGAGGGTAAGTCACTCTAACTGGGATGGTGGTATAGAGCACAACAATTTTTTCTGTGAATTGCGTAGTTATAGAAATGCAAGACAGGACCTTCACGTCACATAAAAGCATACAAATGTAATGTAACTTGATGAAGCTTTCTGTGAATGGTACATATTTTCTTAGAGTGCCAAATACGAGCAAAAAGAGATAATCCAATGAGTGAACTGCAGCATTTCCTTGGAAATGACTCCCTAATTCCTGCTCCAGGAGATTTCACTGGCAGTAATGATGGCGCCTCTTCTGAGGGTCTAGAAATTGCCTGTGCCTCATGGGAGTAGCAATTTGGGTGACTAACCCTCGCATTTTCTTCCTCAGGTGTGCTCTCCGGCTAAGTGACGCTTTCCTAGGGCAGCTCATCTCTAGGGATGCCTTGTGGCAGTGGCACAGCCACTTGCCATTGTAAAGGAGATGTACCTCCCAGAAAACACAGCCCCTCCAAACAGTCACGCTCAGGGAGAAGGGAGCAGAGGGCCTTACTTTGAGCAAGGTTGTGTTACATCTCAGCATGCCTGTTTGGTGCCAAGTGGGAAATACCTGGCATGAAGTGATAACCATGTTGATAACCATGTTTCATGTGCTTGGAGCTCTGAGACACTGTCAGGATGATGTAAAATCCTTTCCTTACCCTGGAGCCAGGCCTTCTGTGAGGAGGAAGAGCCCTTCATTTCCCCATTCAAGGGAAGATGGGATAAGGCACCAGGAGGTGCATAGCAGGTGGAAAGATTGGCTGTTTCCTGGAGCTGCTGCTACTGGTTTCCCCTGGGCCGAGGGCTGGACTGCACACTGAGTTCTGCACCTTCCAAGGGGTTTGTGCTCTGCCAGCTTTGGGATTGATTGTGCAAGTGCGTCTGGGTGATGAAATAGACCAGCACTTCCTTGGAAATTTTGCTCGTGTGGTGCGACTTGCCCCTGTAGTGTGACCTTGTTTTGTCGTGACTTGCCACTCTGCAAGGACAGGCGCCCGGCTGCATCCCTTGGCTGCTGCCCGGGACTGACCGGGGCACCCCGGGACCCCCGGGCCCGCCGGGGCGTTCCGGCAGCGCTGCCTGTGAGCGGACAGGGTGGGCTTCGGGTGGGGATCGCCGGGCACGGGGCCGGCAAAGGGGGTCTTCCTGCGGCCCCGGGCGCTGTTCCCGCCGCGCACCGCCGGTCCCGTGGGCACACCGAGGGCATCTGCCAGGAGAAAAGCGGAGTTGGAGTCTGACGCTAAGGGGTTTACGCCTTTAGGACGGCACCGTCTAGCGGGCCGTGTGAGCACTGCTGGCCGCCGTCTCAGGGTTTGCTCAGGTTATTAAGCTCTCCCTAGTGGTCCGACAGAGAGAGGAGAGAGGAGAGAGGAGAGAGGAGAGAGGAGAGAGGAGAGGAGAGGAGAGGAGAGGGAGAGGGAGAGGAGCTGAAATTGTTGAGATGTGCCAATGCAGATGCTGCAGATGGAGGGGAGGGAGAGTGCAGAAGTCCACGGACCTGTGCAGTGCTCCCGTGCCTGCAGAGGTGTTAGTCAAGATGTGGAATAGTAATTTCAGGGTCAGAAGATAGAAGAGACAAAAATTGCTCACTGAAAAAAAGCAAGCTTGGAAAGCCCTGAACCACCTAATGTTATTTTGAAGTTGTCTCTGCTTTGAGTGGACACTGGATTACATGACCAGTGGAGGTGCACTGCAGTCTAAATTATTTTGTGATTCCAATTTTGCTCTCTGTCTGCATTTTAAAACAGAATTTTCCTTTGATGATATACAGTCTTTTGGGAATCATATTACTGGCATTAGCCTCATAAAACTGACCAGTTACTTCTCTAAAGCACTGACACATCTGTCTGCAGCATGGGCACATTTCAAATGTTACCGGGGTCATCTCCCTTCCTTGGAATTACAGATATTTTCTGACAGCTTTGGAAAAGAAAGACTATACTGCAGGGTACAGCTGTCAAATTGGGGCTTTGAACATTGACTGCATTCTTGAAAGTATGTTTTAAGAAGCAGCAAAACATATTTGCTGATCACAAAACTGGCCCCACATGGGACAGAAATGAAACAGTTTAAATTTGAGGGAGAAGGACACAATGGATATTTCCTGGCTCTTCGGAGTTTGAAGCAATAGTACTACTCCATATAAGCAAGAAGATGCACAGACTTCTAGAAAGACAGCAAGTGCATGTTCCAGGAACACTTACAGTGAGTAATAGTTGAATTTCTGAAAAAAAGCTGCAAGGTCAGTTAGTGCCTTCTGGTAGCAAAAGCAATAGGTAGAGGGAAGGCTTAGTTAAGTTTTGAGATCAGTGGACTTGAAAGATCAAAGTGTGGGTGACATTGTCCCTCCTGCCTGCTGAAAAAGTGATCCTGCCAGAGATTTTGTTCCCCGGGTTTTGGGGCTGCCCATGACTATTTGAGTCATGTGCAAGCACGTGAGAGCGAATTGCAGCAGGGCTGGGCCGTGTTGCACAGGCTGGGGAGCCCTGCTCAGTCCCACCCTCCTCCCCTGTGCCCACAGTGGGTGTGGGATTTACCACTTCCCCCACATTTCACAGCATGATTTGGAATAGCTGCCTATGCTTAAGTTTATAGAGGCACCAGGAAAATAAACCATTGTGATTATTCTGCATAACCAAGGCACAAGAGGCTGGGAGAGGGGAAAGAAACCCACGTCTGTAGCTGTCTGCAGCATTACACAGCCGTGGCACTCCCTACTCACTAAAAGTGCATTTGCCCTTCAGTGGTTTCCACATGATTAATGCTTAGGAAGAAAGGGGTGATCTCTGCAGAGATCTGTGATGTGGGGCATGGCAGATGCCCAGATTTGAAGCCACACCAAGTATCAAGGCAGGATCACACCAGACTTTTAGCCCTGCTGGCTCTACCCCATCTCCAGTGGCTGGATTTTCTCTGGAGTGTCATATGCCCGCCCCTGTGTGCCCCCCAGGGCAGAGCAGCCCTCTGAGAATGGGGTCAGGGAAGGAGCTGGTGTGAGACTGGTACCTGGTTCCCAGTGCCAGAGCTGGACCTGTTGCTGAATGGGCCATGGTCCTGCATCCCCTGTGAGCTGCTGAACTGAAAACTTGAGAAGAAACAAAATAATTGAATTTTTAAAAAGAAATCCCCTCAGAAGCAATATAAAAAAGGATTTGCACTCACCTGTGCCTTCTAATATAACCATGAAATGGAGCAAATTTGTCTATTTATACTTTTATTCTACAGACACCTGCTGAATATTTATTATAGTAATGTCTCTCGTGCCTTTCCGTCTTTCATAACAGCTCAATACCAGTGATTTGAGCATTCATCTCTTTAAACTGAAACAAATAGTTACTGAAAGTGCTTATTGCACACAAATTCTCCACATCTTCCACAGAAAAGGTGATTAAGGGACACCTGTAACTCTAGAATATGATAATGATGCCCTGCTTTTGGGAATGAGCCATAATTAATTACCTGCCTTGGAGCGATTTGATTCTTGCTGGTGGGTTTTAGACAAGCCAGTTCCCAGATGCACTTCTTATTTTCCTTGTCGGAGGAGCAGCATCTGTGTAGTAGAACTCAGCATTCCACAGCTGGAAGTCCTGGATCTCTGATGGTCTGTAAGTCCCTGTAAGCAAGTGCCTGCAAGTTAAGAACAAGGACTTACCATGTTTGCAGGAAGCAAGGGAAGAAGCCAAAGGAGTGATGGTGAGTCACTACTGCTGTGGCACCCAGACCTGCCCCCAGCACTCGAGGTGAGGCCGCCCCAGTGCAGAGCAGAGCGGGACAATCCCCTCCCTGGCCCGGCTGGCGATGCTGTGCCTGATGCCCCCCAGGACACGCTTGGCCCTCCTGGCTGCCAGGGCACTGCTGACTCGTGTCCAACTTGCCATCGACCAGGACCCCCAGGTCCCTTTCTGCAGCACTTCTCTCCAGATGCTCATTCCCCAGTCTATACACATATCCAAGGTTGCCCCATCCCTGGTGCAGAATTCAGCACTTGCCCTTGTTAAACCTCATATGGTTAGTGATTGCCCATCTCTTTTTTTCTTTTTTTTCCCCTTTTTTTTCCTTTTTTTTCTTTTTTTTTTTTAATTTTTATTTTTGTTTTTTATTGGAAGTGAGAATTCCACAAAAAGGTCTATTTTTTCCCCCCCTAATTTTTCCACTTGACCTTTGTGGAAAAATAATCACCTGCTCACTCCTTTGCTTGGGTTTCACAGTTTGGTGAACATGCCTCATTAGGTCCTTCTCAGTCAGGTCTGCGGGATGGGGGATGCTGATGAAGACACCGAGGCTTTGGAGCATGTGCTTAGAGCTGAAACTGAGCTGGGTACCTGCCCTGAGTTCCTGCTGAATCCCAGGGAGGCAGCACCTGAATTCTGGAGCTGATCTGGCCGTGGGAGCACACTCTGCTCTGGGTCTTGCTGGCAGAGCTCCCTCAGGATGCTTGTCCTGATTACTCCATCAGAGTGGTGAGCTGCATTTTCATGGGGACTATAGCCAGAAAAAAATCACCATCTATCTTGGCCAAATTTCTGTCCTCTCAGAATGCATTTCCTTTGGGGTTCTTGTACTGGTTTTGCCTGTCTTTTCTTTTTAACGCAGGATGGTGAGAGGAGGATTGGTGTAGCAGATAAGGTCAGTGGGTCCACACCAGGACTATGACCAGTTTTGGCTGTCTGTTCAGACAGACCGTCTGCTATTTCTTGGCTGAGTTTTCTCAGGAAGTGAGGTGTATGGGATCATATTGTTGTGCTCTCCCTCTGTGCCTCTCCCACTAGTAATTTTGGATCCCGTTTCAACCCTGTTGGACAGGAAAGTAGATATATCAGATAATCAAATAATCCAAAAGAGCAGCACATATTTAGTGAAAATAGCTAGAGAACTTGGTTTCCCATGGAGAGGGAAAAAGGAGGTCCTGTCTTAACAGACACCAGGGAATCCAGCCCAGGTGCCTGAGACTGAGAGGGAAATGCTGGATGCTGGGACATCCTGGTTCTGCTGCTCACACAGCTGTGAAGGTCAGTGTGTGTCAGTTCATCAGGGAAGACACAGCCCAGACCACCTCCAGTTCCTTGCAGGGCACTGCTATGAGCACCAAGTCCTGGTCTCTGCTGCCGTTTGTGAGTGGCTGCTTTGGGCAGTAGGGGTTTAGAGGAAGGTCTGGCCCCACTGCTTGAACAGGGGTGATCAATGACTGGGCCAACAATGCCTTCAGCACCTAGTGGAAGAGACTGCTGGACCCTAACTCGCCAAGACTGGACGGTACAGTCTCAGCTCAGACACTGCTCTGCACGTGTGGTCTGTGGTGATACATCGGCACATGTGTTGGCTGCACCCATTTTTTTTTTCAGAAGAAGGAGGGAGGCAAGTGAGGACAGAGCGTCTTTCTGTGCTCCAGAGGGGATCATCCTCCAGTGGGACTCAGAATGTGCCATTGCAGAAAGGGAAATAGAGCACCAAGATGTTAATCCTATCACCCTGTTCAGAAAAATGTGATAGTGTTTAAATATGGTGTTCACCTTCTTTTACCCCAAGCTGGGTGCAGAACTGAGACAGATGGGTGCAGTCTGTATTGACAAGGGCACTCTCTTTCTAAGAAAGAGTTTCATTCACCCATCCATCTGCTTAGTATCCACGCAACAGCGAAATGGAGCAGCTTTTGCATATTTATACCCTTGTTCAGCCCGCGGCATTATGAGAGCCAAATGACACGATCACAGGGACGTTTGCCCATTTAGAAACGCTCCAGCAACCATGGCAGAATAAATGTGAAATGAATGTTATAATTTAATTTTTGTTAATCAATGGTAGAGCTTCCCTTCAAGGTAAGAAGTGGTTCACACACCGTATTGAAGCAGAAAGCACAAGACCAGGTTTAAGACAGGATAGCCTTTGGCAGGGTGAGAGCGGCTGTGAACAGCTTATTGACAGTGTGGAGATAGCCAGGGATAATTTCAGGGCTTCTGAACCCTTCCTATGAAGAGACAGATTAAAATTACTTCTGTGGATAGTTTCCAGGCACAGGAAAGTGTGGACCTGCTAAAATATTTGCCACTAGCCACTGCTGGCTCACTGGATTTTTCATGCTGCAGCAGGATGTGTGTAACACACTTTTCTGTGTGTCCAAGATACATACCCATATACATGTTCAAAAGAGATTATGGTAGATAGAGGCAAAGCTAACACCACGTGCAGAGGCAGAAATGGCACATTTTTTGGAAATTGCCTCTGGAATAACATATTTAAGAAGAGGAAAAAATGCTGCACAAATGCAGCCAGAGAGAGGAATGAGAAAATGCGAGAGGAATGGCCCTGCAGACACCCAGGTCAGTGCAGAAGGAGAGGCAGAAGGTGCCCCAGCACTGGAGCAGAGATTCCCCTGCTCACCATGGTGGAGCCCATGATGAAGAAGGCTGTCCGCCTGCAGCCCATGGAGGTCAGCGGGGGAGCAGAGGCCCACCTACAGCCTGTGGAGGACCCCACATTGGAGCAGATGGATGCCTGAAGGAGGCCGTGATCCCATGGGAAGCCCACATGCAAGCAGGCTCCTGGCAGGGCCTATGGCCCTGTGGAGAGAGGAGCCCACACTGGAGCAGATCTTCTTGATATCCATCAGTTCCATCTTTTTCCACTGGTAAACAATCTCAGTGGCAAGGTTGGTGCAGTACTGTGCTCCCTTTGACATGCCTTTTCCAGTGTTCCTCATAATCCTGAGGCTGTAGGCTTTGTGGTTGTCTTAACCCTAACCACAATGCTAATCCTAACACTTGTGGCAGCAGTGCTGGCTGAGAATGAGGCCCAACACAATGGGTGGCCCTTATTAGAAAGGTGTAGAGGCAGCAAGTGGTGAGGTGCCATGCTCCCTTTGGCATGGCTTTTCCAGGCCCAGTGCCCCTAGAGCTGTAGGCTTTGTGGTTCTCTTCACTCGCACCCTAATGCCCACTGCAACCCTATTGGCACCTTGGATTTTGGAGCTGAGGTCCCCAGTACCATGGGTGGCCCAGATAAGAAAGGTGTGGAGACAGCAATATTGGTACAGTGATGTGCTCCCTTTGGAATGCCTTTTCCAGCCCCAGTGAGCACATTTTCTCAAAGCTTGAACTAAGACTGATGACATATTTTATTGGGGACTATTTGCTTTCAACTTGTGATCGGTGCTTCGGTTGCTGGTTGGCTGCCATAAAGTATGGGTGGGTCTGGGCAGGAGTAGCTGGAGGTTTTGAGTGGGTGGGCATCCCTATAGGCAAAATCAGGTCTTTTTTTGGGTCAGGCTTTACAGCTTGTTCCTTTTTCAGCTCTTGTGGTTTAGTTAATTCAGGTTGTTCTTAAAAGGCACTGAAGTTCACCCCTCTGCCAGCATTTATGTTTTCGCCTTCAGTCCTCAGCTCCATGATCTGCTGAAATTCCCTCTTCTGTTTCTGCCTCCAATGTTCTGCAAAATTTCTGGCCTCTGCCTCAACTTTGGAATACTGGCTTTTTTCCATTAACCTTCTTTTCTATGGAGCAAACAATTAGTGGCATTGTTACTGCTTGGATTGTTTCACAGACCTTATTCTTTCTCTTCACATCTTCTAGCTATCTGTGCCTGGTAAAATTGTTCTGCCAGAATGATTTTTCTCTTCAGCTAGGGCTGAGTCAAATGCTGTTGATTTACGGGTTCACTAATGGCCCTAGAAGTTGGTACCAATTCATCCATCACTGCAGGTTTAATTTTGAACCTCAGCATTAGGTTGGTGTCTCGATCCCTCCTGCATGAGAACTGCTCTTGTATTCAGTACCTGCATTCTTGATTAAAACCACCCCCTCTGGTCCTTGCTCAGCTTTCTTTTCTTCCAAACTGAACACCTGCATCCTGTTAGGGAGAGCAACAGTGCCTCTGCAGTCCTCTGCAGTGGGCCTTGCTGTTCTGCCACAGCTTCTTGCCCCAGTTCTGCTGACGCTGGGTTGAGGTTTGACAGCGCTGCAGTGGGGTCGTGATCACTCCCAGCCGTTCCCAGGGCTCCTGCGAGTCCCCCCACTCCTGTGCAGCAGTGTCCACACAGGGTCCCAGCAGCCACCACACAGCTCTGGCTTGGGCTGGGCTCTGACTCCGGCCTGGGTCAAACCTGCTACTGCATCTCCTCAGCAGCAGCTCTGTGCCAGTGGTGACTGGGGACATGGGGAGGGTCAGGGCTCCAGAGCTTTGCAGAGGAGAGGTCAGAAGGGGAAGGAAGAACCTGGTGGCTGCACATGACCCAGCCTGGGATCAGACCAACTACCTCCGTCCCCTGCCCAGGGGTCAATATCCCCCTCTGGAATCCATCTCGGAGGGCTGCAGCCACAGCCTGCACAGGTCTTCCAAAGACTAGGTCATCCTCTGGCAAACCGAAGCTTCAGATCCACGCTGCTGAGTCTTTCTTGCCATTGTCCTCACAGGTGCTTGTTGTCAAGCTGGATCCTGATCCCAAGTGTCTGCTTTATTAGTTCCTGTAAGCCATCTATCGCATCCTGCCTGGGCTTGCTCCCCCCCAGTGTGGATGGGGACCTCAGCCGCAGAGGCATGTGTGTTTCTGCCTCAATTCTTTAGTAATTCAGTCTCTTATTTAAAATCCATCTTTCCTTTTCCTAGATCTGCAATTTTCTCTCCAAGCCTTCCCTTTATCACTTTTAGTAGTCAATGTAGGTTCAACTTTCCACAAAACTCATTGCCAGCAACCTCAATAAGTCCTGACTTTAGTGCTCTCCTGGCACTGTAAATGCTTCTTCTGCTTCCCCTGGAGCACTTTTTGCCCATGCAGTTCACCAGCTGCTGTGGCTAGGCTCATGCTGCATGACTCAGATCCTAAACTTTGCTGCGGGTGGAGAGTCTGTCTTCTCCCTGGGAGCAGCCTTGTTTGTACCTGGTTTGTGGTGCTTGGTGCAGGAGCCCCAGAGAGAGATGAGCCTCCCCCTGGGGTCACCGTGTGCCTGTGCAAGGAGGTGCTGCAAGCAGGACACACAGAGCTGTGCAGAACAAAGCTTGTATTCACTACTGAGCTACCAACCCCCACGCAGCACCCACCCCTTTGCTGCTGCACAGCCACCACCTCAGGGGAAAAGAGTTGGTCTCTGCAGCCCCAGGGCACATCCTCCGTGGTGCTGAGCGTCCTTATTTCACCTCCCTTTTAGCTTCTCGAGCGTTTTGTACCTTTCCGTGATAGGGCTTTTCTCACAATCCCTTGAGCTGGTAGTGATGCCATCAGCTGCCCTGTGTGCCTGTGGTGTCACCTTTGTGGCCTTTCCTGGCTCTGTCCTGCAGATGTCCCAAGGCTTCCTGGTAACTCTAATAGCCACAGCAACCCGAGCCACAGCCACACAGCCACAAGGGTTGTATCAGAGCAGGGCTCAGGGGCCTTGGGCACAGACACCTGGCCCCGAGGAGTTAAGAACATGACAACTGGGATTGCAGACAGAGGTTTGCATGCCCAGCTGCTGCTGGAGGCACTGTAGCAGCTGCAGGGGAGGAAGCTCTGGTGACCCCCTGCTCAGTTCATATAAACAAATGGGTGCTGCTGGTACCAGGTCTTCAGGACCACGACATCTTGTTCCTGAGTCCAGCAACATCAGTTTAGGAACAAGGCGGTGTGGTCCACCATGCAGGTTGTAACACTGAGCAGAGACCTACACTGGTGAGCACTAGGAATGTCATTAAGATTTTTCCCTCCTCCACAGAACGGAAAGGTTTCCTCTGAGCAAAAGAACTGGCAGTAATTGTGATGTATCAGCAGGATGTTTGAGCAGCAGTGATTATAGGAGTGCAGTAAATAACAGGACTGAGCTGCAATGGTGCAGAGAGAACTGGAAGTGGCATGTTTTGTCTGTGTATGTAGGCTGGGACATCACTTTCGTAGCTGCAAATCAGGCCCCTCTGCATGATTTACCTTCTCCTCCTGCTGTCTCCCTTCATTAAGGGAAATCGATCATCCCACTGCTCTGTGATCTATGACTTTATGTTTTGCTGGGAACGCGTTACAAAGCAAAAAGTGGAAGTTTTGATGTATTAGTAAAACCAAACTTGTCTGCCTAGGGTGAGATTGGAAGAATTTAGTTTCCTCTTGGGTGAATTCTGATGGAGTATAAAAATTTCCATCCTCCCCTCTTCTTCCTTCTCCTCCTCCTCAACCCGCACCTGGTTACAAAGAAAGGCCTTGAAATAGGTGAAGGCCAAGGCTCAGCCATTTCCCAATCTGTCAGCCTGTTCTGGCACGCCTGGACCTACACCCTGAAATTACCTTTAAAACGACACTTTAGTGCTCTGTGGCAGCTCTGCACGAAGCCATGGATGGATGGGTGGATGAAGCTGAAGAACTCAGTCCCATCCCAGACTGCCCTGATGGCCTCCGAAAGCTGAGTATGGCCGGCATCAGCTGCGGCCAGCCGAGTGTTCGATGACTCCAAGGATGGCAATGCCATCATCTAGCTGTCTGAGCGGCACTACATGGTGTGGTCAGTCTTTATCTTCACCAGGTTCATCCAAAAGAAAAAAGGTTCATCCAAGGAAATCTGACCAATGCAGGAAACATGCTGGGAGGAAATGGAAAAGGAGTTTCCCATTGAAGTGAAGGGGGAAATGGCTGGCCAAATACCAAGGTCACAGTCTGTGGAGCACTGCAGTAGGAACGTGCTGGATTACCCCACATCCCGTGTGTTCTCTGCTCTACACATGGACACAGAGTTTTATTTTTGTGTTGGAGGAACAGGCCGAGGGGCTGGTTACTGGTGCTGTTGTCTCCTCCAGAAATGGAGCCATCATCTCTCCCCATCACATCCCTTAGACTGTGCTGACAAACCCTAGGCAGCCCTCCGGATTGCCCTTCATGTACCTCATCGCTTTCCTGGCCCCTGGTTTACAGAGCCTCATAACTACTCCATAGGGGCACCTGCAAAGGAGAGGAAGGGGATTTGCCTGTCACCTCAAGCAGAGACCTGCCTCCATTATCCCCTGTCTCTTGGGTCCCCTCCTGCCTGCTGGGGAGAGGATAGGGAATCCTCTACACCCTGAGGTGGGATTGGCTGGTACTCTGCCTCAGAGTGCCTGGGATGCTCTACAGGGGACACATTGTCCATGGACATTAGCGCTGTGTGTGGTCAGACTAGGCTACAACTCCGTGAATGTGGAAAATTCTACTTTGCCCCCTGCTAAAAACACAGAAGATACAATGTTTGTCCAAGCCTTGCCTCCTCAGCCACAGTTCATGCCCCAGCCACTGCAGCACAAGGTTTTACTTTATTTCTTCTTATGCGACTCAGAAAGAAATAAAAGAAAATTTCTCAATACCTGAGGGAGAAGAGCAGATGAATTAAATACAAGGCATTAGTAAATTCAGTGGAGCATAACAGCAGCTGGACCCTGTCTGTCCAGGAGGAGCACCCTTCCCATGGAAAGCATGTTCAGAGCAGGGACATGTCTCGGACGATCAGGGAGAGGCATGCCAGTGAGCCAAGGACATGTGTAAGCAGGGTCAAGAGGTCTGCAGTCCCCGGGCAAGCAGTGACTGTCCAACACTCTCCTCATACAGTAACACAGGTGTGGAGCTGTTGAATAGCAAGGATCTTCCTCATTGCAACCTTTCCCAGCCCCGCTGAGCAGATGAACTGCCCCAGCCCCCAGCTCAGCTCATGCTTCTCTCCCGAGCTCTGGCAGGTCAAGCTGGCTGGTTGGTGTCCGTGCTGTTCTCCTCAGGCTTGCCCCCAGCCTGGAGTTCTCCACTTCACTTCCAAGCTTCGTACCCACATGCATAGCGGCCAGTGCCCAACCCAGGCCTGTGGGTGGTGGAAGGCACATGCAAACCTGGCTGCTGAGCCCCATTCCTGGTCCCAGGATCCACATGTACCCTCTGGCAGAACAACCACCACTTCTAATACCTTCTGCCAGAATGGGATCTGCTGTACCTGCCAGCCAAGCTCAGAGAAAAGGCATCGCTAGGCTCCTTAGGAAAAGCAGAGGAGCCGCCAGTCTCTCACTGAAAACACCTTTTAAGAAACAGAGTTGAAAAGCTGCCAATATTGACTTTGTACAACTGCAAGGGTGAGAAAGGAAGAATGCTGAGCTTGAAGCAAAACCACTGCATTATCATGTTCTCTTTGAACATGTCTGTGTTACTCTATTGAAGCACTTGCTTGATTTACCATTTAGGGTTTAAATTTTTCTAAACCTATTATTTAAGCCTCATTCTTTTTGTCTTTTGTTTGTTTGTTTGTTGTTTGTTTTTTGTTTTGTTTTGTTTTTTAAGCCAACCAACCAGCTCATCAAAAGAAGACACTGGAAAAGTAAAATTCCCCTATGGAGTTTTCAGTGTTCGAAGCTCTAAATCCTGTTGAGAACCACGGATACTGGCATTACAATGCATCATATTAAATAAGCTGTTTGCATCAAGGGATTCTGAAAACAGAGCAGCAGATATTACTAGATATGTTTTGCCTGTTTCTTTATCAAAAAGCAAGTGTGAAGCCTGGGTCTGTAACATAAACTACACTATCTAGGAGACTATTGTCTCTGTTAGCATTAAACTGAAATTTGCCTTATCTCATTAATGTTGTTTCATCACTGTACCAAATTTTAAGACAAGGAAAATACTCCAAGTTACCGTGTTTAAGTCCCTATCAGTATTCCAAGCAGCACATGTGGTAGCCAATGAGCACTTCAGCTGAATGACCTGTCATTTTTATGTAATTTGTATTTACTCAAATCACTCTTGCCTAAATAATCCTTTTGTCCATGTTTGTGTGGCAAGGGTCAAGTAGGAAGAATTCTTCTGATGGGGTTTTCAAGTAGCAAAGTTATTTAGTCTTGGTGATATATTAAAGCAAGTACTTCCAAAACGTCTCAGCCCCTTGAGACAAAAGAGATTAAGTAGTTTGCTATCTTTTCTCCTGATCTTGTTAGAAACTGCCACTTTATTTTACCACCAAAAGTGATACTGTGGGGAATGATTTGTGTGGCAACATAGTGTGGTTTCACCTCAGGCAGCAACTAAAAACCACTCTCTCGCTCCCCCCACCTCGGGATTGGATAGAGAATTGAAAGAGTAAAAGTGAGAAAGCTCATGGGTTGAGATAAAGACATTTTAATAGGTAAAGCAAAAACCACACAAGTGAGCAAAGCAAGGAATTCATTCACCACTCCCCACGGCCAGGCAAGTGTTCAGCCATCTCCAGGGCTCCCTCACATGTAACGGTGACTTGAGGAGACAAATGCCATCACTGTGAACATCTCCCCTTCCTCCTTCTTCCCCATGACTTTATATGCTGAGTATGATGCTGTATGGTATGGGATATCCATCAGGTCAGCTGGGGCCAGGTGTCCCAGCTGTGTCCCCTCCTGCCTCCTTGTGCACCCCCAGCGTCCTCGTTGGTGGGGTGGAGTGAGAGACAGAAAACGCCTTGACTTTAATTTTAAGCTCTGCTCAACAGTAACTAAAACGTCCCTGTATTACCAACATTGTTTTCAGCAGAAATGCAAAACATAGCCCCATAACAGCTGTTATGGAAAAAATTAGCTCTAGCCCAGCCAGAATCAGCACATTCTCCACCCATACCATATAAGTCATGCTCATGTCCCACACTATCCCATACATCCTTAATAACAACCCACCTGCCTTCCCATCCTTTGATACACAGATATCATTCCCCTGGTCTATGGACCACCCCCACAAAACACATGTAAAATACCCACAAATGCCCACTGTGCTGATTTAGTCCATGAGTTTGGGCTCCATCTGTTTTGGTGGTCACTCAGGACAGGAGGGTGGTGTGTTGCGTGGCATTAGTTGGGCACCAAAGCCAGCTCAGGCCGGGTCACTGCTGCACTTGCACTGCTCCTTGCAAGGCTTTCCCGCACTGTTCCAAGTGGCTCCTGCTGATGAAAAGCAGCGCAGCACAGCACTACAGTGAACAGTGAAAGCAAAAAGCAGCCACCAAGGAGCACTAGGCTCTAATATATAGCCTGGCAAGCAAGCCCCATGGCAAGCATTGGAACCTGGCAATTAACAGCTGAACAGCAAGAACAGCGATAAATTCGGTCTAGCACATTCCAAACAAACCTGTCATTATCTCGAACCCTTGTTGGGAGCCAAAAAAGGACTGTTATGGTTTGAACCTAGCTGGCAGCTAAGCACCACGCAGCCGCTCACTCGCTCCTCTCATGCCAGGATGGGGGAGAGAACTGGAAGAGTAAAAGTGAGGAAAACTCGTGGGTTCATATAAAGGCAGCTTAACAGGTGAAGGAAAAATTAATTCTATCCCAGACAAAACCGGCACACAGCAAATACAGATTAGCTGACTGAAATAACAGAGGTTCTTGAAACGGGGTCATTGTAGGTGTCAGCCCTTAAAAGGTTTTCAGCTCAGCAGAAATACAACTAGAAGAAACGAGCTGCTTGTAAGGCCCATGTCATTCAATGGAAGTGAATGAATTGTGAATAGGATGACATATGCAGCAGCTATGGTTTTACCAAGAAAAGACTAAAGTGATTTTGCTCGTTAGAAAAATGTTCGGCATGAATTCATGGCATTTCTGTAAAGTTACAATTCTTGGGCTCAGTCAGGAGGATTGCTTTGGGTAGCAACCAAGCATAAACTTTAAGCTGTAAAGTAATGCTGCTACAATGCCAAAAGTGCTGAAGATGGTGTGATGTATGTGAGAGACATAGAATGTGAGGTGAACCTGTAAAATTCAGATGCTGTAGTGCCGAAAAAAAACTAGATCAGGGAAGGCTTGGAGAAAAAAAAAGAGAATGCGTGAAGGTGAAAGTTCATGTGTACAAAGTACATATCTATGTTTTGATATGTTTCAAAACCTTCCCCTTAGCTTGCCACTGCAGTGAACATCTTACTCTGCTGTGCCATGCTAGAAACCTGGAGAGTACTAGCGTGCCATGACGGGTCATGAGCTAAAGTTGGTCTCATGGATATGTTTTATCCCTTGATGGAGAGCAACTGCTTTGACTTAGCACTGAAGGGGTATTAACTCATGTCTACATCCGTGTTCTGTTGTGTGAACATAAGGCCTCCTAAAGGGAAATACCCTCTGCTCTCTTGAATAAGCCAGCTCTTGCTCCATGCACCACAGACATCTGAAATATTCCCTGTCTCACCAGTCAGGAGTTGGGTCTAAAAACCACAGTTCTCAGGCCCCTATTACTCCCACCAGTCTTTGAGAGGGTTGAAGAGTCACTACAGCCAGCTGCTCAGCTTCTTTCCCTTTCCCTTCACTGCTGGTGATTTCCGTCAAAATTTTATACCTAAATATCATTGGGGCTCTGTTCCCAAATCCCCAGATGTGTCTTGAAAATGAACCTTAGAGACTCATGTTCAAAAAATTGAAACATGCAGCAGGATAACACTTCATTTTCCTCACAAAAAATTTCAAATCCTACTTGATTTGATGTAAGCATAGACTTCAAAACCACTGTGCTTTAAATCATGAATTTGCACTTCTGGAAGATCAGATGGTTGTGGTTTTTTTTCTCCATGAGGTGGTAGATTTCATTCCTCTCCTCTCCTCCTTTTATTTTCTTATTTTACTTTGTGTCTTCTTGTTTCAGAGACCCTTAGTCCTGTTGTGTTTCCTGGGGAGTGAATGTTCTGGTGTAGTAATGCTGCCTGATGTCCAGACCAAAGCTTAAGCCAACCCAAACATTTGCATTTGAGATCTATGAGGCTCCTGATCTATGAACTATTTTAGTGCTGGTGCTGCTTTCATTTTGTCACTGAGAGAGAGAAAGAATCATTAAGAATGACCCTCAGGAATCTGGAAAAAACAACCCACCGTAAAGCATTTTGCAAGGCACAACATTTGTTTTAAATGAAAGGAAATCCTGCCATGGCAATACTGTGATTACAATGCCATGGAAAGGCTTTAGTAAACATCAGAGACATCATGGCTATCTCTTGCTTTAATGACCATTGATTAATTATCATATGGTGCTTATGCTGAATGTTTTTTTACAAATTAGAAATTCTGCCTCAGGCCACCAGACACTGCACTCCCAAGTGCTGCACAAAATGGATGCGTGCTACACAAGGATAGGATTTGGTTCAAAATGCTGAAAGCAAGCCAAAGCAAGTGCAGATGCTTGCTCTGTTCAGGGGCATCATCTGCAGAAGGGAAGTAGAGGTTTTCTATTGCCCCACAGCACAGCTGTACAGGGAGGTTGTGTGAGAGTTACATGGTAGGCACAGAAGACATTTTAATTCTAGAGTCTCTTGCCTCCTTTGGTTAAGGTTAGAAGATGGAGTTAAACATCCCTGCATCCGATTTGTGGCACCTTGCCTTTGGGAGAGTGACAGTGCATGCAGGTAATGCAGTAGGACACACATCTGTGTGCGCTGAGGCACCTCTCAAGCAGCAGAAGAGAAGAGCTCAAACAGAGGGGCTTAGGTGACATTTCTGAAAGGTCTTGCAGAGTCCGTGATGCAAAATTTTCACAGCTTGTTCAGAAGTTTATTTAGTTGTCAGTGTTTTCTCTCCTGACTCCTCTCTGACATTGTGCTTTGCAACACCACCTAAAGTTTTGCAGAATTTTCAGAATGAAATCAGCAAAATGAATATGCCAAATTGAGATATTAATCTGATAAACTGTGAGTGCAACTTATTTACACATCCAGAGACCTAAGAGCTATGCTTAGTCTGTAGCCATACAGATTTTTCCTGGCTACCATAAAATTTAGAGAAGTCCCAAATTCGAATTCTGCAAACCATTTTTTAGCCCTGTGAATATCAATACAAGTTCTTTTGTTTTTTTACCATGCATAATACGGGCAATAAACCTTTAACCTTTAATTTTCAATGGACGGAGTTCAAACTCTAGTTCTGTTCTCCCAAGCATTTTAGCAAAGGTTATTGTCATGGTGTGGCATTCTCCCCTGGCTGCATCTCCTCAGTAATCTGTCTTTCTTAAGAAAGAGAAATAAGGTCATAAGTATTTCATATATCTAAAGACGCTGTTAAATCATTTTGGCACATTAAGAATAAATCAGGTGGAAAGTGCAACTCTTTCCCCCTCTCTGTTATAATCTGAATTATTCTATCTCTACATTTACCACTGACCAATGATCCTTTTCTGTCCCTTAGGGCATTTTCAGTTTCTCTGTGATGATCTTTTTCTGATGGCAAAATGCAATACCTTTTCAAAGAGCAGGTCATTCCGAGGGTACACAGACTGTGTTTGTGTTATATACTTGTGTGCATATTTCTTTTGTCATTGGGATTTACAGCACAGCTAATATTTCTCCATGTTTGGTCCTGAGTGACTGCACAAATCCAAGTGACTGCACACTACCTTTCCCTGAAGAACAGAATAAGTGGCTGCTGCTGAGGCTGCCCAGCTCGGGTCCTTCCAGATGGTGTCAATCAGAGCTGCACAGCTGGTCCACAGGTAGCTTGGGACATGCTGAGCTACCCCATGGTTTCAGACTGAGAAAGTGCAACCATTTGTGAGCCCAAGAGCTCCGTGAGTTTTTCTGCACAGACATACACAGTGCTGTCTCCCTCCTGCAGGCTGCCAAAAGCAAGTGAGCCCTTGCTGGCAAAGGGCAGCAAGCAACTTACCAGTTACTCAATATGGACCAAGAGTTTCCTCATATGAAAACTTCAGAAGCTTCATACAAGCACCTTATTCGGATGTCATCAGTGTTTCAGTGAGTACTGCTAAAAAAACACTTTTGTCTGCCCCTCAGTCTGACAGACAGTCACAGGGCAACAGGGTAAGAACCCCTTTGTCCCAAGCAAAAGTTACAGTCCAGTACCCCCCTCTTTTCTGTCTGAGTAACCCAATCACCTCAATTAATTTGATGTGTCTCTCTGAAGGTTATTTGTCACTTAGAGCAATTTATCCTCAGGTGCTTACTGTCTGCTCCAGTAATTTGCTGTTAATTACTTGTTTACTTATACAATGTTGCTAATAAAGGGAATGTGGGAGGGGGATCCCACTTAGTTTCCTGAATAAAAGCCATCTGTTTGGCCATATTTACCCGTACTAACTCCTGTTTTCATGGCTATAGAGTTGTTAAAGACTTTGGCTGTTGCTACCATAGCCTTTTTATTAAAATGCATATGTTTAACAAGGTAACAAAGATGTACTGAGCACTTCTGGTGCGTTGGTTTTAGCTCGAAGAATCATAGAATAGTTTGGGTTGGAAGGAACCTAAAAGACCATCTAGTTCCCACACTTCTGCCACGGTCAGGGACGCCTTCCTCTGGACCAGATTGCTCAGTCACATCCAAGCTGGCCTTGAACACTTCCAGGGATGGGGCATCCACAGCTTCTGTGGGCAACCTGTGCCTGTGCCTCACCACTTAGACAGTGAATAATTTCCTTCTAATACCTAATCCAAACCTACACTGTTCAGATTAGAGCCATTGTCCCTTGTCCTAACAGCACATGTCTTTGCAAAAAGTACCTCTCCATCTGCCCTGTTAGCCCCATCTGAAGGTCTCCCTGGAGCCTTTTCTTCTCCAGGTGAACAGCCTCAACTGTCTCAGCCTTTTCTAATAGGAGAGAAATTCTGTTTCTCTCATCGTTTTTGTGTCCATCCTCTGGACTCGCTCCAACAGCTCCACGTTTTTCTTGTGCTGGGGATCCCGGAGCTGGACACAATACTCCAGGTGGGGTCTCATGAGAGCAGAGGGAGAGTATCAGCTTCCTCACCCTGCTGGCTGTGTGCCCGTCGATGCAGCCCAGGAAACATTTGACTTTCTGGGCTGCGAGTGCACGTTGCTGGCTCACGTGGAGCTTCACATCAACCAACGCTCCCAAGTCCTTCTCCTCAGGGAGATGCTATTACTTTACATCCATACTTGCATCCATCAGGTTAGATCAGAGTTTTCTTCCACAACTCCTCTTCTATGAGTCAAAAGAGAATAGAGACCTCTGCAGCGGTAAGAAACCATGAAAAAAGACCAATGCTTTAAATAGCCTCCTTTTCTACAGCATTTCCTTAGTTTATAGTATTTATGCTTAAATATTTGTTCACCGCATCTTTGTAATTTTGGGTTTATTCCCTGAAAGACCATGCTTTTCTCTTCTCAGGGAGCCACTGCTGTTTGGCTGTTGCTTTTTGATGAGATTTATCCAGGCAGTCGGTGACCTTTCCTAAACCCCCTATTGATTCTCTGGAATGGCTCGGCTTGAAAAGGGGAAAATATCTACAGTGTTTTAGGGTGTCTAGTCCTTGTTTGTTTACCTGGTTATGCAATGCACTTATAGACTGGCTGGCTGATTGATTTATTGCTGCTTTATGCTGCTGCTGGCATCCTTCTGGGAACCAGGACTGGAAAAGGCCTTTCTGCAGCTGAGAGTTTATGCCGGTGTCCACGCAGTAACAAGCTGCATGTAAGGCATTTCAGTCAAAACCACTCCTTGTAACCCATGACTGTTCATTTGCCTGGGGTTTTAGATAGCAAATCTAGGCTTATAAATTCTGTCAGACTGCCTGGTGGCAGTGCAGTGAGTTACTGCTGAGACAGGCTTGTGTCAAAATCAGCACAAACGAAAACGGGAGAAAGTATTGTAAAACACAGTAAAAGAGCCACTCTAACTTCTGTCACCACTATGTAACTGCCTCTAAAAGAGTAAAATAGATAAAGGACAAAACCATGTCTTCCTTCAGCAATACCTATTCTGGGATTGTTCTGTGAAGACCTAGGAAAGAAATCTTGGATAACTAGCAGAGTGGGGATCGATGGCCAAAGTGTGACTGCAAAATGTGAATGAAAGGGGGTGACCTGGTGTTGCCCTGGCAAACCAAGAATAAACCACTTACAGTGGTCTGGAAGCCCCAACATGTTTTTTTATCTTTGCAGCTAACTTGAGACAGCTGATCCCTGTGTTGGGGGGGATGGGGGTGTTAGGTTAGATATAAGGGAAAGGTTTTATCACCCAGTTGGGCACTGGAACAGACTCTCCAGGGAAGTGCACACAGCACTAAGCCTGCTAGAGTTCAAGAAGCATTTGGACAATACTCCCAGGCATGTGGTTGGGTGCCTTCCAGTTCAGGATATTCTATGATTCCATGTGACGAGCAGGAATCCTCCGACAAAGGAGAGTGAGGGTGGGGTCTGGCTGATCACAGGGCAATAGGCCAGTTAAATGCTGTTGTACATCGTGGTCTGCCACAGTCCTTGGCCTTTGAAAGCAGAGAGCCCCTGGAAAAGCCAAGGCCCATATGAAAAAAAGGAAGAGAAAGGTGGGGAATAGTTAGATTTGGGATCTGGGAAGTGGGCAGTACTAATCTTAGAGATGCTTGTGCTCCTCTCTTAGGTCAGATGATTTTCTCATACTTCAAAGCAATGAACAATCAACTGATCACTGAAGAAGGAGTAAACTTTCTTCTAGTGACTCAGTCAGGACAGTACTCTGAAATGTGCATGCACTGACCCGCATCTCTTATCTGTCTGCAAGGCTCTGGATGGTGTGACGGAGGTACCACCCTGCTTCTCTTGGCTGGAACTGTGTGTGAGGGTACTTAATCACAGCGGGTGGGGTAACAGTGTGTCTGGGGTGACTGATCCCCAAAATCATTCCTAAAGAGATAGATAATACCACCCCCTTAATATTTGGGGCCAAGAGCCTTGAAATATTCTAGTGAAAAGTTTCCTCTGCCTTTTACTACTGGTCAGGAAAAGAGAAGACCCTCAGAGGAAGAACTATCTACTGCTGGAAGTGCCTAGTTCCGTCACAGGAAGCTGAAGTCATGCTGTCTGTGAGGGTGATTTAGAATTTTGGTTGCCAGTGCGTGGTCACGACAGGCGGCGGTGAGGTCCTGGCAGCGGGACGCGTGCCAGAGTCTGGCTCCGGTGGCCTGGGACTTCCCAGGCGCGTGCCTTTGCAGTGCCACTTCCAGCCTGCCAACACTGGGTGGCAGCAGGAATACAAAGAATCGGGGCCACGTCTCCGGGCTTGTGCAAAGGGAGCTGCCATCCTGGGAGAGCGAGGTGCCATCGGTTTGTTTGTTTATGGTCCTGACGCAATGGATGCCAGAAAAACATTATTCGAGAAGGAAACCTCAGGTAATGGTGGGATTAGGAGCAGGTGAGGATATAAGATGGGAAAATCGCTCTGTAAAGTTTGATTACTTCCACTGTGAAACTATTTCAGCTAAAAAACCCCACCTGCGGTTAAAGGGGTTTTTTAATCTTGTCGTGAGTGAACCCTCTCCTCAAGCACAGAAAAAAAAAGAGATGGAAAAGCAATGGAGCAGTAGAGCCAGTCCCAGATTCTGTGCCAGGGTTGTCCATGTCTCAGAGATTGCTGGAGACAGGAATGGCCCCTGTGGCTCCCCACCTCTTTGGCCACGTTGCCCTGTGCAGCAGCCAGCAAGGCAGGACACCAGGGAGAGGCAGAGCTCCTCCGTCAGAAACTTGTTCTTTCTCACACCTTGTCTAACCTGGGATGCTAATGGCATCCCTTTAGCAAATAAAGCCAAGTTCTTTAGGAAAAATACTTTGCATACTATTTTTTTTTTGAGGGGGGGCGAGTGGAGGTGCTTAGAGGCAGAAGTTTCTAGATGTGAACAGGAGGAAACCATGTGCTCATTATTGATTTCTAATTGCTGGCTATGATAAATTCCAGGAGCGTAGGAACACAGAGCGGAAAGTCGTGGAGGAGCTGGCACCTTACAGAGTGTTTTGTATGCCTTCCATTTGTGACCAGTGCCACTGAATGCAGTTATCCCATAAGATGCCAAACTGTCAGCATTTCATCAAAATGTGCTGCAGAGAGTAGTTCAGTAAACTACTTAGCATGCCAAATGCATAGTGTGTGCCAACATATTTATCGTATAATGTTCTTAAGAGCTGCAAGCCTCTGTTCATTGGGAGTAATCAATTCTATTTTCATATGCAGTGGACCTTGAACCTTGCACTCACACTGCAACAATTTAATTTTTCCAAGGGACGACCAGGGTAAGTAGATGCAGTACCTCTACCAGGAGCATTGGCAATAAGCTTTATTGATATTCTGGGCTAAAAGAGCCCTGCAGATCTTTGCACACTGTGGGGAGGATCTAAAAATACATAATAAAAGCTTGATTAGTACAGCATGCAACAAGGTGAGGAGCACGTGCTGCTGAACAGAAATAAAATCTTGACAATGTAAAAGCAACAAAGCCAAATAAAGTAATTCAGCAACCAGAGCATTAAGCTCAGCCTTACTGCAATATGAAAAAAAGGACATTTATGTTCACAGTGGAGCTGAAAGAATCTGCTTCTGTGATGGGTAATTAAAAGTTCAAGGACTGCTTCAGTCCCCTGATCAGCCTTTGGGCTGCCTCATTAGACACTGTCAGTTTCTGGGACATGCAAATCCCATGTGTAAAAAAGCACTGGTTTTCATACCCTCAGTGACCTTTCTCATCTCTTTTATACCTTCTTTTCTTTTCTCTTCTGTCTGACTACCCCAAAGTACTTACAGAGACAGTGTTCCCAGGGAAATACTTGGTGTGCAGCTCTGCCACAGCTGAATAGGGTCTCCCCTCTGATACTGAGAGGTAGGCAGCTCTTTGTTGAGGCAGGACTTGTGTTCATGTTCAGCAACCCTCCACAGCCTCTCTTGGTGGGAAACCCATCTCCTGAATCCTGGGGTTTTCATCTTTCCTCAGTATGAGGTGCTGCCAAATAGTTGTAGCAAAACCCCAAGGCCAGCAAAGAGGCATCAGCATGTTCCTGAGCCTTGTGTCCCTAACCCTTCCCACCCCTGGAACTGGGCTCCAGCACCGTAGTGTCCATATCTCTTTCTAGGGCAGACAAAAAATATCTGTGATATCACATATCTCTTTAAATCCTAAAATGCTACTCTGGCTCTATAGCAACACTAATAGATATCATCTGGGGTTTTTTATAGCTAGGAGGCTCACAGAGGCCCTACTGCAGTGTTTTGCTGCTACAGTTAAACAATTCAACCTAGAAATGAGACCAAGGTAAAACCTGATCTCTTGTACCTCTGCTGAGCGTGCTGGCCTGGATCAGCAGTGGTGTGGCCAGCAGGACCAGGGCAGTGACCGTCCCCCTGTACTCGGCACTGCCGAGGCCACACCTCGAATCCTGTGTTCAGTTCTGGGCCCCTCACTGCAAGAAAGGCATTGAGGGGCTGGAGCGTGTCCAGAGAAGGGCAACGGAGCTGGGGAAGGGTCTGGAGCACAAGTCCTGTGAGGAGCAGCTGAGGGAGCTGGGGGTGTTTAGCCTGGAGAAAAGGAGGCTCAGGGAGGACCTTATCCCTCTCTAGAGCTGCCTGAAAGGAGGGTGTAGCCAGGTGGGGATTGGCCTCTTCTCTCAGGTTACAAGTGACAGGACAAGGGGAAACAGCCTCAAGTTGCACCAGGGAAGGTTTTGATTGGATATTAGGGATAGATTTCTGCACTGAAAGGTTTGTCAAGCATTGGAACAGGCTGCCAGAGAAGTGGTAGAGTCACCAGTCCAGGAGATATTTAAAAGGCATGTAGATGTGGCACTGAGGGACAGGGTTTTTTGGGACTTGGATGGGTTAATGGTTGGACTAGATGATGCTAAAGGTATTTTTCAACCTATTCTATTCTATTCTATTCTATTCTATTCTATTCTATTCTATTCTATTCTATTCTATTCTATTCTATTCTATTCTATTCTATTCTATTCTATTCTCCCTGACCGTGCTTCTGGGACTTTATTTCAGATCTCAGTGAAATCTATAAGGAGATATATTTACGTGATCTACAAGCTTGAAATTCAGACTCCATATTAGGCTTCCAGAAGAGGATGTAGAAGCCCAGCTCTAAGCATCAAAAACCCAATGAAACAGGACATGGTGAACACACTAATACTTGCAGAGACCGTGTATACGTTCGAAACATCCTCATAAAATCGGACAAGGGTTTCTCCCTCAGATGGGTGTCTCCTCAGGACAAGCTTACTGAAGGGGAAGATTTGGTGAGGAGTGAAAGGAAAGAAAGGAAGGAGCACAGGAATAAATTCATTTTAAGCATGCACAGAAGGAGGAAGGAAACCTGTAAATATATCCAGGGTTGTAACTGATAACTGAAGCAAAGGGCTTTTAAAGATGTGAAATCCCCCTGCTCTGGCAAGCAGAGCTGAAGACGAATAAAGACTTATGATCTGTGTGAGACAGTTTGCTGCACGTTTGTCCTTGGCAGCACTGCTGTCTTTTCCACTGAGGAAAATGAACTTTTTTGCTTCTGTGGAAAAGATAGTGGCCTGGAGTGATATCTGGAAAGCAGCTCCTGTGCTGCTGCATAGCCCTGATATATATAAAATGAAAGGTGCTCTTAATTATAAACAAGTCTCAGACCTTGATTATATGGAGGAGAATATTTGAGTGGTCAGCTGCTATTGCAGTCTTAATCATAGCTGAAACATAATGAATAGATTCTTCTCCTTCTGCACTATGTAAATATTTTTATGGGCTGTGTCAGCTCTTTTGTGAGTGAGATCTTGTTTTAATCACTCGAGAGAGGATCTGACTAACATAGATGTAGATCTGCTGAATACAGGACTGTGTAGTCTGGTGGAGTTGCTTTTCAGAGCAAAGTTCTCAGACTCTCCATTTATTTCCAGCTGCTCTTTTGTTTCATACCTTTGATATAGCACAAGTGATGAAGAGTCATTGTAGAAGTGAAGGCTGTATCAGACTAAGAATTAATTTAAAGGGATGAGTTTACTTCACACGTATTACAGTGAAGACTTTGGTCATACACTTCCTGGCAGTTTTTAACAGGGAAATTGGTGCATATTTAAGTGGTAAATTTTGCTGTTAATCATAGAACCTGTTAGGGCAATAGATTGATAATAATCATGCTATTTACTACTGTATTTATGATACTGTTTAACACGCAGTTCTCATGTCTAGTACAGTAATTCCTTCCTTCCTTCCTTCCTTCCTTCCTTCCTTCCTTCCTTCCTTCCTCCCTTCCTCCCTTCCTCCCTCCCTTCCTTCCTCTTCTGCTGGGTAGGACTTGAAAACATATACAAATTCTGGCAAAAAAAGAAGAAAGGGACCGTGCTTTGTGCAGTGTGATTTTGTCACAGCCCCTTCTCCCGCTGCTTTTTTAATTAGTTTTCCTTCTATCCAGCAAGGAGGGTAATGAGAGGCACTTTCTTTCTGTTTGTTTTGTTGTTGTTGCAGCTTTAGGTTGTTTTTTGTTGGGTTGGGGTTTTTTCGGTTGGTTTTTTGTTTTGTTTCTTTTTTGGGGGGCTTTTTGGGGTTTTTTTTCAGATTATGCCTATCATCAGTCCAGGAAAAAGTTTACTATTTTTTTCTTCTTTTTTTTTTTTTTTTTTAGTTCTTACCAGTTTCAGAGGCTCTGACTTTTTTCCCAGTGGGCCAGCTAGACTTTTCATGGCCTGGGGAAGAGAGACAAGAGAGAAGAATACAGCTGGCCCTGGTGGGGCTGGTAGGGGCATGTGGTGGGAG
This sequence comes from Mohoua ochrocephala, assembly GCA_013398855.1. Lineage (NCBI taxonomy): Eukaryota > Metazoa > Chordata > Aves > Passeriformes > Acanthizidae > Mohoua > Mohoua ochrocephala. Next base: position 416,542 of record VZTA01020786.1, read on the forward strand.
GAGTGAGTTTCTGAACCTCTGTGGCTGCTCTGGTCCAGCCAGCCAGCCCTGTACGACATTTGTTCACCACCTAGCAAAGTTCCAACTGCTTGCACTGAATTTACTTACTGGCAGATGCCCCAGGGACACAGACATGGCATTTATCAGGTGCCAGGTAGAAAACTCTGCTACCTTAGCCAGGAGATGGAAGAGTCACTGCTGTATCAGGAAAACAACATTATATACAAAGCACCTATTAATAGTCTTATCTCTGTCTACAGTGAATCGGCGTGAAATGCTCAGGCTTCTACCCAAACTGCAAATTCAAAATGTTGTTTGGGTTGAGCAGAGCACAGGGCAGAAAAGCAGTTTTGAACGAGCTCCTAATCCAATATAACTGCAGCTACCCACAGTGAAGCTCCAGGTGATAAAGATTGCTCCTGAGCACATCCATCAGTCTCTGTGCAGCCTGACATGGCTGCCCTTGTCCGAGCATTGGCTGTTTTCTTTTCATTGGTTTTCTCCCTTGTATCACAGGTTGGAGGCTGTGGCTGTTCTCCAGGAGGTGAGTTTTGCCCTCCTACTGACAGATGCTGCCTGTGCCCTTCTCTGACCGAAACCTCCTTCCTACCTGTTTTGTATGCCAGTTCAATCACCACTGTTCATGGCACTAAATTCTGTCTAGCCACCCATCACAAGACATTCAGGGCATCCATTATGATATGATTCATTTGAGCAATCTATGTTCATTATTAATCTTCCCTTACTGCAGGCTAAAGCAACCCTGGCTTGTAAGGTCTCTCTTCTTTTCAGAGCCATCTTTACTATAATTGCATTTTCTGCTGTATGTGCTTGCTTGCTTGCTTCTCAGTGCTTTACAGGGTGTTATCCCTCTTCATAACTTCTGAACTGTGCCACTCATCCTGAAAATATGTATTGAGGATTAATATACAGACAATCACTGGTGTGGTTGTAGCTTCTGAAAGTCTGCTTTGAAATACAGCTCATCCTTCACCAGGCTGGGGGGGTTAAACACACAAATCCTGATCTTCTTTCCTAAATTCCTGCTTTCCTGTCATCAAAAAAAGAGGAATTTGGAACCTTAACAGAACAGAAAAAGGTTGTGTTTTTCAACCTCGTGCTTTTTACTGTTAATCTAAACAAATTCCACCCGGTTTTCCCGTTGACCATCCAGACACTGCTGGGTGCACAACACAGTTGAATAGGTGTACTCTTGCAGGTGGCCCATTCTTCAGGGTTAGTTCCTTTTTCCCCTCTCATATACAGCAGGGTTTTTCATGAGATTGATGCACAGCTGTGCCCAGCCAGTGCACTGGGGAGGGACAAGGTGCGGGAAGACTCAATTGCTCTATTGCAAGCTGAGTTATTGTTCCTAAGGAGAGGACTACTCAAATAGGTGAGGGGACTCCTAAAACACAACAAGAAAATGAGCTGACCCTACGTAGCACGTGGGACCCCTTTGAGTCAGGAACACCAAATCCTGGCCATTGAGTGGGATCCCCAGTTGTATCCTAGGGACAGCAGGGAATGAATATGCCACCAAACTGTTATGGATCTGCTACCAAGCCCTGTTTTCTTCCTCCATGTCATGGTTTAGGAGTCCTGGCCAGAACCAGGACATCCACAGCAAGGAAGGCACATTTGCTTAGCACCTCTCAGATCTGCCAATGCAAAATGGCTCTGGGAACCTATGCTCAAACCTTATTACTCTTTCCAGAGCACTACAACTCCAGTTCATGCTCCCAAACAGTTACAGCAGGGGATGGACAAGCCCATGCCATTTCTGATTTGTCAGGAAAAGCCTTTGGTTTATTTTTTTCTTAAAGCAGAGTAGAATACCGAAAGGTCAGTACATTCTGTTATATTCAGGGTTAAATAACTCACTGGTTTGATTTAGCTACTGATAGATGACTTACAAACGTGACCAAGTGCCAGGAAGAAGTAACATTTTTATGGGGAATTTATATACTGTACGGGGAGAATTTTGCAAAAAAATTCTTGATAACTAGTGATCCCAAAAATTTCAGTAACTGTGTTACTTCTTTTGGCTATTGAGAGCTGGATTGTCCCCTCCCTGCCATACAGAATCAGCGCTGTGGCATTTTTATCCTCCTAGGAGCAGAAGGAACATCAGCTCTCTTTGCCTCCATCACGCTGAAAGAGACTACATTTTACGTTTTAGAGAGGAGGTGCAAGTTGCAACAACAGGGCTGAAAGCAAAGGAGCTGAGAATAAAAGGCAAGCACCTCTCAGGAGAAAAGGCAGAGGGAATACACAGAAAACTTCTGCTTGGCTGCTCTGATGCTCCTCTCCCCAGCAGTGCCCTTTCTAATCACAGCACATTGTGCATGCTTGCACTGCTTTTCTCACCGACAATTTCATTTCGACTGTCAAATTAGCCAGGAGAGGCAGAGTGGGTAAAGAAACAGCAACCAGATTGCTTGGTAAATCTTGACTCTGCCACAAACTCACTGCTCATCTCCTATTTGCTTTCTTTCCCATCTTTGTCATCTTTGCCTCTGGGTACTGCCTAGGATCCAGATGCTTGTTTAGGCATCTGTGGCTCACATCCTTAAGATTGCCACTGCAAGGTACAGCATAGCCGTGTCTGGACACTCTGTCTTTCAGATCAGCCCCGTCCCCAGTCAGCACCCTTGCACTCCAAATCTTCACAGGGAATTTGGGAGGTCACCTCCCACCCCAGCTAAATTGTTCTTCAGCATCTCGGACTGCGTATGTGCAGAATGTAACTCGGGGGAAAGCTGGTCTGGATTAGACACAATGGATGCTATCCCCTGAAAGTGGTTAACAATAGTAATGAGGGTATGGTCCACATGACAGGGTCAAATAAACAGAAGAGAAGGTTTGGTTTCTGCTACTGTTGTAGGTCAAGTTATAGGTTTAGGCATATAGACTTGGGCAGTCTTTGAATGTTGTGGTTGTGAAAGCCAAGAATGAGCACAGCAGCTACAGCTTTTCAGCTACAGCAACTTCAGTCTCTTAAAAAGGAAAAACAAATAATTGTGCCTTGAATATGACTCAGCATTTAGTGGTTTTCTTTCCCTTTTCAGTTGATTAAATGTCCTCCAGTATTAAAAACCTCTTGATAAGACAATGAGGCCTTCTAGCAGCTCATAAGAATCTGTGTTTGGTGTTACGACCCACACCCTGAAGGAGAGGGTAACTCAGGTTCTTTCTTGGGGCAGATTAGAGTGAAACAACACAGAATGATTGATGCTTAGAAATATACATATATTAGTGTGTAGGGTTTATTTTAGGGCAACTTCATTGCAATGTAAAGGAGGCATGTAGCCATTTTGGTTATTATCTATAGGAATATAGCAATGTAAAATAATAAAGATATCGCTTAAGAACATACATAAGGAAAAGAAAGAAAGAGAAAGAAGGGATAAGAGTAGAAAGATATCACCACCTGTAGATCCAGTGATGAGACTTGATTGTTGCAATTTTGGTATCCTTTGGTCCAGGTGCTGGTCCCAGTCTTGACCCATTGGGAGTGGGGGAGGTCTGGGAAACGCAAAGTTCGGTGGGTTAATATATGCTCAGGCAAAGTGGGAATGACACGGTACCTCCCCTGCAGAGGGTGGGTGGGCAGTTTAACACTGTGGCAATGCCGTGGGCCATGCTCAGTTGTCTGGTGGAAGACCCCAGAAATGAGTCTGGGGACATTTCGGGGATCTTTGATGGTTTATGACACTTTCTAAGGCATGACAGCTGCCTCTCACATCAGTGTAGTTGAGCCAGTTATGTCCCATTGGAAGAGATGAACACCGTCAAGCCTGCACGTGAATGTCCCAATACCTTCCCAGGGGCACAGAGGGGAGTTTTAGAACTGAGCCAGTTGTGTAAGGAGGACATTGGCACGACAAAAAGCACTATCCAACCTCCGCAGGATCTGTTTCTTACTGGCCTCTTCCCTTGTCTGGCTCAAAACTCCGCTTGCAGCCTCTGGTGGTGGGTGTTTCCCCCGCTCCGTCTTATGCGGAGCAGAGGTTTCGCCACCCCACACAAAAAACTCTCCTCCTCCCCTTGGGTTGGGGTTTCAGGGAGGTGCAAACCTGGCCTCAGCAAAGCACCTGCTGCCTCCCACATGGCCCATTGTTTGAGTCATTAACCATTGACACTTTGGTCTCCCACAGAGGGTGAATAGAATTACAACTCTGAGCAGGAATACTGCAGATAGCTTACAGTAAGTAAATAGCGTGGCACTGTAAGTAGGTTAAAATACTGCATTATACTATCAGATGAATTCCTAGAAGACAATCAGGGGAGCTGTCACAACCTGGTTGAGGTCATCACTGAGGGATAAATACAGAAAGACAGAAATATATCACGTGTACAGCTGTAAAATCTATGAGCAACTTTCTTCCATTTAACGTGCTCTGACCTGAGCTCCAGCAATGCCCTGTTTACAGGAGGCAGACTGTGTGCACTGCAGACTCAGCTTGGAAAGGCTCCCCTTGTCTTCCATGGATGACAACCTTCATTCAAAAGGCACTAAGCTCGCATTAATCTCCCCTTATTCTAGTGCCTGCTTCCTCGCATATTGAAATCCTCTTCTGGCTGGTTCAGCTGGCAGGGAGAGCACGTCTTCCAGATGACAATATCCGTAGTATAGACACAGCTCCCTCAGCCTCGAGAATGCTGAAATCAGCCCAAGTGCCAGAGCTGCTCTTTAAAATATTAAATACACAAATATTCTACAAATAGTATTCTGGCTGTGAATAATAACCTAGTAGTGCCTGGGAGAGGCAGACAGTTTACATCCTCCCTTTCCATACGAGCTGTTTTGCTGTGACTTCCAGATGCCAAATAAATTATTAATCAAATCCGAAAAATACTCTGAAGCCTTCCTTCCTGAGAGGAAGGGTGATGCTAGTCACCAGATGAATTTGGCATGTAAGTCACATTGCCAGGAAATAACTGATCAACATTTTCACCACCATTTTGTTGTGTTCAGGGCTTTACTTGCCTAACTCAAAGTATGTTGCAGGTGTGCGCTAATTCCTCCCTTTTCAGTGGCACCACTGATGATGTACATTTGCCCTGTCATTGGCACAGTGACCCGTGTAGACACAATCTACAGAGCAGATGGCAGAACTGCACAGGGTGCTGGCAAGGCTCTAGAAATCACAGGAGAAAACCCCTGTGGATCTTTGTGTTTTGGGTTGGTTTTTTTATTTGTTTGTAGGTTTTGTTTTTTTCATTTGAGCTGTGATTAATGGCTGTGTCAGACATCACAAATGGAAGGATGCAGTTTGTGAACACCCCTGCATTGACTTCAGGACAAAGCGGTAGAGAAAAGGAGAAATTTCTGCTATTTTTATGACTTTTTCCCAGCTTACTTCTGCAGTGTCACGGTATTTGATCACGGTATTTCTTTCTTAGCATAGGACAGAGAGCACAGAACAGGAGACAACACAGAAGACACGCATCAGTTGGACTGTTAATGTATGCCCTGAGCTAGCTGAGGACTCTTGTTTTCTAAAGAAGTGGGCTCCAAAAGCCTCACCAGATAAGCAAGTCCACCAGGAAAAGCTGAAGACAGTGGTCAGCCACTGTCCCCTGCCAACAGCATTACCAGTGACAATGGTCAACCACCGGCCAACTAAGTGACCTTGTAAATGATTTTCCCCGTGTCCAAACATTTCTGTTCAAAGCCTGCTTAAGCCATAGCTGTGCGGTTCAGTGCTCACATCTCCATGGCCCTGGCTCTTTGCAGAATGCCTGGGCCTTCAAAGCACATCTGAGAGAACTGGTGATAAGAACTACTAAACACTAACTGGCCTTTGGTGGTCTCCAGAAACATGACTCTGGAGCTCCCCTGCTGCTAGCCCGGCGTCAAAGGGAGCAAAGGTATAACAGCTGTGCACAGATCACTCTTCTGCCATACAGAGGGGGAGAGAGAGAGGAAAAAATCGAATGCTTTCCCTACCGATTCTCTGCTGCTTTCTTTTAAAACACATTTAGAGTAATCTTTTAAATGTCCAATTCTACCTTAAATATTTTATGTCGATAGAGATACCTCACTGCAACAAGAATGCTCAAAGGCAACCCACAAACACATTCACACACAATGTATCTTGAGAAGCATAATACTATTTCTTCACTCCTCTGCACGTCTCCAGCTCCCAGTATATCAGAATCACCTCTTGGCATCTTGTTTAGTGATAATAAAATGGGCTCAGCTGCTATGATCCAGAGCCAGTAAGCATCTTTGGTACATACCTAGGTGCTAACCCATCCTCTAGTAATCTAAGGGGTCTCACCTGTGTATGTATTTATAGTGCCTCACTTCCTAATGAGGGAGTCATTGGGAAGTCAGACAGATGCAATCCCAGCAAAACAGTACCAATTAATTTTCTTGCCCTTTTCGCTAATAAGAGCATTGTATAGCACCCCTGTCTTCAGTGTGACCATCACCTCATTGTGTTAGGTACTGTATAAAAACAAATAAACCATGTATAAATTAGGAGGCAACACATGGTAGAGTGAAATGGCAATATCAGGCTGTCAGAAAGGATTCTTGATGCACAGTTGCCTGCTCACTTTCAAGATTTCTGTGACAAAAGGTACCTTTTCCAATTTGTTCGTTACAGCATAAATATAAATAGTCGGTGATGATGAAGGAAACCCAGAGACCCTGTAAATTAAATCACACTGAATAAGACCCTGCATAAAGAGCATAAGCTGGCAAAAGCTTGTGACATGGTTCTGATCCCCTTCTTTAAACAGAAAAATATCTTCCTAATTAATGACTGGTGGTATCGATATAACAAAAGACTTTTTTATCTTCAAACTCAATTCTGCCCAGAAGGCTGTGATGCATAGGATTATATATCCAGACCAACGCAGACACTTACAGTGAGTGAAGACACCAAATCTGTCTCTTGTATAAGCATGTCTGCTGGTTTGATCATTACTCCCAGGAAGCAGCCAAGCAGTTAGAGCCGGTTCCTAGCAATGGAAGAAATATTAGAAACAGGGCAACATAAATCAGTAGAACACAAATGAAAATGGAAAGTTTGGGTTTCTCTTTATCTTTCTCCTATCACACACTTTATTTCAGGGAAGAGAAGGTTTCATCAGCCAAACAGAAGCTATCTGCAAAGGCTTTGTGGATCACAGCAGCTGGTGGGCCATCCCCTTCAGGGGAGTTGAACGCAGGGAAGGCTCTTCATCCTGCATTGATGTCTGCTGTACCCTGTTTACTGTGGGCATATAATCAAGTTCTATATAATCCCCAAAGACCCTTCAAGAGACTGTCCTTAATCATAGAAGGCATAAAGGACAACCATTTTTCATGTGGTCAGAAGCACAAAAACATCATTCAAAATAGATCATGAGACATCCATTTATGAAATCAATGTAAGCATGCCATTCAAATTTTTGCTTGTTTAGGTGATTAATTTGTCTATGCTACATGGTACACAGGTATGATAAACGATGGCTTCTCTCTCTTGCAATATTATTTTCTGTTAATGATGTGTTCTAAGAGGTCTATGAATTGGCACACATGACACATAAATGTGCTTCCAGAAATAGACAGAGAGAGAGAGAGAGAGAGACTTCCTGAACAGAAACTTCTTGGCATTTCAATTTCATGGAATATAATACTCCAAAAAGTTGATCCTTGAACCTGATTGAGAATGATAAAGGAAAAAAAAGAAGGGCCAAATTAAACTTTTTAGGCACCTCAAAGGCCTTGGAGTGAGTCTCAAGACTTGATATGAACTTGAAGAAGCTCTAGTTATGCATCGATTTTGCTGACAAACGAGCGAGGTAAAAGTTGCAAGGTACAAGATTGGCAATTTGTTGGGAAGACTTTTATTTAGTAAATATTGTGTTGAACAGCAGCATAATAGTGAGAAAATACTTCTTGTAAATCCTCACACAAACAAAGAATAGCAGTCTTCTAGAAGCTGCAAAGAAAATATGTAGCAGCATTTCTCAGAACAGCTTGGAAGAATTTAACTACAAATGCAGTACACAGGGATGATTTCAGTCGGATGATGTAGGGACTCTTAAACCTCACTTACCACCTCCCCCTCTCCACTGGCACCTCTTACATGTATGAGGTTCCTCTGGACAGGGCACATGGACAGCCCTGCTCGCTTTTGCTGGCTCTCAGTGCACAAGATAAATGGGATTTGGCCCAATGAAGCAAATGGAAAAAACTCTCGTTCCAAGGTGGTTTTTGCAGTGGAATTCTCCTTGAAGAGACTGACAATGAAATGGTATCTGTGATTGCCGCTCTGCTCTGATCATCCTCTTGTACCGAATTCCAATAAGACGTAGACACGCACCCTTGGAAGTCTCCATATGGAAGTTCTACAAGGAAATGCAGTTCTGCGTGCTCCACAGACTTCCCTACTCGCCTACAGGTTTGAGGCAGAATTGATTCAGATCTAAACTGAAGGCTCTTCCTGTGCCTATTAATCACCTTTCCTCACGCAGCGTTTTTGCAGCTGCCGCTACACACATTCCTTGGGCACCAATCCACCTCTTCGCACCTCCCAAAGTCATGCCAGAATCACTAGCACTGATTTTTCATCCTAGGTGGTAGGAAGAATCTTCTAGGGCAGCCATAAGTGATAACTAACTCATGTAATTATTCTGACACTTCACTGCACTCTCAGTCAGTTGACTAGTGATTTAAATTACGACAATACTTCAGTAATATTCAGATCAATCAACTTTCTGCCCAAGATATTATTTATATCTTGTCATAGAAAATAAAACCAGAAGAAGCCACTGTGATCATCTATTCTGATCCATGCAGAAGACCCAGGATCAAGACCTGAGTCCAAAAAGAAATACACCATATCCTGTACAAACTTATGTTGTGTTTGCAGACACGGATAACTTAACTTGCAAGCCTTGGGAAGCTGCTCCACTGTTACTCAGGAGAGTGGCTAAGATCAGATCATTTTGTGCAAAAAAATCCTTTTGAATTTGTAATTACTGTGTAATTTGTAATGTCTTTTAAAATAAGATAAAAGGGAAGCATTCACATGCATGGGGAGTAGTGTATAGAGAATGCAGGTTTCCTTTTATGTCCTTATTACTCTGTTTGATCCTCTTCAGTTTCTGTAATTGCCCTCCATGTGATTATCTTCAGGACAATACATTTTCAAGTCAGTGCAGAATAAAATTGTATTGTAATACAGAGGCTGCTTTGTCTTCAGTACCTCTTTAATAAATTTGTAGTCAGCAGCAGCATTATTTGGTAAATAATATAAAACCATGACAGGTTTGCTTAAAGCAGGAAAAACCTCAGGGTGACTGAGGTGTAAGAAACAGCTCTGAATGAGCAATTCAAATGGAGGAGGCATTTAAATAATCAACTTCCTTTTGATAGGATTTTCCTGCTGCAGTGGAAGAAAGGAAAAATGAATAATAACTGAAACCTTCCTTCTTGCATGAGCTGTCCCTGACTGCATGAAATATGGGCTTCCATTCAGGAGAGGAATGGCACTGAGACTATCCTCATAGCTGAAGAAGACCTTTATAAAGGAAGAGGAGAAGGAGGTAAAGGGGCCTAGGCTCTGGGCACAGGTGGGTGAGGGCTGATTTCTAATACCTGTATTGATGATCTGGACAAGGAGATCAAGTGCACACTCAGTAAACTTGTAGATGACACCAAGTTGGGCAGGAGTGCTGATCTGCTGGAGGGCAGGCAGGCTCTGCAGAGGGATCTGGACAGGCTGGATCAAAAGGCCAAGGCCAATTGTGTGAGGTTCAACAAGGCCAAGTGCTGGGTCCTGCACTGGGGTCACAACAACCCCAGGCAGCGCCACAGGCTGGGGGCAGAGTGGCTGGGAAGCTGCCCGGTGGAAAAGGACCTGGGGGTCCTGGTCAACAGCAGCTGAACATGATCCAGTGTGTGCCCAGGTGGCCGAGAAGGCCAATGGCACCCTGGCCTGGATCAGCAATGGTGTGGCCAGCAGGACCAGGGCAGTGACCGTCCCCCTGTACTCGGCACTGCTGAGGCCACACCTCGAATCCTGTGTTCAGTTCTGGGCCCCTCACTGCAAGAAAGGCATTGAGGGGCTGGAGCGTGTCCAGAGAAGGGCAACGGAGCTGGGGAAGGGTCTGGAGCACAAGTCCTGTGAGGAGCAGCTGAGGGAGCTGGGGGTGTTTAGCCTGGAGAAAAGGAGGCTAATGGGGAACCTTATCACTCTCTAGAACTGCCTGAAAGGAGGGTGTAGCCAGGTGGAGGTCAGCCTCTTCTCTCAGGTTACAAGTGACAGGACAAGGGGAAACAGCCTCAAGTTGCACCAGGGAAGGTTTTGATTGGATACTAGGGAAAAATTCTTCATGGAGAGGGTTGTCAGGCTTTGAAACAGACTGGTCAAAGAAGCGGTGGAGCCACCATCCCAGGAGATATGGCACTTGGGGGACTTGGTGTTGTGGTGGACCTGGCAGTGCTGGGTTAATGGTTGGACTCAATAATTTTGAAGATCTTTTTCATTCTAAACAATTCTATGACTCTGTGGCACCACAGTACCTTCACCACCTTTGAGCCACCCATGCCAACTATGCTGCTCAGCCTCTGCTGTGCTGCTTCCAAACTATCCACAGATAATTAATGTTTTCCAGGAGCAGGACTGGGATAAAGGCTGGAGGTCTTTCAGAAAGGACAGTCAAATAGGCGGAAATAAAAAGGGAGGCAAAGGTAGGTGGATGTCTCAGCTGCAGTGTGAACATGCTTCACAAAACTTACCCAGTGCAGCTGGCAATGAAAGGCAGCAGCCATCTCCAGTGCTGCCTGCCTGACTACCTGGATGGTGCCAATGCACATGGGATTTAGTCACACATCTGCTGCAGGAGGCCACGTGCATCACACAGTGTTCCCTTACGCAAATAGGAGATAGCCATCCCCTTTAAATACAAATTGTGTCAAACCGTACGACACCATCCAAATATAGGATAAGCTCAAAAACTGTCTTTTGAATTGCCTTCTGCTTGACTGGAAGCTGGGGGAAGAGCAGTGGGCTGTGAAGCAAACACCTTTTGGTGCAGAGAGCTACAGAAAGGCCAATCCATGACCCATTTATACAAATCAAGCCATATGGCAATACTGAGCATTTTCTCCTAACACTGTTAAATGAGAATTGACCGTTTGCTGGGTACCACTTCAAAAAATAATCCTCATCTCTTATAAATGACAAACTGAGGACTATTAATACCGTCAGTTTACTGTTGCTGCCTAATTCAATTTCATCCTAATCATTTGCATTTGGGAATTTGCTTAAAAAATAATGAAAAGGAAAATGTATATTAAGGTACATGGTTGAGAAGAGGACTAAGAAAGCATACTAGAAACCATTGATGAGAAATGCAGATGATGTGTGTTTGCAGTCAAATGCCAGCAGTACATGACTGAATGGTAATCCTGGTTCTTTAACACACTATTTACAGCAGTCATTACAGGAAAGCAAAACATGCCCACACACACACACATATACAACCTGCTGGAAAAATACCCTCTGAAAATCAGCCTGGTCTGAAGGAATGGGAGTTAAAGGCCCTCCCTTTAAAAATCCAATAGAAGAGAAAATGCAGGAACTGACTGAGCTTGCCAAATCTTGATGGTGCTTTTCTGTATGTCTCTGGTCTCTGAGTGCGACAGAATACTTTTTCAACAGCATTTCCCATTTCTTCTACAACTTCAAAGAGGATATTCTGGGCAAAAATGGACAAAACTCTACCTTGTTTTCTGTGAAATCTTTAAAACTGTAAATCTGGAATGGGAAAGTATTTTTGGATGACTTCCAGGGATGTGACATACTTAGCTCAGTCCTGCCCAGGAGACCTTTATATGCTTATGACTGAATCCTTCCCCAAAAAGGAAAAGAATAAACAAGACCAGGGTCTAAAGGCATGGAAAGGATGGCACAACATGGCTGTGGACAAAAAGGGCTTGGTCAGGTTGGGTATGAGGAAAAAGCAGAGAAGTAAGGTAGGTCTCCATGCCAGTGAGGAGGGATGGCAGAAAAGAAGGAGACGCAGAAGCCTGGTGGATGAAGGGAAGGCAGTGGATGTAGTTTTCTTGGATTTTAGTACAGCTTTTGATACCATCTCCCACATCACCCTTCTGGCCAAGTTGTCCAGCTGTGGGATGAGTGGGTTCATGGTGTGCTGGGTGAAGAACTGGCTGAAGGGCAGAGCTCAAAGTGTTGTCGTGAATGGGGCTACGTCTGGCTGGCCACTGGTCACCAGCGTTGTTCCTCAGGGCTAAATTCTCAACCCGGTTCTGTTCAATATATTTACCAATGATCTGGGTGCAGGAGCTGAATACACCATTAGCAAGTTTGCTGATAATACCAAACTGGGAAGTGTTGCTGACTCTCTTGAGGGAGAGGAGACCCTGCAGAGGGATCTAGATAGATTGGTGCATTGGGTTATGATTATTGGGATGAAATTTAACAAGTCCAAATGCTGGTTCCTTCACCTAGCACAGAGTAGTGCCAGATACAAGTGCAAAATGGGAGAGAGGTGGCTGGAGAGCAGCCCTTCAGAGAGGGGTCTGGGGGTGCTGGTCGGCAGCAGCTGTTTGGATCAGCAGTGAGTTCTGGCAGCCAGGAGGGCAAAGCCCATCCCGGGGCAGGGCCCATCCTGGGCTGCATCAGGCACAAGATGTCCAGCCAGGCAAAAGCCGGGGCTGTCCCCCTGCGTTCAGCACTGGTGCAGCCTCACCTCAAGGACCATGTGCAGTTCCATGCCCCACAATTTAAGAAGGATGTGAAAGCACTGGAGTGCATCTAAAGGAGGGCAACAAAGCAGGTGAAAGGGCTGGAAGGAATGTCCTGTGAGGAGAGGCTCAGGACCTGGGGCTTGTCTAGCTGGAGAAAAGGGGACTGAGAAGCAACCTCGTTGCTGTCCACAGCTTCCTGAGGAGGGGAATTGGAGAGGGAGGTGCTGAGCTCTTCTCCCTGGTATTCAGCGGCAGGGTGCGTGGGAATGGTTCAAAGCTGCAGCAGGAGAGGTCCATACTGAACATTAGGAAGTATGTCTTTATCAAGTGGGTGATCAAACACTGGAGCAGGCTTCCTGGAGAGGTGGTGGGGGCTCCAAACCTGTCAGTGTTTAAGAGGCATTGGGACAATGCCCTTAATAACATGCTTTAACTTTTGGTCAGCCCTGAAGTGGTCAGGCAGTTGGACTGGGTGATCGCTTTCCAACTAGTAGGTCCTTTCCAACTGAAACAGTCTGTCCTATCCTGTTCTGGTGGGGTGGCAGCATGGGATGCTGTTGCGGAGGTATGTAGTGCAGTGGAGATGCACACCTGCAGTGCCTATGTCTGAGCTGAGGGCGGGTCTTTGTCACTGGTGTGGGCTTGGACAGCACCCACTTTTCACAGGAGGGATGTGACAATAGAGGAATTGTCCCCATTCCCCATTTCTAGGAGAGGGGTAGAGTGCTGGTGGCCCACGTGACCTATGAGGAGGTGGTATGCACGAAGACTTGCACACTGTGGGATTAGACCTTTGGGGGATTAGCTATAAAGTTTATTTTGAATTTTGTAGGTGGTTATTAATATTTCATAGCCATCTAGTGCTGTGGTTTCTCTGTCATGCTACTGATATTGATCCTGCATGTGCAGTTCACTGATTGCCAGTTAATTAGATGTCATTAAAAAAAACCCTCAAGATTGCTTTGATCCTGATTTATTTAAAGCCCCTTGAGCTAAGCAGTTATTCCCCTGTGACAGAAGACAAAGTAGCTCTTACAGGAAGAGTACGAGCTTCCATGATGCTGCCTCAGCTCTCTCACAGGACTAGGCAGGAGCAGCAAAGCTGAGCTCCTCCAGCCACAGGCAATCCTCAAGCAGCGTGAAGGCAGGTCCCAGGCTGGGGGGATGTTTCACGGCTTGGGGTGAGGCTGCAAGAGGGAGAGAGCCCTCATGGCTTGCCAAGGCTGGATGGAACCAGCACATGCCTGCAGTTCCCTCCCAGGAGCTTCTCTGGGGGATGCCCTGGAGGATCATCATCTGGGCCTTGCAGGTCTTGCATACATGCAGAAATGGATGTCTCAAACCCACAGCCTACAACAGACTTAATTTGTACTACAGCAGGATAGGCAGCCGTGCAGGGGGAAATGATTCTTTCACTCTGTGCCTTGTGCTCAGCTCTACAAGACAAATACTGACCTTTGCAGCTCCACTGGTTCATGTGGGCTCTGTTCCTCTTCCTGGAAGATGCGATTGAGAAGATGCTTTGCATTCACACCCATGATCAGATGTGGTCTATTCAAGTCAACCATGGGTTTTTAATCTCCATGTTGGACCCATATGCAGCCCTCTAGTCCACTTTGCAACCATGGTGAGACTGATTCCCTTCTCACGAAGGAAGAGGCACCCACAAGCTGCTCAAACTGGCTTCATGTTAGGTTTTAGTCAGAGCACGAAGTAAACCAGAGCATGCCAAGGTAAAAAGATAGGTGCTGCTCCAGGGGCTGTGCTTACAGCCCACTTTGCAGACATCCATCACTAAAGGCATTGCCAGACAAGTTGTCTCCTTTCTTTGGCTGAAATTAGTGAATGTGATGAGCAATTCTGCCTATGCTGTGCCTGAAAGATGCATTTCACCAAACTCTACCCTGTGCAGAGAGAACACAACTGAAGAGTTCACTGGCAAGCTGACACTGTTCATCCTGTGCACCTTCTACAAGCAGCTGCAGGGATCATCATGAAGTGAGCAGTCATTGGAAAAGGAGGTAAGAAACATGGTTTGCCCTTCTTCCTGCAGGTTCCCGAGCCCTCAGGCTGGGAGCACTATGCAGCTGGCAAACGAGGTGCTCTATGGGCTGTAGGGTCCTCATGCACTGCTTTGACAGTGAGGGCATGGACAGATGGACAGCAGAGCAGTCACCAAGAGCTCTTTGGAAACTTGCAGTGTCTGGGAGGGAAAACTCAAAGCAGTCTATTGAGTCTCTTCTGCCCCTTTCATTTTAGTCTGTCACAGCTTGAAAGGCAAAGTCTGTGCTTTGGTTTGCAATTCATGGAGGTCTCGTTACACTTTTCCCTTGGGACAAATCTCCTGTCAGGGCAGAACAGGTGGGCTATGCCCTGTTACAGAGGACCTGGGGTGCTGCACCATCTCCACAGCCTCCTAAGTCACGGTTCACCTTGCTTTTGTCCTACAGTTTTATTTCTGCAAAGCACTTACATGTGGATTGCAAGCTGATATTTATAAAACTAGAAGTTAAACATATGCTTATGTGTTTGTGGACATGCACAGTCCTTGCCCCCACCCTCACCAACCTGAACCAGTGCTTGGTATGAGAAATGATGGGAGCTTATGAAGCATCCTGTGCAAACCAAGAATTGAGGAAGGGAGAGAGACAGATGGACCAAGCCTGAGAGCAGCCACAGGCAGAAGGGCAAAATGGAAATGTTTGTGACAGTTGGATAATGGATAACTAAGCCTTTGGAAAAAAAACCATTTTTACAAGTTGGATGGTGAAAATGGCCTCAGCAATATTTCCCCCTTAGATAAATCACTCAGTGCCTTGGGATGAGTAGCAGTTAAGCTCACTTCTCACCATGCCAAGGGAAATGGCACAAGGAGGAGGCCCTGCTCACTGGGCAAGAGGCAGGCAATTGGACCAGGCTATGCAGAGCTAAGTCAAAGTGAACATAACTTGGTATAAACAGACTTTGAGAAGTAAATATATAAATGATCAGGGTGAGCAATATAGGCAATGCATAACTCCTGCAGGTTGGTGCTCCTGTCCACAAATGTGGCTCAGCTTCTGCAAGCCTGATGCCTGCAGTGTTGAAGAGGCGCTTGTACCTAGTGGTGATTACATGGAGGTAGAGAAGGCTCCTGGGCAGCTGCCATCTATCACACATTTAGTACAGAGTGCAGGAAACACAGACACTATGAGCTGAGCGCTGAGAACTTTTTCTGCTGAGACAGTTCCATCTCAGTGGTGATGACAGCAGCAAACAGCAGCAAAAAAAGCTTCATTTGCAAGCAGAAAAGTCTTCATGGTACATCACCAGGAGCCTTGATGAAATGAAATTAGCCCCTCAAGAGAGATGCTATGGGTTCTCCTGCAGGTCCCCAGTCCCCTGCAGTGTGGGCACACTCCCATAGACACATGTGGCTCGGAGTGGCATTGGGGCCCCTGAGGCCATACACTCATGGGGTTTATGGGATCAGCATTTGATATCCACAGAGCAGGAGTGGGTGTCTGTTCCTGCTCTGGTCTCCATGCAGCCAACAGACAGAAACGGGTGCCACAGGGATGCAATTCTCCTGTCCATACCTCTCAGAAAGGGTAAAAGGAGGCCCCATGCTCTCCAATTTCTCTCATCGGATAAGAATCTCCCTGAGCTCCAAAGGGAGCCTGGGTTGCAGGCACCTGCCCTGTAGACATACAGGCTTAGGGAAAATTAATCTTTCCCTGCTGTCTTTCCTTCCTTTCGGGCCATGAGAGGGAGCAGAACTTGGTGCAACTGTCTGTATGTCCCTTTGTACAAGATGCTGTGAAGAAGCATCTACGCAAAACTCCCAACACCTCGACTGCCTAGATGAAGACGAGGAGCAGTGCTGAGACCTGACCACAGAGCTGCCCTGTGGTAGGTTGGTGCCGGTAGTTTCAGGTCAGGGCCCTCTTGATCAGACCCCATACTCTGCCCTGTAAGGTGCACGTGGCTCTGAGGTCTTTTCCCACCCTTCAGCAGGTACAGACAGGGCACGCACTGTTGCAAGCACCTTCCTGGCTGCAGACATGTGAAGGCCATAGATACTTCCACATGGGCCTGCAGAGTGCAGCCCTGTCCTCAATCTTCCTTCATCAGAGGGGATGAAGAATTCAGCTTTAATATTAATACCTGCAAATAGTCTAAATTTTAAGCCTTGAGCTTGTAAAATTATCTCAATAGATACCGTTTGTAAGAGAGCATAGCTTTCAGTACTGCCACAACAAATTTGGAAAAGCACTCTCCTGCATGACACCCTCAGAGATACAACAAGAGCAGAGTTTAGCTGCAGTCACCAAGCAGAAGCTGCTGCTGCCACTCCATTCCTGGGGAGTGACAAGAAGGGCCACCTCAGACGCAATCTGCTTCTGAAGAAAGTGTATTTGTTTAAATATTATTCAGGATGTGATTCAATTGCCTATGCCTATCTAGTGTCATTTTGGGCTTTTGTACAGAAATATCTTTCTGGGTCCCACACATAAAATTAAGTGAAGGAGCCATGCACACTGTGAGTTGGATGTTCACCATTCATGCACCTGGGTCACACAGGACAGCTGCGGCATCTCCAGCTTGGGCCAACACCTGCATCTGCACCTGTTCCTTCTTATGGGTAGTCATCTGAAAATCCCTGGGGAAAGGGAGGAGGAGTGAGGGGGAAGTGAGAGATAATAATAGTTGAATGATTTATTCAATGAGATTCATGGAATTTGGGGACTAATACATTCCATGAATAATATTTTCATTATTTTCCCAACTCCCGTGCTAAGAGAAGTTATGAATAGTGATTGAAGCAAACACTTGAATTATATGACAATGCTATTGAACTTTGGAAGCATATATTACATGAAATGAGGGGACTCTAGTTCTGGCCGTCATCAGTTTGATGTAGATGTTCTCAGAAATGGTGAAATGTGTATTTGACACTTTGGCCTTTCCTCACAGAAAGTTTGTGCTCAGATTACCTGACAGTAAGAATCAATCAATAACTCACATGCTGTTTCTCCCAGAAAATGGTTAGCAATTGCTTTCTTTCAACACTTCAGAAATTACATCCCTGGAGATGGCAGACCTCTCATCTCTACAGTCCCCTCTCACTGCAGGGCAGCATGTCCTTGTCTCCAGAGGGGAAACTTGTTCCTCAGGGGAACTGCAACCTGCCACTGTTCCTCAGCAGCATGTGCTGACAGCCCCTGATGTTGTGTCAGCTCTCCCTGCAGTAGCTGCAGATGGATCATGGGGGGATGCTGTCAAGGCTCTTCCCGTAGCTCATCTTTCTCAATGTCTCCTCACCATTGCAGGTGACTGCTGAATGTGGTCTCTAGACACAAGGGCAAAAGGAGGATTAACCGGTCCCTGTGAAGTTTGGCCAGGAAATCCGAGCTGCTGTGATATGCAGAAGACAGAAGCTTTCAGTTCCTGCAGTGTTTCTGCTGCTGTCCCCCCGTCCTTGGCAGGCAGAGGCACTGATTTCAGCATGCAGTAGCTGAGGGCTTGTTTCCAGCCTGTGTGCAGAAGTCCTTCCTCATAAAATCAGAACAATCGAAGACTTTATTACTTGGGTAGATTTTAGCCCATAATTATTTATGGTGTCCTCTCACCTTTGTCTTAACAGAGGAGCTGGAGAGCCAATGGACATTTCCTATCCAGCCTGAGAAGCTGTGGTTGATCAATAACAGCTGTTATATTACCATCTCGAGCAGATTTAATGATTCCAAACAATATGGGTCCTACTGCATCTCCTGCTATACCTTGAAAAAGGTTCATTACTGAAGCTAAAGATAACATGCATTTGTGGTATCACTTCAGTAACACCAGATGTAAAACACCCTTTGACATCAGTGATGAAGGATCACAATGAAGAAAAACAGCTGATAATTTCCCCCCTCCAAAATTCATAATCTAACTGATAACTGAGCTTGCTGCAAGGGACTGACTGTCATTCATCAGCTAAATGTTAAATTCATCAGTTCCTGGAGGGCCTCTACTCAGTCAGAAATGAACGTGGTTCATACACATACTTAATTCTAACTTTGAAAGTAGAGTGGAATTTAACAGAACATTAAAGAGCGATGAATAAATTATAAAGGCATTAATGAGGCTGATGCTTATATCTAAAGGAAAAAGTCCCAGAGGGTTCCGGGAGCTCCAAAATTACTAATAACTTATTAATTTTGGAGTTGATAGTAGATAAAAAATTAAACATGCTAAGTATGAGTATGTGCTGTGATTTCTGCTGCAGAAGATGAAGTCTTTCAGCTTATTGTACTATGGGGTATCATTTATAAGACCAGAGAAGTAATTATTCTTTTTTATATGTCTCTTGGAAAGATTGCAGATGGATAGCTGTATGCACTCCCAAGCACTTGACTACATGAGGATATTGATAAACTTTGAGAGATTCCAACTATGAGCAAAGGAAATGATAAAAAGTCTCTGATAAAGAGAGTAGGGGACAAATCCTCTTCAGAAAGATGGAAAGAACTAGATAGGAACAGAAAAGAAAGCTGGTGAGAAATTACAGGACGAAAGAAAAAAATTGTAGCAAACAAGTCGAAAGTCATAAGAGAAAAGAATTCATCACCAAATAAATGTGCAAAATGGCCATAATTTCTCACATGAAGTACAAAACACAACGTGTTGAATCAGAACAAAGCTACCAAAGAGAGAGGATGTTTTCCGAATCTGTATGCGTTCAGTTTCCTGAGTTGTGTCCTGAGGCTCCCTGCCTTTGCTTCCTGACCTAGGGCCATTATTGGCAAATAGTTACATAGGCAAGTATCTTTGTGCTCATGAGGTCTTCAATCCAGTTCGACAATTTTCGTGCATATGAATGACCCAATTGGTCTCCTCGGGAGTGACAGAGCCACTTTGCACTTCACTCCCAGCATGCTGGTGAAATCAGCCCTGTTCCAGCGTCACTCTGGCACAGCCATACCCATGTCAACATGAATACACGGAGCAGCAGAACTGGGATAAATTCACACATATCCCATATTTTCTGAGGGGCTGTTGCCGAAGAGAGGTGTTTGTATAGAAAAGAGAGAATGGTGCAGGAAAGGAGCATAGGCGGTCACCAATCTGCCTAATTGAAAGAAGATGTAGGAACTTAAGTTAGAGGGAGCAGAGGCCAGGATGGGCAGCACGCTGTGATCTGCCTTGCACAGCACACCCTCACTATATGTGGGGTAAAAAAAACCCAGCTGTAATCTATCTTTATCCTTCTAAGCCCCTGAGTGTGCTGTGGGCACTTTGACTTTAGTGAGGGTTTGAGTCCACATAACAAAAATAAAAAGGTCCTTAAAAATGGAGTATCTATCTGGCATTTTACAGCAAGAATGAAAACATTAAGAAGGTCTAGTTCATTTCGACAGGAACTTTCACAAACACAGATTCACAAATGGTGTGGTTTATTGGAGCAATGGATTATAGATTCTTTTAGATTGCCTGTGATAAATGCAGTAGACCTGCAAAATATAAATATATAGCACTATGTACATCTGCTCCCAGGTATACTTTGATGCAGTCAAACGTGCAAATCTTACCAAAAGGGTGTTTCTGCTTTGGGGAGAAGAGAGAAACAAGCCTCTTGACTTGTTTGCAAGGTGGTCATATTCTCATCCTTCTGCCATGGAGGATTTCAAATGCTGATTTATACATTTATAAGAGGCAGAGATGAGAATGTAGTCAAATACTCTGTTACTAACATCATAAATGGGGTCTGTGTGCGGGGCAGCCAATTTATATGTAAATGAAGAATATAGAGGGTAAGAAAGAGAGAGATTACAGAGATCTGTGCAAGGATGGAACAGGACCCTGACACCTTAGCCTAACTCCCTCTCCCACCTGGCTGATTGCAGTGATAGGGGTCATCCGGCCTCTGCCCAGTAACCTATCACCCCCTCAGCAGGTCATCGTGCCCATGGAAATCCCTTAGCCATGCACGTCATGGCGCAGCTCATGGAAATCCCTTGCTGAATATATCGTGGCATAGCTCATGACTGTAGGTCTCATTCCTACAGAAGTCGCAGGACCGTGGGATAGCTCAGACTGGGAGTGACCTCAAGAGGCTACTGGTTTGGCCTTCTGCCCACAGCAGATCAACTCTGTGATCTGTGATCCTCCTGTGGGGTCTTGAGAACCTCCAAAGACTGCATAATTTGCACATCTGACTGTCCTCATAGGAAAGAAGTTTCTCCTTATAGCCAAGCTGAAACCCTGCTGTTTCAGCTCCTTTTTGTTTCTTACCCTCTGTCCCTGCATGGCTGTAAAAATCTCCATCCCCTCAAGGAGCTCTCCATAGGCATTGAGGGCTGCTGTTAGGTGCCCCCAAAGCTGTTGCTGCTCCAGGCTTAACAAGCCCAGGCTCCCCAACACCCTGGGGCCCTCACCTGAACTCATTCATTTATCAATGTCCTTTTTCCATAGGGAGGAACACTGAACTGGGTGCAATACCCAGGTGTGGTCTAACGAGTGCTTAATAGTGGGGAGTAATGACTGCCCTTGATCTCTCTTTCTGTCCCTGTTTGTACAGCCCAGGCCACTGTTGGACATTGTTGTTGCTGGGATTTGCTGCTGGCTCATGTCCCTCTCACTGCCCACCAGGATCTCCAGGGCCTTTCCCACAGAGCTGCTCCTTGGGCTGTTTTGAGTCTGTGTTGTTGCAAGGGATCCTTTCATCCAGATAAAGGACTTTGCATTTGCCATTGCTCAATTTTATGATGTGCCTGTCAGCCCATTCCTCCAGGTCCCTTGGAATGGCAGTGGTGGCTCAGTTTGAGGTCATTGCACACCTGGTGACCAAGCTCTCTGTTGCCCTCTCTCACCCACCGGTAAAGATTCTAAACAGGTCCCTGGGACAGGTCCCAGTGCAGACCACTGTGGTATTCCCCTTGCCGCCAAACTCCAGGTAGAGATGAGTTATTGCTCAACCACCCTCTAAACCCAAAAATCTATCCAGACTACCAACCACCTGACTTCTTCCCATTCCTACTTTAGCATCCCATCTTCAGTACAAGAATATGATGGGAAAAAACCTTGAATGCCTTGCTAAACTCGATGAAAATAACGTCTGCTGCTCTCCCACCAACTGCAACACAGTCATAGGTGGAAATCAGGCTGGCCAGGCATGACTGACCCTTGGTAAATCCATGCTGACTGCTACCAGTCATTTTCTTCTCCTTCCTGCACCCAGACATGTGCTCTGAGAGGACTCGCTGCATGGCATTTCCAGGGACCAAAGAGAATCTGACTGGCTTCTACTTCCCTGGCTGTCCTCTGGCCTCTTCTGAAGGTGTTGTTTTGAAGCAGTTTCAGAATAAATGAGAAAGAAGACCTTATTTAGGCCTCTAAATCAACACCTAGTGTTAAAAAAACATTTCCCAAATGATCTTTATTCCTCATCATACCCAGAGATGTCTCATACCCATTTAATAGTGCTGGAGAGTTTGCTCAGTTTTGATCAAAATTTTATGGTCTCACAATGAATTCCAGTTTATGTGAAAAAGCATTTTATCTTCCAACTCCATCAGGTGTTGTGAGAGAAGATGAGGATGTTTGGTACACCACCATGTAAATTTCCCCATATAAAATCTGTTAATCTGGGAAATTATAGCAAAAACTATATTTGTCTGTTCGATGCAAGCCCGTATTTTCAGAGAGATGATATGGTTGTTCTTAAGAAGCTGTTAGCTTCAGCTTTTTAACATCTTATTTGTGGGTAGATTTATTATAGTCCTTTAATCACAGACAGAGAACATCAAAAGGTTTACAGAAGTTCATGAGTCTCCATGCCCAAGCTGCAAGGCATCTGAGACTAATTTACAACTTTGCACTGAAAAAAACGAAATGCAAATGTCAAATGCAGCTCCTCATACACAGCTAGAAAGAAAATAAAAATCTAGTAAAATCATGCAACTTATTCTGGAACAAATTATCTTGGAATTCCTGGAGAGCATATTGAAATACGTGTGACTCCATGCACAAGGCCTCAGAAACCCAAATGAAAGAACTTCCATTGGCATTACAGGACTGGTCAGGATGTTACAGACACTGTAAATGATGTTATAAACGCTGCAATACCATCCCTTTTACACGCCAATCAGTCATAGAAGGGAACACCTATATACATCCCGTGGAAGCCAAAGGAGATGAAGGCCTTCCCTCTTCCTCAGGTGTCAGACTTTGAACAGCAGCCAGCAGCTGCAAGTGGATACTTTATTGAACAGCTACTGTTAGATGGAAAATACACGCTGCTCAATTGAGACCCACTGGTGGGTGAGGAGAAAAGATTGAAATTAGGATGATTAAACTGAGAAACAGTGTAATATTTGTGGCACCATAAAAATTACAGTAGCAGTTAACTTATTGGAAGCTACTAATAACTTATTAGCATCCTGAAAAAAAAGAATCTGAGGTAGAGGTTGATACTACAGTATATTTCTTGTAATAACTGTTAGTATTCATTAGTTCCAGTCTGCAAACTGCTTGGTAAAAAAATTACTGTTAATTTCATCTGTTTGCTCCCATCTAACTGAACATGGATTCAGATAGTTGAGTTTATAGTCTATTTAAATTTTTGTAGGTAAGAGATGAGTAATAAAATAGTGTTATACCTACATCTTTGCCAAACAGCAACAAGAGTTTGTATCCAAAAGTCTGTGTGATTAATTTAAGAAATAGCTTTTCAGAAAAGATCAAATACTGCTTCTAGTCACTCTACAAGCTATTCTATGGCTCCACTATGCTGCTACTTAGTCATATTTATCTCTATCTCATACTTTTATATGTATTACTTTTCAATGAAAAGCTTAAAAATCGGTTTGTGAAAATTTTACTCTTTTTAGGTGAATAAGTAGTTTTGGGTTAAAATTGGAGAAGTATTATGACCATCCAATCAGTTTTCTCCTGTGCTGAGGGAACCAAAGAAATGCACATGTAAAATGAAAAAAAAATCTACTGAAGAGCTAGTTTGTTCTATAAAAATGAATGAAGCTCTCTCTACTGTTACTATTTTGTCTTGTTCAGTAGGCTGTTATTTTCTGAAAAAATACTCATTCGTGAGACAGGAGGGAATTTCTTCTGCTTGTTTTCATCCTCCAAGTGCTGGCTGCCTAGACTGAGCCATACAGCCATTTCCTACAGGAGGTTTTGCTCGAAACCTCAGAATGGTTTGTCATTTAGACAGGCCTCTCTCTCTTTTCTGACAGAAGCCCTGGCCCACTCAGTTGAACTGAATACTTAGCTTTTAGACACCTTGAATTGCATTTGTGAGGATGTAAGAAATTCTACTTATACACAGGAAGCTTAATTCTTAGGAAGTGTGAAGTGTCATTAGTAAAACGTTAAAGTGACACAGTAGTGAATATAATCTGTGGCTGAGATCTTACAAATGCTTCTGAAGGTGCATAACTTAATCCCTGGGAGCAGCTCTGCTCATGCCAGGAGAACTAATCCCATGAGCAGAGGTACGAGTGGAAGTGTATGCGGTGTTATTTGAGGTACATGCAGTCAACAGCGGGAAATTTTTTAGCATTTGCCTTTTCCATCAGAGAGACTTTGGTATGACAAAATTGTATAAAAGTATAAAACTTAATTTTATAGTATCAAGACCAGGCAATTCAAGTTGGAAAAGAAAAAAATGAATGTAAGTTCGAGTTTTATACACGAGATGTTCTCTTCCAGTTAACCAAACGGCAAAGAGCGTGTCACCATGTGATTAATAGCTAAATATAATATGCTGCTGCATAAACAACCGCTGTAAATATAGCTATCTTCACAGCAGGGGAAGCCTTAGCACACATAACAGCAGGCTACCTGACAGCCAGAGAGATTACAGTATTTCATTTTCAGGCACAAGTCTCAGTCGGAGTGGCTGTGGTCAGCAAGAAACTGTTTCTAATGTGTTGGCTGGACCTTGAAGTTAATCTATTGACTGCTGCCAGATTTACCAGGCAGGCTTTAATGGTCCATTTATTTTAATGGACTCTTAATCAACCTGGCAAATAATAACTCGCAAAGCCACCGGGAACAGAGAAACAGGAGAGTATAGGCAGCACTGGTTTGATGCAGGCAGCAGTGATTGGAGAGAGGTATCTCAGTTACACGTAAAACATTACTATTCTCTTTCCATATCCTCTGAGCATACAGCAAATGTGAAACCAAAATATCTTATAGTTGCCTGCAGTGGCAATATTCATCCCCCCTGCCCACATCAGAAATAAAACTTCCTTCATGGATTTAGGTGGGCCAGAAAATTACATGCTAGAAAACTGAGTTACATACCACTGTCTTAAAAATATAAAAGTAGATCGCAGGAGAGAGCAAGTTCAAGCTTGTCTGCTCAGACCGCTCTGTTTTCCATCCCCATGGGAGGAATACAGCTGGCCATCTCCTCCAAAGTTAAGCACATCATTTACACTGGTCTCCAGGCTTTGTCCTGAGCTAATTCCTTCCTCAGAAGAAATCATACTGCCTATCTTCAACACCTCATCTCCAGGTAAATGTACTTTTCCCTGAAGGCTGGTTAGGTAAGACCCCCAGATACTTGAGCCTCTTTGGCTTTTGAATGGAGTCATAGAGTCTTTTAGATTGGAAATCACCTTTAACATCCCTTAAGTCCAACCATTACCCCAGCACTGCCCAGTTCACCACTAAACCATGTCCCCAAGTGCCACATCTGTATGTCTTCTAAACATCTCTGAGAGGAATTAGAAAATGTGGGCATGTGGCCCTAGTGCACAATCTCTCCACAGTAAACTCTGACAGCAAGGAAATAAAGATAAACCCAGGCATGTGGCTGTTTTCAACTCCTCATCCCGCTCACAACGGTGTCGGTGTAACAGATGCTATTCCTGTAGAAGAAGATCAACTTTGTAGTGCTAAAACATTGTCCAGAGGGGCAATATAGTATAATTGCAAATGACAAATAGTTGCAGCATTGTGAAAGCCATATGCACTTTGTTTCTTATATCCATATTGATTTTCATGTTCCAGAAAGATAAATTTAGCCTGGCAGATGTCCAGGTTATACACCTAGGAGAAGTGAGGAATGTAGAGATGATCATACAAGACATGATGGGAAAAATTTGGCTTGTTTAAAACAGGAAAGTAAAGACTGAGAAGAGAAACAGTTTTGATTTATATGTAACATCAGGGGGTAGATGTCTACCAAGAAAGGAGCTGCAGGGCAGTTCTAGCAAAAGAATAAATGAGTACAGCCGTGAATAGATTTCAGAAAAAAAACTAAACTGTTTGCACCAATAAGAATTATGTCCTAGCAACAGTTTTTCAACGGGAACAATGTGAGCAAAAACTGAAGCTACTTTTAAGATGCAATTCAGTATTTTAAGAAAAGGATTATATAATGTGTTGGCGTGTGACATCAAAGATCGAGCCTAATAAATCTGAAAGCCCCTTCTTATCCCACATTTCCCGCAGCCACCACATTGTGATGCTGGTTTGATAGTGCAAAAAGGTTACAGGTGCTTTTCATAATCCTTCTTAGATAGAGCCAGGTTACAGGATGCAAAGAACAGGGAGGATGACTCCTCCAGAAGCAAGATGTCCATGGGAAAGCTGGAGAAACTGCTAGGTTATTTTTTTCAATTATAGACAGGTCTCCCAAGTGTCCATGTTTTTTGAAAGCTGATACGTGCTGAGATTAAATCCAGTAGCAATGAATTCCAGTGAATAGTGTTCAGCTGGTGATAGAAGCAAAGATAGTCATTTTGGGAAGCTGGTGAACAAAACGCAATGCGGACTTAGACCAAGGAAGCCATTTTTTAAGATGCCAATGGACAAAATGAAAAGGTTGAACATGTGGGGTCATTAAACTTCTCAGTATCCTTAGTGCAGTTTGCAAAACCCCAGTCTTCACAACATTTGAAAGCTTGTGTGAACAAGCTGTCCCCTAGATCCTAGCTCCTGTGGACTGCCACTCTTGGATGGGTAGAAAGAGTAGACAAAAATGAAAGTTTTTTGGCCCTTCATTTTTTAATGGTGACCAGGACTCAAAAACCTGTATAAAGCTGGAAAAGATTTTGAAAACAGGGAAAATGTTCTCAAAATTAAGAGGAGTCCTGTTTTCTCTGAAAGGCTTTACACTTTCCTAACATAATACTCTTTTTCCGTAGGAATTCCTAAGAAGTCTGCAAGTGCAGAACCAGGGAAGGAAATGAATGAAGGAGTAGTCAGGATAAAATGTTGAGAATGGCTGGTATCTCCTCAGGCAGACAGACAGACAGATTTACTCAGGTCAGTGTTTCCTGTGGGCAGGGCGTGGCAGGCTCCCAAGGCACCTGCTGCCAGCTGGGAGCAGGGTTTGACACACCACCTCCGACAGCAGCTCCGACAAACAGCCCTTGGGGCTTTTACAGCTGAACCAAACTCTGACACTTTTGAAGCTCTCAGTTTACAAAACAAACTCGTGTAAGTGTTTAATTCCTGAAAAAGCACAGGGGGTTATGGCAGCTGCTTTACAATCCTAAAAGACCCTGGAGCAGACCTTTCGGCAGTTCTGCATCCTGGCACTCACTATCCAGCAGTCCGTCTTCTGTGGCATCTAAGTGGAAGTGACAGCCTGTCATGACCCAGAGGACAGCCAGCCACCCTCCCAGTCACAGAGGAAATGAAGAACATCCTTCTTGAATGTGAGGGCTTCAGAAATGCAAAAGCCCTTGAGATTCAGGGTGTTATTTATAAGACTCCAGTGAATCAGAGGCCCCGAGGCTTCAGCTGGGAATCGGGCCTGAGATGGGAACTCTGTTCCTCTACAAAGAGCAGCTATTAGCCTCAGAGGGGCCCAAGGGCTGGGCTCAGCACAGGGCTGAGCACCTTCTGAGCTCTTTCAGACTGGGGCTAAAGTGACCAGCTGGTACAGCCATGGGAAATCCTTATGCTTTCTGCAGGCCAGGTGTAAGCCATTTGGTTGGGTCCTGCACTTAATGCTTTGCCTAATTCCTTCCAGGTGTTCCAGTCCCTTTGCAACTGCACCATGGGGCCGGTCAGGGCTGATGAGGCAGCCTGGGGGCCTTACAAGAGAGTCTCAGGATTATAAAAGTCAATGACAAAGAGGATTCTTACAGAGCCACAGGTTTGGCACATACCAAGTTTCAGGGTACTCCAATGCAGAAAACAGAGTGTAAACATGGTGTGTTTGTACATACACCGACCCTACTGTCTGAGGCATGTGTCCAGAAGCCCCGTGTTTGCTGCCCAAAGGCACTGTCCTGGCTGTGTTGTGAAGGCCAGGAGCAGTCAGGTGCTTTTTCTGACCAGCAAGGGGACAGACAGACATGGACAGACAGACCCTGGTATCACTATGTCAGTGCTCATTTCAGGCCTGACGATACTGGCAACTTCCCACAGCTTCATGGTAAAAACTACTGTGTGGGTAAAATAAATATATTTTATCAGGCAGATCAATATAGTTTTTCCAAGCATAAGTAGCTCATTTAATAAAAGGACGCAAGTCTTAAGATTCTTTCAGCGGGCTTTATAAACATTTAATGCAATATAAAAGTAAAATCTTTGGGGTCTTTAACCTTGGACAGCCTGGAGTATGGACTTGCCCGCAGCTATTACTCCAGAGTGGTCCTAGAAAGTCTTAGAAAATTGAATAAAGCTTCAAAAAATTTTTATGGTCATCACAAGGTAGTAAAGTATGTAGAGGATATTATAACAACATAAATAATGAAAACTGTGACCAGGTGTAAAGGATGACAGACACAGATAACAGACAGCATATTGTAGAGGATCAGTCAAATTATGCATGAGTTGTGTGTGGTGGGTGCATCCCTAAAATGAGAAATAACAGTGGTTCAAATATCACCAGTGACATCACTCCCTAGAATCATAACGTGGTCTTTGGAAGGTTCGATTTTCACTTTAAATTCAACACAAGGTATCTGCTTCAGCAATCCCTGCATTTATCCAGGGTCTATTCCCCACTGATAAGAAACTCAGATAATTTTTTCTGTAAAGTGCAAGATCTCTTAAGGAACGTGAGAGAGACATAGCTGAAGCTCCAATTCTTGCCTGCAATTCTGCATGACATTTATCAGAAAGAACAGCTCTGATCAGGTACTGTATTCATTTGGGGTCTCTAGATTTTGAGTACTGGAAGAGACCATAAATAAATAGATTTTCCAGTTTGTTTGCTTCTAATCTTTGGTGTTATCTTTTTTGATGACTGTCACAGTTCCACAGTAGTTTGTTTTCCTTTTGCAATGAAAAAGCATTTTGTAAATAGGAGAAAAGTATACTGCAAAATCATAATTGGCAGAAGGGGAAGAGCAATGGCTTTTTAATTTTTTTTAAAAGGTTTGAATTTCAAGTTGATAGCATCACTTCAAACTAATGAGACAAAGTAAAAGGTAGAAATCATGCAAACACACTAGGAGAAAGTTAGGTTGGCACTGTTGACAATTAACTAATGATTATTAATTCCTATGATACTCATTGTAATAATGATATTTATGATTTACTTACTTTGTTTCATCATGGAGGCTGTTAACATTTGATTTCCTGGACTCTTTCTTGAAATTTCCATTAATTGCTCGACCTCCTTTCTAATTTTTCTATTGAAACTAAAAAAAATAACAGTCTAATTTAAAGTCTGCTCCAGAAATCTTTTTCAATTGACTTTCAAACTAATTGGAAAACTAATTTCCGCTGCCTGGCTGCCCCGTCATCACACGTCTCAAAATATGAGTTTTGTTGAAAGAAACTTATTCTTCCTTTACCTACCTTGACTTGCAGACATGCTTTTTCCATTTTCTGACTCCAGTAACTGATTTACTTTCCAGCCCAGATCCTTACCATTGTACATGGCCCCACTCAGTCTCATATTTTACTGAGCCCAGCATCTAAGCTACCGACTCGTTTGCTGGCCCTTTCTGCTGAGGGTCATTTGCTGCCACTTCATCCACTTCCATCTGCTCGATGCCCCAGCTCCTTGCACAAGTAACCTTCCTCATTAAGTCTTCCTAATAAAGTAAATGAAGACCACTCAGTTGGAGATCTAGACCATCGTCACAAATTATGGATAATCTACGTAATGCAGATGTAGGAAGAATAAACTTGACATTATTAATTTGATACAACAGGTAAAACAGTTTTCTTTCCAAAATCTAGCAGTGGCTACCTCTCATGAAGGTCATGCCCATCCCAACCTACACTTATTCTGGACAATTAATATCCCATGCGTGAATTTCCAGATTTTTTCTGTTACCAGAAAAATCCCCTCAGAGTCCTCATATTGCTAATACTGATAGAGCCTGGGAAAGCTTCAGTGATCCCTGTTATAGCGACTCCAGACTTTTGAAGTGTGTTAAGTCCGTTTTAGGGAATTTTTAAACTGTAGTTTAAAACAAAAATCCACATCTTCCAGAAGCTGAAGGAAATCTACGATTCATACTGATACCTCACTATATCTGTAATTTTTGCTTCCTCCTCCTTCAGCAAGTGCTGGATTAAGTTGTCTCGGTCTTTTGGCTGTTGCTGGGCTGGTGCAAAGGATCCGCTGCAGCTCAGCTCCCCATGAACCTTGGCAATTACAGTGCAGCACCCAGTGCCACGCTGACCACTGGGAGACAAAGGCAAATTATTCCGTGAAATTCCCTTTGGAAGGCTGACTTGGCCTGGTTGCCTTCCCAGCAGTGCAGCCATGGTTCGTGAGCCCGTGCTGAGCGGTGAGGTAGCAGAGCAGACAGTGGCTGAGCTGAAGGCTGCATTGGAGCTACCAGCTTTGTGAGGCACAAGGCCTCAAGTTTGCAGAGCAGAAGAGACCAGAGCTGTGGGCCAAGCACCACGTCCCCTTTTGGCCCCACTGCTGGACAGCCAAGCCGAGCCAGACTGGGAGGTGTCAGAGGGCTCTCCAGGGCCAATGTGCCAAGACAGCTCCTTTGCAGAGCTCCTTTGCAGAGCTCCTATGCATTGAGTCACTTAATCAGATTTTCCTTGTTCCTTACTGGCAGATCAGCTGTCCATGTCTTCAGTGTCCTCTTACAAAGAGGCCCAAGAGCTAAACCTGTGATAATACAAGCACATAAATGTATTTGCATACCACATGGTGACTTCAGCAGAAAACAAGGTTTTCCAGGTCTTGTGTAGATGAAAAGAGCTGTTATTGATGCAACAATACTGCAGCAGTTTTTGCAGAAGCTTTCGCATCCAACTGCTGCTTCACCACTGGAAACAAATCCACAAACCACAGTTTGTACCTACTTGCAATCAGAGACCATTTCATCTGTTCATACCTAATGCAAAAAACGAAGAATTTTAAAAAAAAGCTTTTTTGCCAGTATCATATCTCTGAGGCTTCAGATTTCCTTCTTTACCATGCCCCTGAAGTGCTTGGGGATGCAGGAGCATTCTGCAAATACTGGGAAATTCTGAGGGGCATTGCCTTCCCCTGCCTAGCAGCAGATAGACAGTGAGAGGTAGGTGTGCAGCAGAGGGAGGCAGGAATATGAAACACATTCCTGGATGTCCATTTGGCTGCTCTAGCCACTCAAACCACATTCCCAAAATGCAGGTGCAGAGCTGGGATGTTGGGAAGGCACTCAGGAGATGGAATAGCTGAGAATAAGTGGAGCCCAACAAAATTGTAGTGAGTATCATGGGAATGCAGGTCTAATACAAACAAGGACATTTCTTCCTTCCGTGCCTTCTAGATTTTCCATGACATAGGTCCAGGAAATTTGTACTTGTAGAGGAAACTCATCACAACTGATGGTAAATTCTCACCCCTAAAAAGGGTGATCTAATCAGAACAAACCTCACATTTTTTGAGGAAAAACATCACCTTTCAGCCCACTGAGACAACCAAGGTGCTGACTTTGCCTTCAAAGCTCAGGAAAACAACAAGTATGTCAGATACCCATACTCCAGAGCCCCTGGTTAACTATGCAGAGAAGCACTTGGATGCTGAGTTGTTGCTGAAGGAGTTGGTGTTGGGAAGCAGCCTGACCTTTTGCAAAATAATGAAAAGAGACTGAGAGATGTTCCTGTTAGATATGGGGATAATAACTGCTCCATGGCATGCCCAGAAGGAACCGAAAGTATATGCCAGGTGGATTGCTGCTGGAGAGGAGTCATGGCGAGGAGGGGATTCTCAGGTTGGTTAGAAGGAGAGAAATGACAATTATTCATCAAATATTAAGAACTTTGGGGAACAGGAGAGGAACAGCTACGCTGTGTTATCTGGAGAAATTCAGAAAAGAAGGGGGAAAAGGGAGGTGAAACACTAATATAGGATGGATGTGCAGAAAGGGCTTTCTCTTGTGGGAATGGGAGCGAAGAATTTGCTAATACCTTTCAGTGCAGTTCATCTGTTTTTCTCCCTGACAATAAAAATGTACCAGATGGATATGGTTAACCAAATCCCTTGAGGAGAAAGGTTTTAATTTCCTTCCTTTGCTTCTCTTCACCTTTATCAGCACTGAGTAAGGGATGAGACCAAAACAAATTCACAGAACCATTCATCAACAGCCCAGAGGAAGTCAAATCCCTGTGCAAATGTTTCACTGGCAGAAGGACAAATATATGCTACACACCAATGGGAGCCCATTGTCTGGACTCCCTGCTTATTAATTCCCCTGCCTGATATTTTATGTTGCAAATATGGCAATAGGAGAGTGGCATCCTCGTGGTGCAATATGATATCAGCGTGCCATAAATAGCAGCAAGACAATGTCTGAAAGCAATTAAGGGCTACTGTATATGACCCAGTCAGCGCATTTAAGATGATTTGAAATAGTCTAATTCAGCTCCCACAGATATGAATGAGGGTTTGTCTGTTTAAATTCCCAGGAAAGCTCATCTGAATTTACTTCTGAATGGAGTAGCATAACCCCCTGCATGCGGGATTATAGCTGCCTTTGATGATACAATTTAGTTCATTCCCAAAGGAGCAGTGGATCAAAAACTCTCATTAAGGACAGTTTGTCTGTTTAAGATTAACACGGATCTTCATTTCCTGCTCCTGTGGAGCTGTGGCACCCAGGGCTGACTGGGCAGCAGGTGGCATGTCTCATCCCTTGGTTCTTGTTTCTTGTGGTCTCTGGTTGAAAGGTTGGATCTTGGCTTTGGATGATTTTGCTGGCGTACTGCGCTTCTTGTGGGGCAGCTTGAGTTGCTCGTAGAATAGGTTTTGGGGAAACTCAAATGTGTTCTCTGGTGGTCACATGTCCAGGGCTTGCTTTGATACGGGCAAGGAGAGGATGTGCCCCCAACTCGGGCATCTGGAGGCAGAAGTGTGTCCCCTGGTTAGACATTTAGTGATGAACAGCTGCCGTGGGGCTGTTCTACCTGTCCCTGTACAGGTTGAAAAGTCCCAAGCACAGGACAGATGTGGAAGGAGGGAGATGGCTGAGAAAGGTGAGGATTTCTCAGATCTTTGCAGTTATTCTTCTAAAAATAAATATAACTGCTGCCTGTACAACTGAGGCATTGATATTTGTTGGAGTATTAATTAATTCATACTGTATTAAATTTAGGACTTATTTATTTCTTTATTTAAAGTAGGTGTTTTATCTGCAGGAAATTATGACAGGCACTGGATTGATCTGACCTTTACCAGTGGGAATATGTTCCTGCAGCTGTTCACACTGGGAGGAGCTCCAGCAATGTCATTGATTTTGCTCTCTCTGTAACAGCACCCCACTTGCTCTCTTAGACCAAACACCTGCCCCACTAATGTGGAATCGCTCGTGTGTCAGCTGCTTCATTAATCACACTGATGTTTGGGTATTTTGCATTTCTAATCAAACCCCTACCTGCCATATCAATACCCCATTGATTGATTGTGTTTACAGACCTAGGGAATGCTTTGCAAGAATACTGATAAACTTTTCACTTAAAAAGTAAGGCTACATCATCTGTATTTAACGAAAAGATAAAATCCAGAGTCTCGGTGTTAGAAATAAACAGAACATCAGCCACTTAATTTCACTGAGTTATCTCTGTGCTGAGTCTCATCATTTCTGTTTGACTTAGGCAAACTTCAGAAAGGCATTTGGACACGTGGGGAGATGCAGAACAAACCATTTTCTTCTGTATTTTGCTTCAATGGTTTATAACCTCCCTAAAATATATTTGCACCTAATTTCTCATGTAAATTTGTCTAGCCTTGCATTGAATCATTATTTCTTGTTATGCCATTGTCCATAATTGTAAAGTGAATTAAAGAACACTTCTACTCCCAGTTAATATTCCTCTTGAGGTCACCTCAAACTTTTCTTTCCTGAGCTAAAGTGATGGTGCTCTTTACATCTTCCATGGAATTGTATTTCCTCTACTCTCCACAATTTTTTAGGGTATTTTTGCACTCTCAGCAGCATTTCATTGTTCTTTTAATATAAGCATGCCAGAACATAACATTATCCTAGACCTATTCTAGCCAATTTTGTACATAAAGGTAAAAGCCATCTTTCCACCCTTAATCATTATTTTCCTCCTTACAATGTCAAGAATGATTTTAACCCTGTCTATCACAAAATGCTGCAGCAGTTTATGCATTCCAACTTCCCCGAATGCCTTCTAGAATTACTTTCCAGAACTTTACAGCCCCATCTGGGTGCTAAAACCAATTCTCTTTTGGCCAAAGCCAATACTGCAGGCTATACTGGGACGCACGAGACACAAATGCCACCTGCACGCTTGTTAGGTCTTCCAGGTAAATATAAATTTAGTCATGTCAGTTCACAGCCAGCACAGGAATGGACAGGTACGAGCATTGCAATGACTGTCATGTTCATATAGAGATAACTCTTCTTGGTTTCAGAAAAGCCTGAGAACTTATATGGACTCTACCACCTAGAAACCCGAGTCCCTTGCAAGGTCTTCTCTATTTATGCAGAAAACACACCTGGATACATTCAGGTGTTCATACTGGTGTCTGAAGAAGAAAAAGAAGTCACTGATGCATAAATAAAATCTCTCATGTGAAAGACTCTGCAGCTTTCCCCATCCTTGGCATGGAGAGCACCCAAGTCCCTGTGTTACTGGCTGGTCAGTGGGAGGCAACCCTCCAGGCCTTCAGCTAAACTTATTCTGTGCTTTGCAAAGGAATGAGGCATTTGCTCATCCAATCTCTAATGTTTTATCTGAGGGTCTGGCACTTGCTTGTACAGGGAGAGAGCTGAGGTCTAGTCCCTGCTCTGAG
This sequence comes from Mohoua ochrocephala, assembly GCA_013398855.1. NCBI lineage: Eukaryota > Metazoa > Chordata > Aves > Passeriformes > Acanthizidae > Mohoua > Mohoua ochrocephala. The sequence continues at coordinate 451,440 of VZTA01020786.1, forward strand.
GGCAATACACGCACTAGACTGGGAGGGATTTGTTGAAGTGCTAAACTGCTTCTTACTTCAGGAACAGAAATCCTAACATGCAAAGAATTTACCCCAAACTGATCTCTGGACTGTGCTTAGATTAATTTATGACAACAAAGTTTCTGCTCTGTGCAGTATTCACTCAAGTTAAATGAGTAACAATAAAAATGTTTTGAAATGTGGCTTTATCTAGGGTGGAATTAATAATCCTAAACTTTGATTAAGTTTTCACAAGGTCTTATTGATTTTGGCACATACATTTCATTGTCTGTCTGCAGGACTATGCCAAGTAACCTATTATGTGAGCTACAGAACAATTTTTCTGGTAATATTTCTGTTACACACCGTATCACTTCTCTCCACTGTGGTCCTACTTTTCCCAAATGTTTTATTTCCAGCAGCAGCCTCAAAGACTTTTTTGTCTGTGCACTGTGTGGTAGTTAATTATGACCTCTAACGAGCCTGCTGAATTACACCAATCAAGAAATACATTTACTGGGGCTTTCCACGGATGCAGCTATATTGGTGTACTGAATATATACCCTCAAAAAACCCCACAGGCTTCCTAACTGCTCTGTGCTAGTGATTAGACAAGATTAACATTTCACGGGAACTGTGTCAGCACAAATGTGAATGTGGTAAAATTGAGCACAGTGATAATACTTTGTGGTGAACAAGTTTTCAATCAATGATTCAAAATTATAGCATGTTATCTTCCCTCAGCTGAAATTTCAGAGGCTGCAGATAAAATGTTGACTTTATTTTCCATATTTGACTGGAGATTATGTATTTTCCTGTACTGACAGCTCAGAATTATCATTAAAGATTAGTCTTATTCACATCACTTTCATAGCAAACACTGAGAAAAGTATTTTAAAAGTATATTCCAAGTCAGTTTTTGCATCTCCAGCCACGGGCAAAGGACATAGCTTGCCACTTTGCCCATTGCTACTGTTTTGGGGTGGTGATAGGGATGAGCAGTGCACAGGAGTGGTGGTGGTTTTCAGCAGACAACATGCCTGCCTGTGCCTGGCTGTGAAAAGGATGGTCGAATCATGTCCCCAGCCTTTCCCCCCATAAACCAGTCATGTCCACCCCTCTTCCCCCAAACCTTGTTCTCAATGCCACCATGTTCCTAAACTTTCCTGACTTCTTGTGATCCTCTCTCCAAAAAACAATGCCCTTGGGCACTGTGAAGCACAGGACACCAGATGGATGAGGCCGCCTCATTCACAGTGAAGATGACATGGGGGAAGTGATGAGGCCTCTGCAACCCTGCCCTTTGCCCAGGGGATCCCTGCCAGGCAGCAGGGGGAAGACATGGACCGTGGAAAAGAGAGGTCCTGACAGCAACAGTGGCCCATGGCTGAATGAACAGGAACAGAAATAGAGATTAGGGGGAGTTTTCAGTTCCCTACTTGGCACTCATTATACCATATCTAGACATTGCAGTTTTGTCCCCTCCCACTGGAAAAAGGACAACGACAACCTGGAGTGAAGTCAGGGTAGATGATGGGGCTGGAGCATGTTTCCTGTGAGGAGATATAGGAGAACTCCCACAAGGGAAGTGGACTTGTTTAACCTGGAACAAAGATGGCTTTAGGTCACCTAGAAGCAGCCCAAAGTGTCTGTAGGCAAGTCACTGAGGATGCCTTCAAAGTGGGGCTGGGCAGGAAGAAAGACACAAAAGACATGAAAGTTGAGATGTAAGAGTTTCAACCTGAGCGTAAGGAGACACCCTTTGTGCACGAGAACAATTGGTCAGAGGACAGAGAGGTTTTGCAGCCTCTGGCTTTTGAGGCTTTCAAGACTGAACTGCATGAAGCCCTCAACAGCCTGGTCTGAACTCGGAGCTGTCCTGCTGTGAGCAGCAGACTGGACCAGAGACGTGTGAGGTCCCTCCCAGCCTTATTTTGTGTTTTTATTAGCAAACTATCCCCTCCCCATCACTGGATAACACTGCCCTGCTCTTACTAGATATGGCAGCCAGTGATGGCAATTTAACTAATCAGTAAAAGTAGTCCCAAATAAATACAAAGGAATTAGAAGAGAGGTGAAGCAAATGAGACTCCTGTGTACAGACAGCCTTTCATCCCTACATTGAACCTGTAGATATGAAAGGAGAGGTGCAACAAAAAGCCTGATGTATGTATTGATTTATAGTAGTGTAACACCAATAACACTGCATGTTGATGGTAACAATTCTCAGGCAGGCTGGTCAAACACTGGAGCACACTTCTCAGAGAAGTTGTGGTCTTCACTCTTAGAGATACTCACAACTTGGCCATATGTGCTCTGATCTAACTTTGAAGGTGCATCTCATTTCAAAGCTGGCCCTTTTTTAGGATGGGGTGTTAGAGCAAATGGCCTCCTGAAACCCTGTACGACATAAAACACAAGAACAGAAACCTCTCAAGAGAGCTGAGAGGTGGTGCAGGAGAGGTGGTGCCGGGAGAGCATTGAGGACATCCGGCTGAAGGCTGATAAACATGGAAAGTTTTTACGAGACCCCTGACTCTCTTACCCCTTCTGTATTGGTTCTTCTCCCCTCAAGAGAGCAGTGCTCACCTCGCCAAGAGAAGAGATGGAGCGGGGGGCTGAGAACATCAACAACCTTTTCAGTTACAAGTCCAGCATGTGAAGATCTTACTGTGAGAAAATGAGGTCTTTGGTCATAACACAAAGGGTGAAAACATGCAGCTTCTTCCTTAAGAACCACCCTTTCTGGAGACATTTGATATCACTTGATACTATTTGTTTTGTCTCTGGTGGCAAGGCATCAGCTGAAGACATGATTTCTGTGACACATATCAGACAGGAGAACCTCGTCTAAATCAGATGTGGCTCAGCTTTTCCAGCTGATGTAGCTGAACGCAACCCACAGGAGTTCAGCAGTACATCCATCTTCCATCTGCCTGCAAAAAGGCCTGATAACCTGGGATCTCCCTCCTTGCTTTTTCTGGAAACACCTTGCTCAAATTATTTTAGAGCACTGACAGAGAGTGAAGCTGAAAAATGCTTGATGTTCATTTTGTGTGAATAGAGATGACTGAAATATTATCAAGAGTAGCGGAGGCTGCTGTTTCTGAAGTGAGCAGTGAGGATAGTTCAGGTCACCTAAGGGAAGTGGTGGTGCTGGAGGGTATGAGGATGGAGGTGTCACATGTCCCCAGCTCCCCTTTTGCAAGCAGTGATTGCTGCCACTCACAGCTGCAGCATCTGCTGTTGGAAAGGCTGGAAGCACCTACAAAATCTTAAGGCCCTTTCATGGTGGAACTTGATGGGAAATACCCCCTGGTGCTCATCTCAGGTGGCTCCAGCTGGCACCAAGCAAAGCGAGGCACTGCTCTGCAGCTCTGTGTGCAGGTAAGGGAAACTGCTGTCCTCAGCCTCCCCCCCCCCCCCCCCCCCCTCCGCTGTCTGCCA